>CM043701.1:19647316-20117316 GCA_023935145.1 Bretschneidera sinensis
CAAGATATGGACATGAAAAATGTAATTTTCAGAGAGAATATAATATACTCTCGAACTATCTCATTTTGCTTTGACCACTAGGAGATGGTTGAAGAAGGGTTGAGAGAAATATTTGGTATACATAATGGATTCTAAACAAGAAAATAGGCAGTTAGAATAAATCTTGGTAGTGAAAGATTATTCTAATGAAATTCTTGATGAGCTGCCTAGGTAGCCTCAAAATAAGGAGATTAATTTATCTAATTGATATGATACCAAGATCATCACATATATTTAATAGCCCCCTATAGAATGACGTCAGCTGAATTGAGAGAGTTGAACGTACAATTTTAAGAATTTGTGGACAAACAATTTATCTGACCTAATGTATTTGAGGGGTCAGATGTTGTTAGTAAAGAAGGAAGATAGAACGATAAGAGTGTGTATAGACTACAGATAGTTGAATAAAAACAAAGATCTTTTACTCAAGATAAATAAATTGTTTGAGCAGTGCAAGGAGTGAAAGTATTTTCTAAGATATATTTGAGATTAGGTTATCACCCATTTGATAATAAAAAGAGATATGTCTAATATTGCTTTTATGACACGTGATGGTCATAAGTTTCTGGTGATGCTATTTGGGTTGACTAATGTTCCAGAAACATTCATGAACTTTATGAATTGAGTGTTTAAACCATATCTTAACAAGTTTATGGTTGTATTTGATTTCCTGATATATTTTAAGGAGAAGAACAACATGTGAAACAATTAGACAGTGTGTTGAAGATTCTGAGGAAAGAGAAATTATATACAAAGTTCTCTAAGTATGGGTGTTGATTGAATGAAACAACTTCCTTGGAAATGTAATATCGGGAAATGGATAGCAGTGGATTTACAAAAGTTAGAAACAATGTTAAGTTGGGAGAGACCAACTAATATGACTGAGATCAAAATCTTCTTGGGGTTAGCTGGTTATTATAGAAGATCCTTTCAGAAATTTTTATTTTTGAAATACAGTTGAATAAACTGACCACTAGAAATTTCGTCTCCATCCTCTATACATCTTATTGTTACTTGATTGCATCAAATCTACATCATTATGTGTCTCTCTCCTTATCTCTTTTCTCAACTCTGCGTTATTAGAAACACTATTTTTATCCAAAATACCATCATTTCAAATTTTGAACTTATATTGTACTCAATACTTAATCTTTTCCATTTCTCCATCTATACCTTACATGTCTAAAGCATTTTACTATGGATGACTGTACAACTATATTCTTTATCCATGATCCTCTACCACTGGTATTCTACTTTATTCTTAATTTTCTAAATCCCTAATCAATTTCACATCAAGGCTCCCACTAGCAGTTAACTTTCTTGTAAACTTTCTACTCAATGTATCCACTATCACCTTCGCATTTCTTTTAGATGATAGTGAATTGTACAATCATCGTTACTTATCAACTCCATCCACCTTATTTGCCCCCAATTCAACTTCCTCTGGGTAGGTAAGTATGTCCAACTTTTATAACCCATGACTATCTCACAAGTGGCTCCATACAGATGATGTCTCCAATCTTTAAAGCAAACACTATAACTGCCAATTCTAAGTCATGAATGTGGAAACTTCTATCATGAATCTTAAATTTATTAGAAGTATGGGCCACAACTTTCCTATGCTACACATATCCCAATCATTAATGTGATGTATCACAATACACCACAAATCTTTCATTACCAGAAGGAAAACACCAATACTGGAGCACCATTAAGCATAGTATCAAATTTGTGTTGGATGACACCGATTGAGACATTGTATGGTAGGATGTGTAGAACTCTTATATATTTGAAAGAGATGAGAGAGGAATATATTTGGTCCATCAATCATTGAGTTAACAATTAAAAGGATCAAATTAGTTAGAGAGAACCGTAAAGCAGCACAGAGTAGATCGAATAGCTATACTAATAATAAAAGGAGATCTCTTAAATTTCAAGTAGGTGATTGGGTGTATAGAAAAATATCTCAATGAAAAAGTGTATGGAGATTTAAACAGAAAAGGAAAATTGAGCCAGAGATTTGTGGGACCCTGTGAGGTGGTTGAGAAAGTTGGACTAGTTGTGAATAGCTTGGATTTGCCTCCAGAATTAAAACATTTATATTTCATCTTTCACTTTGAAGAAAGTATTTACATGATATTTCGAGCTACGTTATAGCAATTCAGAAAGACTGGGTGTACATACAAGTATCAATAAGGATTTTAGAGAAAGGAACAAGTTTTGTATAATAAAAGAAATTGCATTAGTTCAGGTACTGTAGCGAAATAAGAATGTTGAAGAGATTATGCAAAAGTGTGAGACAATTATGAAGAAGTATTATTCACAATTGTTTCTGGAGCAAAGTAAAGAAATTTCAAGGACAAAATTTTTGTAAGGTGGGTAGAATTGTAATACCCGTATTTGTAAAGTAAGGGTAAATAAGTAATTTAATAAATATGACATGAAGTTATGTGAAGGATTTAATATTGAATGAAATAATTCAAAAAAAAAAAAAATTCTAGGATGTGGATGTCATTAGAAGAAAAAAAAATTGATCTCACGTAAGTGTGACATCAGAAGAAGAAAAAAAAAAGAAAAAAAGAAAATTTTAGTCAAAAAGTAAAGAAAAAAGAATAGTAAAAGTATATAAAAACAAAAGTAAAAAAAAAAAGAAAGAAAAGAGAAATGATTATGTCGGTAAGGCAATTATGCCTTACCTCTCAAACTCTCTAAATCGTGGAGAGTATAAGAGATGGGCTGCTGAGCCTAAGCTCTCTCATATAAATATGTACGATAGGTTCAGGCAAGTTACACGAAAGAATTTTGGTTAGTTTCATATAATTCATCTGTTTTCTTTAAACACTTGGGAGTTCAAAGAAATGTTGAAATAGCAAAATTTTGAAGGAATTTATTGTGGAATTGTATAGAGAACCATGAGAAGCTATCAGAATAGCAGAAGGTAATAAGGTAATATTTATTTTAAAATTTTAACATTTATGACAATTCTAGAAAGTTAAAGTAGGAATTTTCAAAGTGTATGGTTTATGAAGAAATAATTAGAAATTGAATATAAATATTATGTCAAGTGTTGGCGGTCAACAATCGGGAGAAGATTGGGAGAGATAAGGAGGTGATCCACGAGTAGTTGTGAGTTGGATTTACTTTAAGTAGTCTAAATAAAAGATGAAAAATTTAGTGATAATATTAAAATAAATTATTAGCTTATGTTGTGATGATAGATAAAGATTTGGTTGATAATTATGATATAAATATTTGACATGTAGAAAAGTTGTATGTGAAAGAAATATTACTGGAATAATGATTTGACTTACTAATGAAGGTGATAAAGAGATTTTGACTAGTTGGTGAATAAATTGATGTGATATATGAGGAGAAAAAAAATTGAAATTTATTAAGCAGAAAATTGAGAAAAGACCGAAAAGTTGATTTAAATATTTTGAATTCATGTGGTGCTTATTTTACTGTTCAGATGCATATTTCATATCATTGTTCATGTGCATATCCATTTAATAATATAACCGAAAGAACCGGGAAGGAGCAAGTCTAATGAAATAACCGTGACAGCCGGTATATGCTGGAATTAAAAGGAAAACCGTGACTGCTGGTATATGCTGGAAATAAATTCCGTGGCAACCGAAATAAGTTGCAAAGTAAAGAACTGGAAAAGGGGCTAGTATAAGATAATAACAACCTGTCGACAGGTGGGAAGACGTTCCCATCATAATCATATATGCATGGCATATGTTTTAATTATTGCTTGCACTATTGAAAATGCTGCTGTATGATATTATTGTGAATTTAATTATAAATGATTGAGTCTCATAAAAAGAGACAGTTATGATGATGAGATTATTGAAATGTTAAGATGTGGTATATTATGGTGAATTTAATTATAGATGATTGAGTCTCATAAAAAGAGACAGTTATGATGATGAGATTATTGAAGTGCTGAGATGTGGTATATTGTGGTGAATTTAATTATAGATGGTTGAGTCTCATAGAAAGAGACAGTTATGATGATGAGAACCATCTAAATGGTAGATTTTATGATGTGAACCTCATTACAAGGTAGTTATGAAATAAGTAATAGCATTGAGGTGAAACAACAAATATGAGAAAGAGAATAATAAAGAATGGACGTTATTACAAGTGTAGTAATAGTAGATTGCTAGTATCCAGTTGTGATAGATATAAATGATTAAAAATTTAGAGACAAATATACAACTGAATATTTTTAGTAAATTTAATTCACTGAGCTTGTGAAGCTCACCCCTCATTGTACAATGATTTCAGGTAGCAGACAGAACAAGTAGTTTGGTAGGTCTAAAGTCAGATGGATTCAATTTCTGTAAGCCATGTATATGTCAGCATCCTCAAACTAGTGAGAAAAAAGAAATAAATATTTGTAAATATTGATGCATCTTACGTTGTAAATTATTTGTAAGATAATATCAGATTTATATTACATATATGTGTCGTGCTGGGATTCTCAAAATGTGATGACACTGTTTCGGGGGTGGCCAACCTGAGATGAGTTGTTACACTGATGAAGTTGTCATAGGTGATGGTTCAGGTTTTCATGTCACACACATTGGTTCACTGGTTCTCAAATCACCCACGTGCGCTTTTCATTTAAATGACATTCTTTGTGTTCCTAATATCCGCAAAAATCTCATTTCTGTCCATCACTTTACCTCAGAAAACAATGTTTTGGTTGAATTTTATCCCTTGCTTTTCCTTGTTAAGGACCATATCACGGAGGCGGTTCTACTCAGAGGTGCATGTGAAAATGGTGTTTACTCTCTCCCAGAATCACCGGTGAAAGCTTCTCCAAAAATGGTTGTAAATGTGCATGAACGGACCTCAATAGATGGGTGGCACAAATGTCTTGGACATTCGTCTCAAAAAATCGTCCATCACCTTGTTAAAAAATTCTCACTTCCAATAATAAAAGAAGAACATGGTTCTCATCTTTGTACCTCTTGTTCCATCAATAAAGCGCACAAACAACCATTTCGTACCAACAACTTTCAAAGCCATGCACCACTTGATCTAATTTACACTTTGGGGTCCCTCAAATACAATTGGTGTTGATGGCTCACGGTATTATTTGATTTTGGTTGATAATTTTACAAAATATATCTGGTTTTATCCAACAGAAACAAAATCCGGGGTTAGCATGATATTTCCTCAATTTAAACATCTTGTTGAAAATTGATTTCAATCAAAAATCCAAAGTATCTACTCGGATAATGGTGGTGAATTTGTTGCTTTTAAAAAATATCTTTCCATACATGGAATAAGTCATTACACCACCGCTCCTCACACACAACAACAAAATGGTGTATCCGAGCGCCATCATCGTCATTTGGTAGAAACAAGCCTTACCTTTTTACATGATACATATTTATCTCTCTCATATCGGTCTTATGCTTTTTCAACGGCAACCTACCTCATAAATAGACAGCAAATACTCCTCCTACATAACAAATCACTCTTTGAAGCATTATTTCATCAGCCACCAAACTACCTCAAACTCAAAAAATTTGGGTGCTTATGTTTCGCCCTCACCAAGTCCTATAACACAAATAAGTTGCAGACCAAGGCAACTCCATGTCTGTTTGTGGGCTATTCCTCAACCCAGAATGTGTACAAATGCCTTGACCCAAAAGCCCAAAAACTCTATCTATCTAGGCATGTTCTATTTGACGAAAGTCAAACCCATCCTCATCTCCATTCGGTTGAAACACAGGCACCAACTATATCTCCTTTATCTACCACAGTCATGCCACTCATCACCCTGCCGTCTCTGCCGGAACCACCACCAGCGACAATGAGAGGTAACACCATTTTCGCATCATCTCTGAGTAACTGCTCTGACTCATTTTCTTCTAATTTTTGAGATATGCAACCCTAAATTCATTCCCTAATTCCTCTCAATCACATAAACACTTGCCTTCTCACTCAAATTCACACACCACTCAAGCCTTAGAAAACATGATCATCCGAGATGAACATCAAATTGACCCACCTTTTCATCTTTCTCACCGAACCCACACAATGACCACTCAGTCAATGAATAACATTCATAAACCCAAAAAATTCAATTATGTGACCAAACATCCACTCCCACAAACCATTGAACCAACCTGTGTGGGCTAAGAACTCCGTGAACCTTACTGGAGACAAGCTATATCAGATGAACTCACCGCACTCATACGTCTTGTTACATGGGACCTTGTTTTCCCACCTAAAAATCACAATCCTATTAGGTGCAAATGGGTATTTCGTGTGAAACGAAAATCAGATGGGTCAGTTGATCACTTTAAAGCGAGGCTTGTCGCTAAAGGTTTAATCAACGAGAAAGGTTAGATTACAAAGAAACTTTCAGCCCGGTTGTGAAACCAGCTACCATTAGAACTATCTTGACAATGGCTGTAATGCAGGGGTGGTCTTTAAGATAATTAGATGTCAACAATGCATTTTTGCATGGTGAATTGACTGAGACAGTGTATATGATACAACCACCGGGATTCAAAGATGTCACTAAGCCAAATCATGTGTGCAGGTTACGTAAGGCCATCTATTGCCTTAAACAGGCCCCAAGAGCTTGGTATTCAGCTCTTAAATTGGCAATTATGGGCCTTGAGTTTCAGAATTCAAAAGCTGACTCATCTCTTTTTATATATAGTCAGAATTATGTTATATGCTATTTATTAGTATATGTGGATGATTTGGTTATCACTGGTAATAACATATGCTTTGTATTTGAGATTGTTGCACAACTTAGCAATTGATTTTCTTTAAAAGATTTGGGGCAGCTCCATTTTTCTTGGGAATGGGGTTATTTTAACAAAATCTGGAATCTTTTTGTCTTAATACAAGAACATTCAAGACCTACTATCTAAAACCAATATGACTAGTGCTAAAGATGTCTCGACACCATTATCAACCAGCACACCCCTCACATTGGTTGATGGTACTTCATCCACCAAGGGTACAGATTTTATAAGTGTCATTGGTTCCCTTCAATACTTGTCACTCACCCGCCCAAATATCTCTTTCTCAGTGAATAAACTTTCACAGTTTATGCACAAGCCTACAGTGACACATTGGACAGTTGCAAAGCTACTTCTTCATTATTTAAAGCAAACTATCTTTCATGGAATTCACATAAGAAAAAAATCCAGATTTGAACTCATTACATACTCTGATGCGGATTGGGCGGGCAACTATGATAATCGGACCTCCACATCAGCATATATCAGCTTTCTTGGTGTAAATCCTATCTCCTAGAGTTCAAAGAAGCAAAGGGCAATAACATGTTCATCCACTGAAGCAGAATATAGAGCCCTTGCAAATGTAGCCTCGGAGACATCATGGCTTCTCTCATTATTCAAGGAACTTAGCCTACCATTATTTGGACAACCCAAGCTGCTATGTGATAATTTTGGGTGCGATACATCTAAGTTTCCTGTCCAACACTCTCAAATGAAACATATTCAGATTGACCTTCATTTTGCTCGAGATATGGTTCAACGTGGAATCCTTAATGTTCATCATGTTAACACACAGGACCAGCTAGCTGATCTTCTAACAAAAGCCAACTCATGCCAAAGGACAAAAATTCCAAGAGACAAGATTGGCTTAGCCGATGGCAGCTCCATCTTGCATGGGCGTATAACAAAATCATCTTCAAATCACGAAAATTCCTCAAATCAAGAAACTAAAATGACTGCAGATTCTTAGCCTGAAAATTCCTCAAATCAAGCAACTAAAGTGAGTGCAAATTCTTAGCCTCAATTCAAGGATGTAACAGCTATTGTATTCTATGTTTATACTATGTAACAGATAACCTTAATTCTAGGATACTTATTTAGAATAGTTTTTGTAAACGTGTATTTATTTCCATATAAACTCTTATAATAGAGCAGTAACATTTTTTCGAAATAGAGCAGTAATACAATGAGTGAATTTTTCAAACTTCAGTAAACAGTGCCTGACAGTGTCCAAAAGCACTGCAACACTCTCCGATCCCTTAAATCATGTATTTTCTCAATTATTCCCATGTATTTGAGAGTTAAGTCTTTTCTACCACACGATTAGACTTCTCCATCTCTATATAAGCCGGTGCTAGACAGATTTGAGAAAAAACTAAAATCTTAGAAGAATCAGTACCTATCAATTGGAGGCAGATGGGTACTAATAAAAACATATAATCTTCCTCTCCACTATATGTCACTGTTTAAATTACTAGTTTTTGTGGCTGAAAAACTGGAGAAGATTCAAAGACAATTCCTATAGGGTGGTGTCTCTAGTAAAAATAAAAGAATATATATGTCGGGTGGGATACTGTGTGCTTACATAAAAAGCTTGGTTATCTGGGGATTGGTAGGTTCAGAAACAAAAATGTTGCAATGCTATCCAAGTGGATTTGGCGATTATGCTCTAAGAAAGATGCTTTATGGAAAAGATAGACTCTAACAAATGTAATTTGAGTCCAAAAGGTCTTATACATGATTTCTCTTCTAAAGAAAAAATGCTCAATGGTTTGGAGTAGGGTTATTGAGGTTCTTCAAGGTGATAATGTGTGTGCGTGGATTGCAAATGAAGGTTTTGCATGGTTGGTTGGAAATGACTATCTTATTAATTTTTGGGAAGAGGAATGGATTGAGAATTTTAGATTAAGGTACGCATTCCCGAGAATCTACGCTCTAGCTTGTAACAATTAGGGATCAATTTCAGAATTTGGGTGTTGGGCAGATAGTGTATGGCAGTGGAATGTCAATCTTGTGAAAAGGTTGTTTGATTGGGAAGTTAATTAAGGGTAGGAATTTTGCTCTATAACTATTAAGGTTGTCTTGTGTATGGATGAATTATTTGGAAATTCAATTCAACGGGAAGTTTTAGGTTAAATCTTTTTGCAAGGATACTGAATCTTTCGACGTGCAGCAAAGTGAGGTTCTTGAAAGTAGTATTTGGAAAGGTATTGTCCCTTTAAAGGTGGAGATTCTATGTTGGCAAATATTAAAGACTAATGCGTTTGCATAAGCAAGCAATTTTTTTTTTATTTTTAAGATTTCCAAAAAAATTCAATGGGGTGTCGAATGAAATTAATGTATAAAAATTTGAGTATCGGGACGTGTTTATGTCTGGTCTCTGGGTTGGGTGCATTCCGGACGAGTTCAGAAAACACCTTCAAAAATATTGATCTGCATCTTTTTAATGCTTTTTATATAATAAAAATAAATTTTACCTTTCAATATGGTTTTACTAAATCGTTTAGATACAATGCATATTATCCTCAAATTCAAACAATAATAATGTATTTTTATGGGAAAATAGTAGTAATGGATTAAACGAGGATGCTGATTGATGGTTGGATTTGGTTTTTCGGGCCTTGAAGTTAAAGGCCCAATTTTGTTACTGTCCATAAGCAGTCAAACCAGAAAGCCCATAAGGCAAGACTTCGCTAGACTACAAACAAAATAGTAGCTTTTTATAGAGCTTTATTACGGTGTCCCAGCTAGGGTTTTGCGCTCCATTACCATTTTTTAATTGAACTCTCGTCTAGTTTTTATTATCTCTTTTCTCTTTCTACGTTTCTTCAAACCCTAAGGTCTGTCTCTTTCTCTCTTTTCTTTGAGCTTTGATTCTCTTAGCATTCAAGAGCAATCCTCCGTTTGGTTGCCTAGAAAACTGAGAAGGAAAACAACGCTTTGGTTTTTTTCCCCTTCACCTTCTCGACAACCAAACTTAGCCTAAAGGATCGAATAAATTTTTTTCTTATATTTCTCTAGCTGTCGCTGTTTAGTGTTGTTGTGTACCGATTTTATATATTAGGGCAAAAGAACTTATAGCATGTGACGTGTGTGACTGATTGCAGGTATAATTGGTTGTGAAAATGGTGGAGAAGACAAAGGTTAGGAAGGAGGAGGTAGTCACCAGAGAATACACAATCAACCTTCATAAGCGCTTGCATGGCTGGTAAGGCATCATTCTCTGCTTCATTTTTTCCCCTTATCTTTTATGTTTTGTTTTGTCCACATAACTTGTTGGGTCTGTCTATTGTATTCATGGTGTTTTGATAAATCTATTTGGTATGGTTGCTTATTGGGTCCTGAGAATTTTAGTGGGGTTGTTTATGGGGCTTTGTGGACGTCTATCTTGTCAACTATTGAATCACTGGCATTTTGAGGTTAAATATATGTGGGGGAAACTATATTGATGATTCAAATTGAGAACTTAACTGGTTTGGGTGTTGATAAGCTCTGGATGATTGTCGGTAGATAATGGAGGTGAGGTTGTGATGCTCTGGACCAACCGCAGTTGCGATGATTGGATTGGTGAATGTTTGTTATTGGCTGATTGGTATTTGTGACAGAATTTGTGATGCTCAGGGCTAAAGGTGTTAGTGGTTATTGCATTGGTGAATGCTTGTTGTTGGCACACTGGTATTGGCAGCACAGGGAGCTTAATCATGATGGTGGTGATGTGTTGTTGGCACCAGCCTTGGGTTACTTGTAGATGGCATTGGTAGTTCAATTGTGGATTAGGAGGATGTGTTTGTGGAATTTTGGATTGTTATGGGGGTCTATAAAGGAGCTATAACAGAGTTGCATGGTACTTATTGGACCCTTCTTGTTTGTTATACATATTAGGGTTAGACTGGTAGTGTGCATGCGAGAGATAGACATGTACAGGATTATATTGTAGTGCTGATTGGTTTTTTGGATGGTTCAAGTTGGGTTTCAGCTTGTGGGAAACATGTAGGTAAGTTCAGTTTTCAACTTGATCTAACAAAACAGGTAGATGATGAAATGCGTTTTTGTGATCTGCTGTCTTCTGTATTTCTGAACGAGCTCTGAGGCTGGTGAGTGCAGGATATGAAAGCACACCAGTGCTGCTTCCCTGAGTAGGAAGTGTCGCTAATTTTTCAGTCTTTTTTGTTATCCCACTTTTGCTTTTGATAAAGTGAGGTTGGTTACCTACTTAGAGTTTTGTGGTTTATTGTGGTAGTACCAGATATTGCATATTCATATATTTTCTGTTGCGGTTTAATTAGTTTTTCAAAGTTTCTTTATTCTACCTCTTTCGTAGATTTACTGGATATGGGAATGTGTACTTCTTATGCTATGCAACATAGCTGCACTTTGTTTTTAAAATTTGTCAGATTGCATGACCGCCTATCTAACTTCTAAATAATAACATTTGTAACTTGCAATTATTGTTTTGAATATAATGAGAAACAATTCAAGTGATTTATGCTGTACTCATTCTAAAACCAGCACTTTCAAAAAGAAGGCTCCCAATGCCATAAAGGAAATCAGGAAGTTTGCTGAGAAAGCCATGGGAACAAAGGATGTGAGGGTGGACGTAAAGCTAAACAAACACATCTGGAGCAGGGGTATCCGAAGTGTCCCAAGGAGGATTAGGGTTCGCATTGCTCGCAGGAGGAATGATGATGAAGATGCAAAGGAAGAGCTCTACTCCCTTGTCACAGTTTCTGAGATCCCACCAGAAGGACTGAAAGGGCTGGGAACTAAGGTCATTGAAGAAGATGATTGATTTGTCAATCTCTTGTTAAAGAAAACCTGCTTCACAGGCAAGACATAAGTTTAAATTAGAGTTTTGGAGTGTTTTTGAATTTAATGAGACATTTGGTTCATTGTTGTTTAGATTGTCAACTTTGGTATTTTCATTTTGGTTGTAGTGAATGCCGTTATTCTAGGGCCCGACTTATCTCAGGATGAATGGTTGAGACTGTTCAAATTGTTTTCCCCTTTTCTTTCCGGATAAATACTTTGCAGCCTAAAGTTTGTTGGATGTCCATTTATTCGGTCGCCTCAACCATATTTTTCTTCACAGGAACAGGATGCCGGTAGATGATTTGGAACCTCAATGCATAATCGGAATACCATTTGATTTCCTGGCATTCCAATTCGTTTTTCTAACTGTTGTCTTGAAGTTTGTTGATAACCTTAAACCAAGCAAGGTTGAGGTGGCCCTTCTTTAGCAATGCCCATGAACTATGCGTCTTCATTTTAATGCTTTGTGGCTCATACACAACGAAGGGTGCTAAAAATTCAAGTGATGATAAGGGATACATCTGTTGGACAGCAATTGATCAAGTTTGAAAATAAGCAATACCAGGTCATGTTTATGATGAAGATGAAGCCAACCAAAATATACTCTATACAGATTGAAAATTGCAAAAATGTAATAGACTGAACAAAGAAAATACAAGAATAAATATCCAAATATATGCATAACTCCATAGTATGTCCTGTTTATAAACTGGATCAGGCTGCAGTTTTCTCTATTGCATACTGTGTGAAAATAAGGATGGAAATTCATTGCATAACCGTGGCAGATGATAGCCTTTCCCTGATTTTGATCAAATGCTTATAGCCTTTCCCTGGATCATTGCAATGTTGCTTATAGTCCCGATATTAAAAGCTTGAAATGCTATCATGTCCAGTTGTATCTCCAGCCAAAAGTTCACTCAGAAAAACCACCTAGCTGGCTTTGTAAGCGTACATATAGCTTCGAAGTTTTCTCACTTCTTCAGATGACTCAGTGAGTAGATGATCCACATAGAGACAAAATCCAGCCCCACTGCAATGTTCACAAGTGAGTATGCATGTTTAAGGTGACTCATTAGATACAGTTAGCATAAACAAGACTTCTAATGCAACATACCTAAGAGGCCCAAATGGAAGCCAGATAACATCCCACCGAAATTTTGGCATTCTAGCATGAAAAAAGAAGCATACAGATTAGCATCATATAAGCAAATGTTGGGATTTAAGATATTACAATATTCTGCACAACAAACTAGAAACAAGAATGGGGGGAACTACATAAACATATAAGCAAAAGAACCGAGCAAGAGAAACCACAGAAAACACTTAATAGGCCAAGGGAAAATACAGTCTGCCACAAGACACTGATAAACAGATAAATACACAGTAACTGACAAGGACCAACTTGTAACCAATGTTACAACCGAAAGTGCATAGTGCATTGGCCAAAAATTGATTAGACATCGTGTTATTCAGTTTTAATTTGCACGGTCGGCCAGTGAATAAGCACCATAAATATAAATAAATTAAATTCAGTTTAATATAATCAAGAATTGAGGAAGTGAAACAAATTAAGGGAGAACCAAAACAAAAATGTTTGACAAGAAACGACTTCCAATGAGTTGCTTCTCATTTCTCCAAGACCCCCCTCTTTTTCTTCTCCTGGCTAACATTAATGATAATCTTCAGTATCAATGCATGTAACCCAATCTTAAGAACAACAAATACATAAAGAAATCAATAAATGTACAAATTTGATGTACCTCAGCATGTAATACAACCAGAAAACTGCTAGTAGAACGCCAAGAGAGCATGAGTACCAAATCCATCGTCTGTGATCTTTTGAATTATGTAGTAGACCTATGATGGCTACAGAACAAGCTAGGACAGCTACCCAATCTGTTAATGCAAAAATTAGTTAAGTATTGTATCTAAAATCTGGGGATAAAATTTCACTTTTAAGATGCCAAATGAAAAGAATTTAAGAATACACCACATATGATACACTGAGTAGCATATACACCGCATAAGTTAGATACCAGCCAATTCAATCATCACTTATTGTATGGCTTGGCAAATACATGGCAAAGCAAACCACTGGATTAAAGAACCAATCAGTCAACTTATTCCAACTACTTAGCATCAGATTGATCAAGCTACACTTTTTATGAATTAAAGGGGGAAAAACAGCTTGTTGCCTTTCTTCCTTTTCCAGATTGAAGACATCTTGTTTCTAACCTATGTTGCTTGGAATCGGGTGTGGGTATGCATCAAAGTGTCTAACTTGTGAATTTCCCTAAGTTTAAGAGACCAGCATGCAGCTTAAAAGGGTCCAAAAAGCAGATATGGGTGCCGCCACTCATTATATATTTGAGAGTAATAAGATCTTCTAAATAATTAAGAAAGCACTATGAATGTATATTTTAATATTAGCCTCACTGTAGCAAGCTAACAGTCAATAATAATGAACCAAAAAAGTTATAAACAACTTAAGAAGAGTTGGCCCAGTTCACCTAACAATACCTCATTTCTTTGAGCTGAGAATAAAAAGTTTCCAAAAGTACTAGTGTCGGACAAGGATCCAACACCACGATCATGTTGTGTCCGACACAAGTGCGTCACTTAAAACGGAGAGTCCAAGCAACATAGGGTATGTTTGATATTTGCTTTCAAACAGTTTTATGTTTTTTTTTTAAAACAAAACAGTTCACAACAATGGTTAGAGCTTTCAGAAACAAATTTTTGAAACAGGGTGTGTTTCTGAAACACCTTTTTAATGTTTTCTATTGTCTTTCATAACTGTTTTTAGAACAAATCTATAATGAGAAAATATACTTAAAAGTGGTTAATAAGTATCTATCATTAAAATGTAGCACCATTACCATGAGAGATGTAAAAAAAAAATACAAAACTAAAAGAACAGTTATCCAAACATGATGTTAGCCAAAAACAACAGAATTGTTTTTAAAATCATCGTTATGAAAACAGAAAACAAACCCAAGCATGCCAATAGTTTCTAACTAGGGAAATGCTCTCAATTTATCTCATTTATTTTATTCATAAAAAAAATAATTCAGGAAGCACGTTTACCGCTATTATTGCAAGACATGCATTCTAATTTTAGGTTTAGTCAATGAAAAGTTTGGCAGAAGCAGTACATTGTATATTAGCCATTATAAAAGTGCAACCATGCTTGCATCATAGTTTGACTATTCATCTATGAATAAATATAAAAAAGAAATGCCTTACTAAACAAGGAAGAATGATATCCAAGATTAAAAATTAATTGAGAGTTATTGCCATGCTTTACAGAAATTGAAGCATATAACAGTTCAGTCATATAAGAAATTGCAGACAACAAACTCTTAACTAAGTAATCTAGTCATATCGATTGAAATAAAGGCCCAATGCGGATGGGAAATTTGAAGTTCGTTGCTTATACAACGCCATTCTTATTTCCCCTGGAAACTGATTTGGAAGACTTGGTGTTTTTAGTTACTAAAGCAACTTAGGGGAGGATTTAACCATTAACAAACTCCATATCTTGTTGGGTGCTCTTGGACAAGGCATCTTTTGGAAATCACTCTTCATGAATTGGGGCTTTGTTGGGTTAGTACCGGTTCCATTCAAGAGCTGGTTTAGACTCGGAGTGGCATTCAAGCTTCTAAAAAAAGAAGAATGATCATAGTCTTGATACCACTCTCCATTTAATGGATCGTTTGGATTGAAAGGAATAGGAGAGATTCTGAAGGTGTGGGAAGGTCAATATCTTCTGTTATTATGTGGTGGCTCAATTCCCTTATCTTTTGGTAAATGAGGTTCAACTTATAGAAATCATAGAAAGTTACAAGCACTATCACGTAGATAGCTGCTATTGTACATGCATGGCACCCCTATGATGCCCTTTAATACTATATTTTTACTTATAATAAAATCTAGTGAAACTCATTAAAAAAACAAATCAAGTGATCTAAGGAAAAGCTGACCATGACTGAGGGAAACAGACGCAACCAATGATTCAATATTCAGAGCATGGATACCACTAAATAATACACATCAGATCAGAACTGTCCACACCTGACTTGAACTTGCAAAAAGTAAGTGTATCTCATGGAAGATGAAAGGAAAAGTCTCATAGCATGGAAAGAACTACATGAAGAATGTACACAAACAATGAGTAAAATATGGTTTGAATTTTTAGCACTGCTACAACAATTCAGAATGCATGACACAAAACATGGAATCAGCTAATGAAGACTGCAGAAAAAAATGGCCAAGTATAAAATTAACCTGCAGATATTATCATCCATGAGTCAACCTCATCCATGAAGTAGGCATGATATCGCTGTTCATCAAATGACAGAACAAGTTACATTTTTTCTCAGAAAAGATGACATCAAATGGCAACGAAAAAATTGTAGTAAAGAATATTACATAAAATGCAAAAACAAGAGAGTAAATGCACCAAAACCAAATAATCATGAGATTCAATAGACACAAAGGTATCTCTTAGTCTAACACTCCAAACTCCTAGGCATCCCACGATAATTCAAGACAAAGAGAAAATTACACGCCATGGTCCTCGAAGGGATCCATCTATCAATATGATTACCGGCTTGTGTTCCGTCTTTAATTTAATCATCTAATTGCTAGAACAATTATCATTCTTAGAGTATGTTTGGAATAAAAGAATTCCATAAATTTTATAGATTACAATTCCATACATTTATCATATTTGGAAAGTCAATAAATTATGGAATTCATTTGTAAATGAATTCACTATGTAAGTGAGTTTGCTTGTTGCAAATTCTATCAAAACTGATAGAATTTATAAATAAATTCCACAAAATGAAGAGCAAAAAATTATGTTGACCAAAATACTCTCTCTTCCTCTCCGTCTCCCTCTCCCTCGCATTTCCCTTTTGAATTTTTCATTTATTCCAAACATTTTAAGTACAAGAATTCAATTAAGAAAGCCAAACATAAAAATTCATTTCTAAATGAACGCTTTTTTCAATTCATTTGAAAATGAAATGAATTTCATTTTCATTTGATTTCAAGATGTAACAAGAACACCCAACTGGAGTACTGGACTATCCAGCTCAGTTTTTGGACATAATTTCGTTCTTACTTAAATGGTATACTCTTGGCACAAATGCAACACCAACTTCTAAGTAACCTAATGATATGTAAACTGTAAGACAAATTTTGATCACATGCTTAGAATCTTTTGCTATTTGGACACTCATTCCTATCGTCACCCAATAAAGCAGCCAATAAAAAAAGAATTACTAAAGTGAGATTCACACCAGTTCCCATGGAGATGAAAACTGCTGAAGGTTGGAGTAAACAAGAAACGCCGCGTAAGAAAAGAGAAGTACTGCGAACACACTCTACATTGAAGAAAGAAAAACATAAAAATCAAGAAAATAAATTCGTACTCGAGAGAAAAACATTAACTCTCACATATTGTTTATGAAAATTTTTAGAGTAGTATATAAATAATACCTTCCATTGACGAGCTTGCAGCGCCTGGGCCCTTTCAAGCGATCGAACAAACTCCTCTTGTTCTGTGAATTCAAAATTGTACAAGAATCATAACATCTTGGATTTAAAATTAAAAATAAGGTAACAATTCGAGTAAAGCGAAATATCAACCTCTGCTTGTTTAATGAGGGACTAGAGGAAAAATAAACAAAATGAAATCCAACAAGATACTATCGTCTAATCAAAGGTTTTATCTCTATGAATTCCCAGAGAGAGAATGAGAGAGGAAGGGAGACCTTCGGTGTCCATGGGACGAGAATCATTATCGTCCCGAGTTGGCAGAGAGAACTTCTCGTCATGAGATTTTCGCCAATTTCTCGCCAGCTTCTTCATCGATTCCTCCTCAACTAGGCTTCCGTTCGGGGTTCGAGAGAGTTATTGATGGGAAAGGAAAGAAAAGTCAAGTCAACGCCGAAACGCACCGCTCTGGCACGAACCCGTTTCGCGCAAATGTGTGAATCGTTTGAAACGGAGAATATTTTGGGTTGCATGAACAGCGGGAATTAAGGACACGGCTAACCACTATTTAAATTTAAGCTCAACTTTTAACCTCTAACGGGCTGGAGCCCCAAAGTGGGTCTAGATCCAAATAATCCAATTCCAACTGTGGGCTAAAACCCACCCCACAACCCACTGCTTACATAATATATGCCCACCAAAACCCTACCCCTCGAACTCTTATAATCTGCTCTGTGCTTACTATCACCGCTTGAAGGAGAACCAATCAGCCGCATCCAACAAACTCTCTCTCTTAACAATCCACCATGGGTAAACTTTAAATCTCCACTTCTCAAATCTCTATACTCATTTTTTTAGGGCTTTGGGTGATTTGTTTTTGTTATGATCGATTAATTTTAATGGTGAATTTTCAGGTAAGGTTCATGGATCTCTGGCTCGTGCCGGTAAGGTGAGAGGCCAAACTCCAAAGGTGGCGAAGCAGGACAAGAAGAAGAAGCCACGTGGCCGCGCCCACAAGAGGATGCAATACAACCGCCGGTTTGTCACCGCAGGTAACCTAAACTCTTTCTCTCTAACTAGTTCTCTCTCTTCCTTTAAACTTTCGGTTTTGATTACTGGATTTAGTTGGGTATTGCTTGTATGTTATTGTAACAATCCATCCTGGGTTGATCGTCCCGAAACTGTCATCACATTTTGAAATATCAGTACGACCCATATATATAACAAAATAAATAATACCAAAAAAAATTTACATTAACCCAATATTAAAACATTCTATACAACATAAAATGCATAAAAATTTACAAATAAAATTTTTATTTTTATGCGGCTTACAGAAAATGGTTTCTTTTGAGTCTCAAATCACCAAACTATTTGACAAGCCTGCTACCTGAAAATTATTGTACAAATAGGGGTGAGCTTCACAAGCTCAATGAATTAAATTTACTAAAAGTATTCTAAATTCCATAAATAGTTCTTTAATATTTAATATTTTATTTTTCACATAACCTGCTGAAAAATTTCTATTACCATTACACATGTCATAAGATTCATTCTCTATCAATATCTTATTCTCAACTATTGGTCCACCTTAAGACCATCAATTATCTCATAATTACCTCGTAATGAGGTTCACATCATAAAGTACCATATAGATAAGTCTTATCACCATAACTGTCTCTTTTTATGAGACTCAACTATCTATAATTAAATTCACAATAATATACCACATCTCACCATTTCAATAATCTCATCATCATAGTTGTCTCTTTTTATGAGACTCAGCCATCATTCACGACAATATACCACATCTCAGCTTTTCAATAATTTTATCATCATAGCTGTCTTTTATTTTTATTTTTTTTATGAGACTCAGCCATCATTCACAACAATATGCCACATCTCAGCTTTTCAATAATATTTTCATCATAGCTGTCTCTTTCTGTGAGACTCAATCATCTATAGTTATATTTACGATGATACATCACACCTCAGCATTTCAATAATGTAGCAATAATTAAAACAGATGCAAATGCATGAATGATTATGATGGGAACGTCTTCCCACCTGTCGACAGGTTGTTATTATCTCAGACCGGCTCTCTCCCAGTTCTTTACTTTGCAACTTAGTCCCGGTTGCCACGGAATTTTCTCAGCATATACCGGCTGACACAGTGTCTATTTTATTTCCAGTATATACCGACTGTCACGGTTATTTCATTAGACCGACTGCCTTCCCGGTTTTTTTCTTTCTCATTTAATGCATATGTATATGAGCAATGATATGAAATATACATATAAACAGTAATATAAAAACAACATATAAATTCACAACACTTAAATTTTCTATCCTTATTTTTCTCAAATTTATATAACAAAAATTCTACTAATTTCCTCTCATCTCAAATCATATCAAATCATCCATCCAGGTTTATCAAGATACACTAAAATTCGTCTCAAATCACATCAACTCATCTATCAAAACTTATCAAGATCCACTAAAATCCATCTCATCATAATTCGTATTAAAACATCAATATATTTCATCAATAATTTATTTATTGTTTTTATTCTCAAATAAACTTATGATTTTCAAAAATATCACTTCTAACCGAAAAATATTTCTACATGTCCAAATTTCCTATCACGCCCATAAATCAATTTTTCATCTATCACCCAAGTATACTTTAATAATTAAATTTAATATTATCACCAAATAATTGATTTTTATTTAGACTACTTAAAGTAAATCCAACTCACCACGTAGCTCTTAAAGCTACCTGTGGATCACCTTCTTGCTTTTCCCGTTCTCTCAGAAATTTTCCTAGTTGTAGATCGTCAACACCTGACATCATATTTGTATAAATTTTCTAATTTATTCTTCAATTCGATATAAACTACACATTTTGAAAATTCCCACTTTGACTTTCTAGGAATTTTATAAATGTCAGAAATTCAAAAATAAACACTATATTATTATCTTCTATTTCTCTGATAGCTTTCTTGATTCTCTATGCAATTCCACAGAAAACTCCTTTAAAATTTTGCTCTTTTAGCATTTTGTTAAGTCCCCAAGTGTTTTGAGAAAACAAACGAGAAGTTGAAAGAAACTGAACGAAATCGTTCAGTCTTCATATATTTGCCCATTATATATATATATTTCTTTGCTTCAACCGTCCCTTTCCTTTGCATTTCTCACATTGCCACGCACAGACCATGTGGCATGCATGCAGCATGCCTTTCTTTGGCAGCCCCCCGCCCCTCTCACAAAGTCTCCACGTTTTGGAGACTTGGGAGGCATTCATAATGCCTCACTTAAATTGGCAGCAGGTATTACACCTGCTGCCCACATTTTTAACTTTTACTTTTTTTTTTTTTTTAAAGAAAAAAAAAATATGTATATATTTTTAAACTTTTTTTTTTCTTTTCTTTCTTCTGACCTCATCTGGACGTTGAGGTCATTTTTTTACTATTCATTTATTTTACTATTCATGTTTTACTATTCACGTTTTTTTTATAGAATTATTTAAATTTCATAACATATTTATTAAATTACTTATTTACCCTTACTTCACGAATATGAGTATTACAATTCTACCCTCCTTACAAAAATTTCGTCCTCGAAATTTCTTTTCTTTACTCCCGAAACACATATAAATAATACATCTTCATACTTGTCTTAAACTTTCACGAAATCTCTTCAACATTCTTATTCCGTCACCGAACTTACACCAGACTTGTTGTCTTTGTCTAAAATTCTCACTGGTACTTGTAAAAAAAAACTCAATCTTTCTGAATTTCTATAACTTAGCTTGTAATATCATGTAAACATTTTTTTAAAAGTGAAACATGAAATACATTATATAAATGTTTTAATTTTGGAGACAAATCCAAGTTACTCACAACTAATCCAACTTTCTCAACAACCTCATAGGGTCCCACATACTTCGGATTCAACTTTCCTTTTCTGTTTAAATCTCAATACACATTTTCATTGAGATATTTTTCAATACACCAAATTACCTACTTGAGACTCAAGAGGTCTACTCTAGGCTGCTTTACAAATTTGATCATCTCTATTGTTAGCTCAGTAATAGATAGACCAGATATATTTTTCACCTTTATTTCTTCCCAAATATATAGGAGTTCTACACCTCCTATCATACAATATCTCAATGGGTGCCATCCCAATACAAATTTGATACTGATTATTATAAACAACTTCAATCAATGACATGTAAGCATCTCAATTTACTGAGAAATTCATCACATTTGTCCTTAGCTTATCTTCTTGTATAAAAAAATATTCAATATGAGCATGAAAATTATATTAAATTGCCACTGTGCACCCGTGGCTTTCTGAAATCATTTCCCAATATAGCATCTTTATTTGACACTATGACTAATGATACTTCATACAACCTCACAATCTCAGCTACATCCCTCTTCCATCTTGACCATCAGAATTTCGGTCTCAATCTTGTGTACATCTTATTGTTACTTAGTTGCATCGAATCTACATCATTATGTGCCTCCCTCCTTATCTCTTTTTTTCACTCCGCATTATTGGCAATACTATTTCTATGTTCCAAGACCAGGATACCATCATTTCAAATTTTGAACTTATATTTCTTTTTAGTAAGCACTCAACGCTTAATCTTTTTTATCCTTTCATCTCTACATTGCATCTCTAAAGCATTTATTATGGATGATTGTACAACTATATTCTTTATCCATGATTCTCTGCCACTGTTATTCAACTTCATTCTTATTTCTTTTAAATCTATCATCAATTTCACATCAGAATTCCCAGTTAACCTTCTTGTAGAATTTTCTACTTAAAACATCAGTTATCACCTTTGCATTTTTAGATGATAATGAATTGTATAATCATAGTTACTAATCAACTCCTTCCACCATCTTTGCCTCAAATTCAACTCTCTTTGGGTAGATAAGTATATCCAACTCTTATAACCCATGAATATCTTACAAGTGGCTCGATACAGATGATGTCTCCAATCTTTTTAAAGTAAGCACTATAGCCGCCAATGAGTAGGGTAATTCCTATCATGAATCTTTAATTGCCTAGAAGTATGGTTCACAACTTTCCCAAGTTATACATATCCCAATCATTGATGTGACGTGTCACTATACACCACAAGTCCTTCATCACCATAAGGAAACACCAATACTAGAGCTTTAGTTAATTTCTCCTTTAGTAATTGAATTTTTTTTTTTCTCATACTTCCCTTACCAAACAAATCTCACATTTTTCCTAATCAGTCTATTCAACTGCATTACAATAATAAAAATTTTCTGAAATAATCTTCTATAATCACCAACTAACCCCAAGAAGATTCTAATCTCAGTTATATTAGTTGGTTTCTCCCAACTTAACATTGTCTCTACTTTTCATAGATCATCTGTTATACCATTCCCGACATTACATGTTCCAAGAAAGTTATTTCCTTTTGTCAACCCTCAGGCTTAGAGAACTTATATCATACCATCTCTTTCTCCTCAAAGTTTCCCACACAATTTCTAAACGTTTTACTTGCTCTTCCGTAGTCTTAAAATATACCAAGATGTTATAAATGAACACAACCACAAGATGATCAATAAATGATTCAAATATTTTATTCATCCAGTCCATGAATATTTTTGGAATATTATTCAATCCAAATGTCATCACAAGAAACTTATGATTATAACATGTCATAAAAACAATCTTAGGCACGCCTCCCTTCTCTATCTTCAATTGGTGATAATTTGATCTCAGATTTATCTTAAAAAACACTCTCACTCCTTGCAACTGCTCAAATAATTCATTTATCTTGAGTAAAATATATTTGTTCTTATTCCAACTATCTGTAGTCTATACATACTCCTATCATTCCATTTTTTTCTTTCATGAACAACACATGAGCTTCCCCAAATACATTAAGTCTGATAAATTGTTTATCCAAAAATTCTTAAAATGATACATTTAACTATCTCAATTCAACTGACGTCATTCTTGTAGGGTGCTATTAAATATGTATGTTGAACTTAAAATCACATCTATATGAAACTAAATCTCCTTACTAGAAGACGATCTGGACAACTCTTCATGAAACACATCATGAAAATCTTTCACTGCTAAGATTTCTTCTAACTTCCTAATTTCTTTTTTTAGAATCCATTTTGTATACCAAATACTTTTCACATTTTTTTTTCAACCATCTATTAATAGTCAGAGTAAAATAAGATAGTTTGAGAGTATTTTATGCTCTCTCTGAAAGTTACATTCCTCATCCATATCTTGAACACTACCTTCTTTTTGGAACAATCAACCCAAACATAATACATCGATAACCAATTCTTTCCCAAAATTATATTATATTCCAAGATAATAACTCAACTTCAGATTCTCTATCACTGATACAAATCACACAACCCTCGTAAATATTTATGATTATCACTCTACCTCTAGTGGGAACTTTAACAAAAATATTTTGTATCCAAGGACTATTACATACTTCAATAGACTTCATATGAATACTGGATGCAAAAGAATTAGGTTGCACCAATATCACCCAATATCTTATCTGAATATATCTATAATAATTTCTATCTCTCAATCCTACATCAGAGTACCACTTTCCTTTGGCGGCATACTTACTTTCTCTGCCATGACTCACAGTTCTCATACCCTGTCTCCCAAATCTAGGAGTCCCACCAATATTAATCCAAGCTACACACGTAACAGATCATGTTTGCCTCTGACTCTGCATTTTAGTTCCCTGTGACAAGGAACACCTCCTCTGGGTAGTCTCCCACCCTACACACTCATACTATCACCTTCATGTCTAAGCCTCTTGACCCACTCTTTCTCCTTCTCTTATTCTCCATCACATCTTTCTCAATCTAGAATGATATATCCACTAATATGGCATAATTCATTTGCCTCAAATATTAAAACATAATTCATTTATGAACCTTGTACACTTCTTCTCCTCTAGGTCTACTATTTCTGGTACAAACCTCGAACAAGCCACAATTCTCTTATCATACTGAGTCATATTCAATACGTTCACCCCAAATAAATAAAATTTCTATCTTGTTGGGCTCTAAAGGTCTAAGGAAAGTATTTATCAAGAAAATCTTCTGTAAACCTATTTCAGGTTAAAGGTCTATCAATATTCGTACTTACCTTGGGAAGAATATCCTCTCATCATTCTAAAGCTTTTCCTTCTAACTCAAATGAAGTAAAGGCAACCCTCTACCTGTCAGTTACTGGTAAAATACCAAATAATCTTTCTACACGTTTCTCCCAAAACTCAGGCTTAAAAAGATTCATCGATCCTTTAAACAATAAGGCATTCAGCTTAATGATATCTCCATGCATTTCATGCATAAATTCACTTTTCCCAACTTTTTAAATGTCTACCATTATTGGATTAATAATCCTCAGGCACTGCTCTAGCCTGTTCATCAAGTCTAAGCTATTAGTTATCAACTCTATCATCTGTTACCTTTACTTCTCAAGAGCATCTGCAAGAGCTTATCTTAGCTCATCTTAGTCAACTTCAGATTCTCTCATACCTCAATTATATTACTAATATCAATCATATTATCAACACGTTCCCTTCTAGGTACTATAGATTTAGACTCAACCTCGACTTTATCAAAAGTATTGTGGGCCTACCACGCCCTCTCAAATCAACAATTCTAACTCTAGCTCTAGTGCCTCCATGTGTCATCCTCAGACTGTTATTTATAATTTTATTTTAATCTTCCACTTTCTTGCTGTTTATGCAGTCTACAGAATCATAAAACCTAATGCTCTGATACCAAAATTGTAACGACCCATCTCGGGTTGGTCACCCCCGAAACGGTGTCATCACATTTTGAAATCTCAGCACGACACATATAAGCCACAAAATAAATAATACCAAAAGAAATTTACATCAACCCAATATTAAAACATTCTATACAACGTAAAATGCATGAAATTTACAAATAAATTTTTCATTTTTATTTTCTCATTAGTCTGAGGATGATGACACGTACGCGGCTTACAGAAAATAGTTTCTTCTGAACCTCAAATCACCAAACTATTTGCTAAGCCTAATACCTGACAATCATTGTACAATGAGGGGTGAGCTTCACAAGCTCAGTGAATTAAATTTACTAAAAGTATTCCAAATTTCATAAATAGTCATTTAATATTTAATCTTTTATTTTTCACATAACCTGCTGACAAATTTCTATTATCATTACACATGTCATAAAATTCATTCTCTATCAATATCTTATTCTCAACCATTGGTCCACCTTAAGACCATCAGTTATCTCATAATTATCTCGTAATGAGGTTCACATCATAAAGTCTACCATTTAAATAAGTCTTATCACCATAACTGTCTCTTTCTATGAGACTCAACCATCTATAATTAAATTCACAATAATATACTACATCTCAGCATTTCAATAATCTCATCATCATAGCTGTCTCTTTTTATGAGACTCAGCCATTATTCACGACAATATACCACATCTCAGCTTTTCAATAATCTTATCATCATAGCTGTCTTTTTTTTTTTTAAATTTTTTTTATGAGACTTGGCCACCATTCACAACAATATACCACATCTCAGCTTTTCAATAATATTTTCATCATAACTGTCTCTTTCTGTGAGACTTAATCATCTATAGTTATATTTACGATGATACATCACACCTCAGCATTTCAATAATGCAGCAATAATTAAAACAGATGCAAATGCATGAATGATTATGATGGGAACGTCTTCCCACCTGTCGACAGGTTGTTATTATCTCAGACCGACTCTCTCCCGGTTCTTTACTTTGCAACTTAGTCCCGGTTGCCATAGAATTTTCTCAGCATATACCGATTGGCACGGTGTCTTTTATTTCTAGCATATACCGGCTGTCATGGTGTCACTTTTATTTACCGCATATACCGGCTGTCACGGTTATTTCATTAGACCGGCTGCCTTCCCGGTTCTTTTCTTTCTCATTTAATGCATATATATATGAGCAATGATATGAAATATGCATATAAACAGTAATATAAAAACATATAAATTCACAACACTTAAATTTTCTATCCTTATTTTTCTCAAATTTATATAACAAAAATTCTACTAATTTCCTCTCATCTCAAATTATATCAAATCATCCATCCAGGTTTATCAAGATCCACTAAAATTCATCTCAAATCACATCAACTCATCCATCAAAACTTATCAAGATCCACTAAAATTCATCTCATCATAATTAGTATTAAAACATCAATATATTTCATCAATAATTTATTTATTGTTTTTATTCTCAAATAAACTTATGATTTCCAAAAATATCACTTCTCACCGAAAAATATTTCTACATGTCCAAATTTTCTATCATACCCATAAATCAATTTTTCATCTGTCACCCAAGCATATTTTAATAATTAAATTTAATATTATCACCAAATAATCGATTTTTATTTAGACTACTTAAAGTAAATCCAACTCACCACGTAGCTCTTAAAGCTACTCGTGGATCAACTTCTTGCCTTTCCCGTTTCTCTAAGAAATTTTCCCAGTTGTAAATCGTTAACACCTGACATCATATTTGTATAAATTTTCTAATTTATTTTTCAATTCGATATAAACCACACACTTTGAAAATTCCCACTTTGACTTTCTAGGAATTTTATAAATGTCAGAAATTCAAAAATAAACACTACACTATTACCTTCTATTTCTCTGATAGCTTTTCCTGATTCTCTATGCAATTCCACAGAAAACTCCTTTAAAATTTTGCTCTTTTAGCATTTTGTTAAGTCCCCAAGTGTTTTGAGAAAACAAACGAGAAGTTGTCTTCATATGTTTGCCCATTATATATATATATTTTTTTTCTTTGCTTCAGCCGTCCCCTTACTTTGCATTTCTCACATTGCCATGTACAGACCATGTGGCATGCATGCAGCATGCCTTTCTTTGGCAGCCCCCCGCCCTTCTCACAAAGTCTCCTCGTTTTGGAGACTTGGGAGGCATTCATAATGCCTCACTTAAATTGGCAGCAGGTGTAATACCTGCCGCCCACATTTTTGACTTTTAGTTTTTTTTTTTTTTTAGAAAAAAAAATATATATATTTTTTCAAACTTCTTTTTTTCTTTTCTTTCTTCTGACCTCATCTGGACGTTGAGGTCATTTTTTTTTACTATTTATATTTTACTATTCACGTTTTTTTATAGAATTATTTAAATTTCATAACATATTTATTTAATTACATATTTACCCTTACTTCACGAATATGGGTATTACAGTTATAGAGTCACAGTTAATACATCAGATTGACTCATGGTTTAATAAATGCTTTTTTTTTTGTTAATATTCTGTTTGTTTAGATTTAATTTTTTTTGTTAGTGATAGTAGTTGTATTTTTTTTGCGCCGAGAACTTTGCTATAGAAGAGGGATTTAGTCGAGTTATGTTTAGGCTGATTTGATTTAATTGGAAGTCTTTTTTTTCACCTCTGAAATTGGCGTTCTAGCAATTACTGGTCTCCTTCAGTTTTCTTAGGATCTCTTTAGAACATACAAAAATCTGGTCCGCAGACTCAATGTCTATTTATGAATGGGTTTCTATGGGAATTTTGATACTGAATGACTCATACATGAATTTGTTGTTGTGTGAATTTTGGTAGAGAAAATTATCTAGATGTTATTTATGGCCAAGTTGTTGAAGTACATTGTAATTTGTTTCCTTTTTTTTTAAATAAACTAGAGTGAGATTCTCCTTTGGATTTTAATGTATTGCTGGTTCTTTTGTTTACCATAATTTGTGGAGTTAGGACTACCCAGATGGAAAAAAAGTTTTGGTTGTGAGCTTTTTAATTGATATACTGATTAATTTCGGTTGGATTTGGTAATAGAATATTTATTTTGGTAAATGGTTCTCAAGAAGAAATGCTGTTTTCCTTGAATTTTGAAGAAACATGCATAGCCCAAGTAAGAATCATGTGAAATTGACTTAACCAGGAATCATGTGAAATGGAATATGCGAACCTAGTGTTTGCATGAATTATGTCTGGGTTCTAATGTTTCCCTTTTGTCTTTTTGATTTTCTCAGTTGTTGGTTTCGGCAAGAAGAGGGGACCTAACTCATCCGAGAAGTAAAGATTAGGAGTTTCGATGTGCTGGCATATTGCTTTTTTCATATTGTACTGATTTTTAGCAACTGGTTTAAGTGATGAACGATGCTTTAGATGTGCTATCTAGATGCAATGTGATTTTCTTTTCAAATGTCTTGATTTAATGTTTTCAGTATAATGGGTTGCCTTCCTAGCTTCTCTCTGGTTTGGAATCGAAATTGGGTTGCAATCATGGCTTTTTCAACAGCTCTAATGCTGAAAAAATTACAAATTATGATTACACTCCAATCGCAAGTCTCAATCCATACTGCCACACTCAAGTTAGTTTCATTGCTGTGATATTCATTTAAACATGTAGACACTCTTTTTCTTGTACGGAATACTGTATATGACACCAAGAGGGTGTTTTTCATTTACAAAAGAACCATCCGCGTGATAGCAAGTTAAATTTTGAAAGATTTTTGGCTTAAATGCAAAATTCCCCAAGGGTTAGGTTTAGGTAGCACTTTACACCGTAAAAGGGCAATTTAACCCGTGAGTTTTATAAATAGGAGCAATTTATCCCCTCCTCCAAACTCCGGCCATAATCTGACTAGAAACTAATCAGAAATTTTAAAATAATAATAAATTTACCACATCAGCTCCTATGCGCCAAACCAAAACAAGAAATATCTCCAAAACAAAGTTTCTAGTTTATAAGATACCTGGTTTCGCCATCAATCCACCTCCTTACCTTCAACGCAATCATGTTAACAAAAAAATCATCAAAGAACATAAAAGGATCTGCCAAAAAATAACCGACAGCAATGTCTTGGTCCTCTACAACAATAATTGATTAAAAACGATAAAAAGAACGATAGAAAAAAAAGGAAAAACTCTAGGAAATGTCATAACCATCAACAACGTGCATCCTCGACCACCATCAGTACCTTCTTGTACCAGCTTTATTTGGTCATCCCGTTGTGTGCTGCCACCACAGACCCAACAGAAACTGCTGTTGACCTCCATGGCGGAAACCCCAGCAGAAGGTGCTGTCAGATCTGCCCAAAAGTTGGGTTTGAAAACCCCGGTTGGTGTTTTAAAAAATTGAGTTGGGTTGAAAAATTTTTGAATCCGGTGGATTGGATTGGGTCACAGGTTAAAAAAATTTCAACCCGATCCAATCCAGTAACTCTATCATTATATAATTATATATATATATATTTAAAATATAATTACTTTAAGGATCGATGGATTATATTTTTTGGTAAGTTAGTTTAGATTGCAATATATATTTCATATGGAGCGCTTGCTTCTTTTTAATACTTTTTAGTTGAAGAATACTGTTTGTTATCGAGAAACTGTTTCTTTTGGATTTTCAAAATGTTTTTCAAAAGCTTTATTGAATTGATTTTTTTATCCTATGTTCATTTACTTTATGTTTTTGGTATGATGAAACTTGATTATGAAGATTTTATGATTAAGTTTATACTAGTATTAAATTTTTGAAGAATTTTATTGATCAAGCACCTTTAAAATCTAGTTTTTATTTACATTTGTATGGTTTGTATTAAATTAAGGTTGTTTGACCTTTGTGTGAAGTACTTTAAAGTACTTAATTTGTAAATGATGGCTTGTAAGATTTAATAAATTCTTGTATGAATTTGATTTTGGATTCAATGAATGATGAATAATTGTAGTAAAATATTTTTTCTTACATGATATGTTTGCATTAATTTTTAAGTGAAAAAATAATAAGTCGATGATTCAAGTCAATTTGAATGGATTGGGTTGGGTGAGTTCATGGGTTAAGTTGGATCAAGATTTTTTCAACATGATATAATTGGATTGAATTGATTTTTTAGACCAAATCCATTCTCACCTCTAATGTTAGGTAGCTTGTTGCCATATGATATTCACGATGTAAGACAGTTTGTTGCCATTTGACATAAGTAATGAAAACCATCTCTTTGTTCTCTAAGTGCTTTGCAATTTATATTCCTTTATGTTATGTCTAAGTTTCTAAGTTGCAGATTTTCAATTAAACCATATCCTAATTGAACGTAAACAAATTTGAGACTTAATTGGAAACAAAATTCAAGTTGAAGTAGACATTACTAAAAAAGGATCACTTTTCATTCATGAATCCAATAAGCCATTACAAAATGTCATTCAAAATACCATACCATATACCCATGACATTTACAAAATCCCATATACCATATATCCATAGCACTTACAAAATCTCATTTACCATATACCTATAGCATTTACAAAATATATTTGCCCAATATACCATATACTCATCATCAAGGTATAAACTTCACAAAAATCCTAAACAGTTAAATAGTTAACAATCTTCAATGTTGAGATGATTTTTTTGCTTGTGGAACTTTAAACCCCATTAATGTTCTCGATCTCCTTCTCAAACTGCTACTACTAAAAACTCCCTACAACAATTCCTCTAGTCAATTCACTCATAGACCATGCATTAAACATCTTAAGGGATTAATGTTACCTCTCTTGGATTCACGACAAAAGTTTAGGAAGCTTGTGTTTGAGGTACACCAGAAGTAGTTGAAGCACTCTGTAAATGAAATAATGAAAATGACATTCAATACACATGTTCAATAAATAACTAACACAAACATTTAAAAATTTAATGCTACCTCTCTTGGATTCCTAGCAGAAGTTTGGGAAACTTGTATTTGAGGTATACCAGAAGTAATTGAAGCACTCTGTAAATGATATAGTGGAAATGACACTCAAAACAAATCTTAAATAAATAACTAACACAAACTTTTAAAAAATTAATGTTATCTCTGTTGGAGTCCTAGTAGAAGCTTGGGAAGCTTGTGTTTGAGGTACACCTGAACTAGTTGAAGCATTCTGTAAATGACATTCAATGTACTTCACTACATAACTAACACAAACTTTAAAAAAATTAATGTTACCTTTCCTGGAGTCCTACTGGAACCTTGGAAAGATTGAGTCTGACATACACCATCACTAGTAGGTATATGCAATTTAAGGAAGAAAATTGTGATCAATATCATTACACAAATGAATGCTCTACATAAACTTCAATCCAGTCATTATGATCTGCTGCCATGTTCATTTTCATTATATTTCCATGTGTCAAATTTTCTAAGACCACTCTGCATGCTCATACCAGGCATCACAAAATAAAAGTTTATGTGAACTATAATGCCTAACTGATCTAACAGTCCTTTAAACCTATGCAGGCTCCACCTACCTGGGTCAATATTTTTCACACTGGCTACACTCTCTCTTACATATAATATCTCAAAAATATGTGCAAAGTACCCATTATAATGTATTTACAAGTTATAAGGGATATCTGTAGAAATACTGCACCACAAGAAATTAAAAAAAAAAAACCATTAACATGCAAAAAAGAAAACAAAGCCAATGTTTCGAGGGACTACAAAATCTTTGCACAAACCTTAAATTATTTAAAAACAAAAACCTAAATAAAGTGTACATGTCGAGCATTAGGGGACTACAAACAATGTTTTTAATCGATTACATAAAACCCTAAAAAAAGAACCCCCAAACCAAAAATGTTTCACGACGATTACATAAAACAGTAGTATTCTCCTAATCTAAAAAAAGAAAATTAAACGTACCTCGATTTGGTCACAGAAGCATCTTCTTTTTCCTTCAATGTCTCCATTTTCTGGTTCCTTCGATGTGTCCAAATAATACTGTTGATGAAGCGAAAACAATCGCTACAAGATAAATTGTCAGCACCGACGCTTTTTTTTTGCATATTCCAACGCTTCAAAGCGCCGCAATATGAATTTCTAGTGCCTTTTGCAAGCGCCGGATCAATCGCTGGAAAGTGTGGTGTCGAAACGCAAATACCGGCGCTTTGAAGAAGCGCCGCAATATGCAAATTTTTCCGGCGGTATTTAGCGGCACTTCAAAGCGCCGGTATTTAGCGGCACTTCAAAGCGCTGGTATGTAGTGGCACTTCAAAGCGCTGATATATAAGCGCCGTGAAAAATGCAGTTTCTTGCCAGCACAATATAAATTCCGGTTTTAATTATGTTTTTACATTTCTTTGACTTAAATATCAATATTCTATATGCAAATGTTCTTCGATATATAAAATGAATCATCCATAATAATTCTTTCAGTCAACATAAACGTCTTATTTACACCAAAAAAAACAATCATAGTTCATATATAAAATTCATACAAAAAACAAAGTAATAGAAATGTAGATAGTATGAAAAATTATTTTAACATCACGAAATCAATCATGAGGTCCTCTATTAGCCAAATGCTGTAGTAAAGACTTCAGCTCATCCATTTGGGATTGCATATTATTTATTTGATCATCGTGTCTCGCCGTTATTTATTGAATTTGTTGCGCATGCTGTTGATTGTTTTCTTCTATTTGTGCTCTCAAACTATTTATCTCTTCAGCATAGGCCCCATGGTATCCCATATCATTCTTTACTTGAGCTGAAAGTCCAAACACAGCAGATGGTGTAACTCCAAAACTCTGACCTCGGACACGACCGGAACTCTCTTCACCCATAAGTTCGGTGAAGACTTCATTTTGTATTGCTAAATTATTGCTAGCATCAGAGGATCCTGAAGCTGCAACAAGTTCAGCAACACGAGCTTCAGCTGTCACCTACAATTAAGAAACAATAAAAATTAAACTCTGCCGAATATTTAGTAGCTAATAACAGCGCAATATACATAAAACAAAATGTGTTTATCATATTTTATAGAAAAACGGGCAGAATTTCCCCTATTTTTTCATAAAACATCCTGCAAAAGAAAAGCAAATATACAATCCAAGCAATGTACCTAATTTAGACAAAATGTGCAAAGCAACAAAGTATCATCTATGCTCGTCGGTGGTCACCACCATACAAAATCATCCCACTTTTATCAGCACAACTCCAAAAGTGTAACTAGGATATCATTTTTACCTTCAAAGCATAAAATCTTCACCATACATTCAGCTTTCTTTGTTTAGTACATAAAATCTTCACCATACATAAAATTTGTTTAGTACTAATCTGATTCGAAAAAAAATGAAAAGCATGATCAAGTTCCCAACCTTACCTGCTGCCAATCAAACACATTTACTGATCTGAGATTCAGATTTATATCTAATCAGTAATTAAAGAAAGAACTATTGATCATTAAGGCTATGCAGAAAACGGATCATATTTCAAACACAACTCTAATATATATGTCAGGATCACATTGCCTAATAGATTAATCCTAAAGGCACAAGAACCAGACATATGTATTCTAAAGGCACCAAGCGAGTACTACATGTGTACACAACAAAAGAACCATTTACAAAAACAAGAGAGTATGTCAATGCAGTCTATGAAGTCATCCTCATTTAAAAAAAATAATAACATCAAACTTTTGGGTCAAAAATATTTTATCACCCTTCCTTGATGAAAGCTATATATTTCTTAACTTAATTGAAGACTCTCTTCTTTCTTTCATTCCACATCAAGTGAAAATAGGAAGGAATAAAAAAAAAATTAGGCTTTTTCCCTATTTTTAAAGATGTTCAACTTACCATAAATTGTCGGGATGCATCATCAATAAAAGTACCATCCTTGCGTTTATGAGTTTCAGCAAAAAACTCTACGCGCCCGGGCTCATTCCCATGTGTCATCTCCTACCATGTATGGAAAGAGATCAAATTGTGACAGTGACATCTTAAATGAAAGATTGGATTAATAAAGCAAATTAACTCACATATTCATCCCGTCGTCTAGCAAAACTCTTTGAACCAGACATGTGAGGACATTGTTGTCTTTCACGTGCCGCTGTCCCTATAGTCGAATATTTCTACACCAATAATAAACCAATTGAATAATCAGTCATTAATAGAAAAAGAGAAACAATGAGAATCCAAATGAACATTATTGTCTTAAAACAACCTCACTCTGGTCAGAGAACCAGTAGTTCACCAGTTGCTTCCATTGGTCTTGATCTACACCTTTTGGAACATCATTGCTCAAAACTTGTTGTTTTGTTTTGTTCCTCACGTAGTCCCTTTTCAGCATATATCGGTAGTCCCTCCATTTTTTTCCTATCATCCTCAACAAAAGGTTGTCTATCGCCTCAATCGTAGGGTAATGGAACTTCCTCTACCATACAGAAAGGAAATCGATGTCAAATAAGCATTATTGGTGTTAGGGATTATACATGTACAACACCACGAATAAACAAAAACAAAAAGAGAGATTGGAGGCAATCAATGGTTATTAAGTTGTTACTTACCCGAATCAATATAACGAGGTCCTTCTTGTAGCTAGAAGGGACCTTCTTCCAATCTGTGTAATTAAGCGGACAAAGGTTCCCTCTCTTCGCTACCTTGCCCAACCAGATACTTAACATTTGGCCACCTTTCTTAATAAGTTGATGACGTGCATTCAAGTGCACCACAATTTTTTCCCCACATTCAAGGAACCACACTTGTGAGGTTCTCAAGACACGTGTCTGCTTCCTCACCCTCCCTTCAGAATCTATACATTGAAAACATAAATTATATAAGTAGTATAACAATTTGGTATCAAACTAGTTATATATAGAATGTATTCTAATACAGAAATTACCAATTATCTCGTATTGTTCACTATCATTGTGCTCACTTCCCGATGTTATTGGATCGGTCTCAGAATCAGTTTGCGTGTCATGATCATCGTCAAGGTGATAGTCAATCTTATGGTGAATATCTTCTTGATGGTGTGAAGACTCAGCTGCATACTGGTTTGACATGTTATCTCTAACCAATGGAGGGATATTTTTTGACCTATACATCTTGCAATCTGTAGAGATAAAAACATTAAAATGATTATATCTCACACTACCAAAAATACATTAAAAGTTAACAAGAATTAGAAGAACCACACCTGAAAGATAGGAATGGTCAAGGAGTCACAGCAAATGCAACAATCAATAACTTCTGAGTACCTGAGAAGTTATGAACAAATAAATGATTCAATTTGGATTTAAAGAACAAACAATAATCAATGATACAACCAAAACAGAAATTTATGACAGTCTAAAGTAGCATTCCACAAACTGTACGCAAAAAAGTTCAGTACTCTTGTTAAGTATGAAACAAAGCAACAGTAACCCGATAGATTACAATAAAACCTTACAAAACTCGTTGACACACATGTCCATCACATAAATACACATCCAAATATAATTACACGGAAATGCACATAAGATTAGTTGGTATCTTTGTCAATGTCCATCCTAGCCCAAGTTGAGATACAATCTAATTGATCGTCTACCATTACATTAGAAGGCATGCACTGATTGTAAGTGTCATCATCCTCTTCCTGCCTTTTTTTTCCCCATTTCATATAGGTCCCTTGGCTTCATGATCACAACATGATACCATTCCTTCATTGTTGGGTCTTGCACATAAAACACTTGCTTCGCTTGAGATGAAAGTACAAACGGGTCATCCTTCAATAACTGACCAATGTGTATTAACCTATTCAAGTTCATAAGAATGCAACCACTTGCATCTTTCTTTAAACCCCTGGGTGAATTAATATCCACCCAATCACAACGGAACAACACAATCTTAAACGTCCCATAGTAATCCAGCTCGATAATATCGTTGAGCACACCATAATACATTTTATCATCCGCTTCAACCATCACTCCCGAATTTTGAGATCGTCTACACCTCTCATGTTCCTTTGTGTGGAATTTAAAGCCGTTGATGTTGAATCCATTCAATCTCCTAATAACATTATTTGAACCTCGAGCAATTGCAATTAGTTCATCTGAATAATTGTTATCCACCATCCATGGCACCTAAACATTTTCCAACAATTAATATGAGACAACAACATTCAATGTTTTATTTATAACACTTATACAAATCGAAGACTCTTGATATTATGCCTAACCTACCTTGTAAGCCATGAGGAAAATTTCTTAACCAACCACTTTTGTTCGAGAATTTGTATTGGTCGATTGGAACGGTTGGTTAGCCTTTGAGCAGCCAAAAATGAGCTGCAATAATTGATGTTTTTATGTAACTATTAGCCATCACAGTGCTAACAACAAGTAATAAAAACTCAATTTAAACACATGATATCATATTAAGTTCCTTTATTGATACTAACCTACGAAGGTCAGAAAGTTTATCATTATGGAGCAACACATAACGATGTGCTTGAGCCAATGACTTGTCATCGAGCTCAACACTCACAATCTTTCCCATTATCCGTCCACCAGAGGAAAACATGTATTCATCTGGAAAATTTACAGTATCATTGTTCCTTTGGGGACGGTTGAATCTTGTCTCTACACCTTTGAAGTATTGGGAGCAATATGTTAGACACTCTTCCCCATTGTACCCTTCAGCAATTGACCCCTCGGGTCGACTTCTATTACGTACGTAAGATTTCAAGCGCATTAAATACCTTGCAAAGCCAAAAATTTAAAGATTAATAAAGTATCCAATATATAACAAAAAAAATACAAAGTGCACAAAATAGCTTTGAACATCTAACCTCTCAACAGGATACATCCACCTGTAGTGTACGGGACCCCCAAGTCTAGCCTCGGAGGCTAAGTGAACGATAAGATGAACCATAATGGTAAAGAAACCCGGGGGAAATATTTTCTCCAAATGGCAGAGTGTCAAAGCAACACGCGACTCTAATAAGTCAAGCTCATGGGGATCAAGGGCTTTAGAGCATAAAGCTTTGAAAAATGATGATTACTCAGACACAACTGCTAGAACATGTCTAGGCAAAGATGTTCTTAAGGCAATTGGAAGGATTTCTTGCATCAATATGTGACCGTCATGACTCTTTAAGTTTAACAGCTTACGATCCTTTAGGTTGACACATCTCGAGATGTTTGATGCATACCCATCAGGAACTTTGAGATTTGCCAAAACTGTCAAGAAATTCTGCTTCTCCTTCGTGGACATAGTGTAGCATGCTGGAGGTGAGTGATCTTTTCCATTAGGAAGAACAACTAAATGGAGGTCTTTCCTAATACCAATTTCCTCGAGATCGCGGCGTGCCTTCTTATTATCTTTAGTCTTACCATCTATATTCAATATTGTTCCAATCAAATTATCACATACATTCTTCGCTATATGCATCACATCTAAATTATGACGTAATAGATTGTCTTTCCAATATGGTAACTAAAAAAAAATGCTTCTTTTTTTCCACACCGTATCTACAACTCCCTCATCCATGGGAATATCCTCATTATCAACATTTTCAAGAAATTCGTCTACACCCTCAAAAAGGTTATCACCTTCATCCACTAGCACTTACCCCGTAGAGACACCAACATCCTCTCTTGCCCTCTTCTTAGAAAGCTTCAAGGTTAAAAATTATAGGAAAGAGTGTGAATTCAATTAACACGAGCAAAACTTCTAGAGGGTATAATTTAGCCTTCAGGGCTCCGTTTTGGGAAACGATTCCTTTGGTTTTGATGCAACTCTTTGAAATCTAGTTCTTGGTAAATTTTTGAAGGAAGTGACCATCTAACTATTTTAGCAAAAATGCACTAAAACGTGAGCTAACCTTCGAAAATGACCAGTTTCTTCTAAATTTTGATTTTTTCACCATCCAATTTTTCACTTGGACAAAAGTTTATTTCACTTAGATTATGTTAAATTCCACTTTCAAGGTGACTGACCATAAAAAAAAGGATTTAAGAGCATTACAAATTGTCAGCAAACATATAGTGTGTATAACTTGGCCTTTAGGGCTCCGTTTGGAGAAATGATCCATTCGATTTTCATGTAAATTTTTTAATCCTAGTTCATGGTAAATTTTCAAAGGAAATGACCATCGTAAGTAATTTTGCGGAAATGCACAAAAAACATGAGATATAGCATTCGAAAATAGCTTGTTTATCAAAATTTTTTGATTTTTCTTGATTATGCGATTTTTCTCTTGGACCAAAGCTTATTTCTCTTAGATCATATTAAATTTCACTTTCGAGGGTACTAGCCATAAAAAAAGAAAATAAAAGTGAATTACAAATTGTAGGAAAGAGTGTGTGAATTTGAATAACATGAGCAAACCTTCTGGAGGGTATGGTTTGGCCTTCAGGGCTCCATTTTTGGAAACGATCCCTTTGGTTTTGATGCAACTTTTTGAAATGTAGTTCACTGTAAATTTTCAAAGAAAATGACAATCTTAACTATTTTTGCGAAAATGCACAAAAAACGTGAGCTACCTTCGAAAGTGGCTAGTTTATTCAAAAATTTGATATTTCTTGACCACGAAATTTTTCCCTTGGACCAAAGTGTATTTCACTTAGATCATGTTAAATTCCACTTTTGAGGTCACCAGCCATAAAAAAATAGGATAAACGTGCATTACAAATGTAGGAAAGAGTGTGAATTCAATTAAAATGAGCAAAACTTCTAGAGGGTATAATTTGGCCTTCAGGGCTCTGTTTTGGGAAATGATCCCTTTGGTTTTGATGTAACTTTTTGATACCTATTCATGGTAAATTTTCGAAGGAACTATACAATCGTAACTATTTTAGTGAAAATGCATAAAAACGTGAGCTAACCTTCGAAAATGGCCAGTTTCTTCCAAAATTTGATTTTTTTACCATCCCATTTTTCCCTTGGAAAAAAGTATATTTCACTTAGATTTTGTTAAATTCCACTTTCATGGTCACCAGCAAAAAAAATAGGATAAAAGTGCATTACAAATTATCGGAAAGAGGAAGAAAATTTGATTAACACGAGTAAACTTATAGTGGGTATAACTTGGCCTTCAGGGCTCCGTTTGGGGAAATGATCCATTTGATTTTGATGTGAACTTTTTAATCCTAGTTTGTTGTAAATTTTCTCAGGAAATGACCACCGTAAGAAATTTTACGAAAACGTACAAAAAATATGAGTTATAACATTCGAAAATGGTCATTTTATTCAAAAATTTGATTTTTCTTGACCATGTGATTTTTCTCTTTGACCAAAGCTTATTTCACTTAGATCATGTTAAATTTCAATTTTGAGGTTACTAGCCATAAAAAAGGAAAAGTGAATTAGAAATTGTAGGAAAGAGTGTGCGAATTTGAATAACACGAGCATACATTATAGAGGGTATAATTTGGCCTTAAGGGCTCATTTTTAGGAAATGATCCATTTGGTTTTGATGAAACTTTTTAAAAACTGGTTCATAGTAAATTTTCAAAGAAAATCACCATCATAATTATTTTTGCAAAAATGCACAAAAAACATGAGCTATACCTTTGAAAATGGCCAGCTTATTCAAAATTTTGATTTTTCTTGACCATTATATTTTTCTCTTGGACCAAAGCATATTTCACTTAGATCATGTTAAATTCCACTTTTGAGATCACCACCCACAAAAAAATATGATAAAATTTCATTGCAAATTGTAGGAAAGAGTGTGAATTCAATTAACACAAGCAAAACCTCTAGAGGGTATAATTTGGCCTTTTAGGCCCCATTTTGGGAAATGATCCCATTGGTTTGGATGTAACTCTTTGAAACCTAGTTTGTGGCAAATTTTTGAAGGAAATGACCATCATAACTATTTTAGCGAAAATGCATAAAAACGTGAGCTAACCTTCGAAAATGGCCGTTTCTTCCAAAATTTGATTTTTTTACCATCCTATTTTTCACCTGGACAAAAGTTTATTTCACTTAGATTATGAATTCCACTTTCGAGGTCACCAGCCATAAAAAAAAGGAAAAAACTGGATTACAAATTGTTGGAAATAGGAAGTGAATTCGATTAACACGAGCAAACTTATGGTGGGTATAACTTGTTCTTCAGGTCTTTTGTTTAGGAAAATGATCCATTTGTTTTTGATATAAATTTTTTAATCCTAGTTTGTGTAAATTTTCAAAGGAAATGACCATCGTAAGTAATTTTGCGAAAATGCACAAAAAACATGAGCTATAACATTTGAAAATGACCATTTTATTCATAAATTTGTTTTTTCTTGACTATGCGATTTTTCTCTTGGACCAAAGCTTAATTCACTTAGATCATGTTAAATTTCAGTTTTGAGGTTACCATCCATAAAAAAAAAAAAGGATAAAAGGGAATTAAAAAATTGTAGGAAAGAGTGTGCGAATTCAAATAACATGAGCAAACCTTCTGGAGGTAATTCGGCCTTCATGGCATCGTTTTGGGAAATGATCCCTTTGGTTTTGATGTAACTTTTTGAAACCTAGTTCATGAATTTTCAAAGAAAATGACCATCGTAACTATTTTGCAAAAATACACAAAAAACGTGAGCTACCTTCGAAAATGGCTAGTTTACTCAAAATTTTTATTTTTCTTGACCCTGAGATTTTTCTCTTGGACCAGAGTTTATTTTGCTTAGATCATATTAAATTCCACTTTTGAGGTCACCAGACATAAAAAAAAAAGGATAAAAATGCATTTCAAATTGTAGGAGAGAGTGTGCGAATTCGAATAACATGATCAAACCTTCTGGAGAGTATAATTTTGCCTTCAAGGCTTCGTTTTGGGAAATGATCCCTTTGGTTTTGATGTAAATTTTTGAAATCTAATTCATGGTATTTTTTTCAAAGAAAATGACCATCGTAACTATTTTTGCGAAAATGCATAAAAAATGAACCATAACCTTCAAAAAATGGCCGGTTTATTCAAAATTTTGATTTTTCCCGACCATAAGATTTTTCTATTGGATCAAAGTGTATTTTACTTAGATTGGTTTAAATTCCACTTTTGAGGTCACCAACGATCAAAAAATAGAATAAAAGTGCATTACAAATAGTTGGAAAGAGTGTGAATTCAATTAATATAAGCAAAGCTTCTAGAGGATATAATTTGGCCTTCAAGGCTCTGTTTTAGGAAATTATCCCTTTGGATTTGATGTAACTCTTTGAAACCTAGTTCGGGCCAAATTTTTGAAGGAAATGACCCTCGTAACTATTTTAGCGAAAATGCACAAAAACATGAGCTAACCTTCGAAAATGGCCAATTTCTTCCAAAAATTGATTTTTTTACCAACCCATTTTTCAGTTGGAAAAAAGTGTATTTCACTTTAAATTCTACTTTTGAGGTCACCAACTATAAAAAAAGGGATAAAAGTGCATTACAAATTGTCGTAAAGAGGGAGAGCATTCGGTTAACACGAGCAAACTTATGGTGGGTATAACTTGGCCTTCAGGGCTCCATTTGGGGAAATTATCCTTTTGGTTTTGATGCAAATTTTTAATCCTAGTTTGTAGTAAATTTTCAAAGGAAATAATGACCATCGTAAGTAATTTTGCAAAAATGCACAAAAACATGAGCTATAAGATTCGAAAATGGCTGGTTTATTAAAAATATTGATTTTTCTTGACCATGCGATTTTTTTCTTGGACCCAAGCTTATTTCACTTAGATCGTGTTAAATTTCACTACCGTGGTTACCAACCACAAAAAAATAGGATAAAAGTGAATTATAAATTGTAAGAAAGAGTGTGCGATATCAAATAACACGAACAAACCTTCTGGAGGGTATAATTTGGTCTTCAGGGCTCCATTTTGGGAAATAATTCCTCTGGTTTTGATGTAAAATATTGAAACCTTGTTTGTGGAAACTTTTCAAAGAAAATGACCAACATAACTTTTTTTTTGTTGCGAAAATGCACAAAAACATGAGTATAACATTTGAAAATGGCCAATTTATTAAAAAAATTGATTTTTCTTGACCACAGGATTTTTTGTAATACCCATATTCGTAAATTAAGGGTAAAGAAGTAATTTGATAAATATGTCATGAAATTTAAATAATATTTTTATGCGAAGGATTAGTATTGAATAAAAAAAGTTAAAAAAAAGCGTGAATAGTAAAAAGGAAGAATAGTAAAAAAAAAAAAAAAATCTGGGACATGAACGTCCCAGACCGAAGACAGAAATCAAAAAGGAGAAAGGAAAAAGTAAAGGAAGAAGGACAAGAAGTAAAAAAAAAAGAAAAAGAAAAAGAGTTTTGTTAAAAAAAAGAAGGTAGTGGACATCATGTTTCCACCATTATCTAGTGGAGGTCTTTAAAAAAAAAATGATGAGAGAGTTAGGTGGGGGGGGGGGGGGGGGTGGCTGCTGAAGATTTAAAACGTCGGTGATTTTTTTTTTTTAGAAAGTGGAGAGTTAGGTTGGGGAGGGGCTGAAGCTCCTCCTATATATATGTGTAGAAACTGAAATCGTTCAGTTTCTTTCATTTTAATGTTTTCTTAAAATACTTGAAGACCTAAAAAAAATCAAAAGAGCAAAATTTTGAAGGAGTTTTCTACGGAATTTCATAGAGGATCATGAGAAGTTACCAATATTATAAGGTAATAGCGTAATATTTATTTTTTTAGCGTATATGAAATTCCTGGAGCTCAAAGTGGGAATTTTCAAAGGAAGTGGTTTATTATGAATTTAAGAAATAATTAGAAATTTAATACAAATATTATGTCAGGTGTTGACAATTTGCAACGGGAGAAATTTCTGAGAAGAACCGGGAAAGGCAAGAAGGTGACCCACGTGTAGCTTTAAATGCTACGGGGTGAGTTAGATTTACTTTAAGTAGTCTAAATAAAAAAAAATCAATTATTTGGTGATAATATTAAATTTAATTATTAAAGTATGCTTGGGTGATAGATGAAAAATTGATTTATGGGTATGATAGGAAATTTGGTCAGGTAGAAATATTTTTCGGTGAGAAATGATATTTTTGAAAATCATAAGTTTATTTGAGAATAAAAGCAATAAATAAATTATTGATGAGATATATTGATGTTTTAATATGAGTTATGATGAGATGAATTTTAGTATATCTTGACAAATTTTGGTGGATGATTTGAGGTGAATTTTAGTCGATCTTGACAATTTTTGATGGATGATTTGAGATGAAATTTAGTGGATCTTGACAGACTTTAATTGATTATTTGATGTGATTTGGGAAGAGAATAATTTAGTGGAATTTTTATATAATTTGATAAAAATCAGGATGATTGGATGTAAGTAATTTTAAAGAAACTTTGTTATATAAAATTTGTGGATAAATAGGATAGCCAAATTAAGTGGTTTGAATCTTTATATTGTTTTTTATATTACTGTTTCATATCATTGTTCATGCGCATATGCATTTAATAATATAACCGAAAGAACCGGGAAGGCAGCCGGTCTAATGAAATAACCATGACAGCCAGTATATGTTGGGATGAAAAGTAAAAAAAATCGTGACAGCTGGTATATGCGGGAATGATAAGTGAAAACCGTGACAACTGGTATATGCTGGGATGAAAAGTAAAAAAACCGTGACTGCCGGTATATGCTGGAATGAAAAGTGAAAACCGTGATAGCTGGTATATGCTGGGATGAAAAGTAAAAACCATGACAGCCGGTATATGATGGAATTAACCGGGAAGGCAGCCGGTCTGATGAGAATAAAAGAACCGGGAGGGTAGCCGATCTAAGATAATAACAACCTGTCGACAAGTGGGAAGACGTTCCCATCATAATCATTCATGCATTTGTATCTGTTTTAATTATTGCTGCATTATTTGAGATGCTGAGATGTGGTATATTAATTGTGAATTAAATTATAGATGGTTGGGTCTCATAAAAAGAGACACCTATAATGATGAGATTTTTGAGATGCTGAGATGTGATTTATTATTGTGAATTTAATTATAGATGGTTGAGTCTCATAAAAAGAGACAGCTATGATAATGAGATTATTGAAATGCTGAGATGTAGCATATTATTGTGAATTTAATTATAGATGGTTGAGTCTCATAAAAAGAGACAGCTATGATAATGAGATTATTGAAATGCTGAGATGTAGCATATTATTGTGAATTTAATTATAAATGGTTGAGTCTCATAGAAAGAGACAGTTATGGTGTTAAGACTTATTTAAATGGAAGATTTTATGATGTGAACCTCATTACGAGGTAATTATGAGATAATTGATGGTCTTAAGGTGGACCAATAAATGAGAAGAAGATATTGATAGAGAATGAATCTTATGGCATGTGGTGATGTGAAAAATAAAAGATTAAATAATAAAGGACTATTTATAGAATTTGGAATACTTCTAGTAAATTTAATTCACTGAGCTTGTGAAGCTCACCCCTCATTGTACAATGATTTTCAGGTAGCAGGCTTGGCAAATAGTTTGGTGAGTTGAGGTTCAGAAGAAATCAATTTATGCAAGCCGCGTACGTGTCATCATCCTTAGACTAATGAGAAAACAAAATGAAAAAAAAATTATTTGTAAATCTTCATGCATTTTACGGATTGATGTAAAGTTCTTTTGGTAATATTTATTTTTACTGCTACATATATGTGTCGTGCTGGGATTCTCAAAATGTGATGACACCGTTTCGGGGTGGCCAACTTGGGATGAGTCGTTACAATTTTGGTATCACAGCATTGGGTTGTATGATTCTGTAGACTGCATAATAAAGTAAGAAAGTGGAAGATTAAAGTAAATTATAATGAACAGTCTGAGGATGACACATGGACGCGCTAGAGCTAGAGTTAGAATTGTTGATTTGAGAGGGCGTGGTAGGCCCAAAATATTTTTGATAAATCGAGGTTGAGTCTGAATCTGTGGTTCCTAGAAGGGAATGTGTTGATAATATGATTAATATTAGTAATATAATCGAGGTATGAGAGAATCTGAAGTTAAAAGAGATGAGCTAAGATAAGCTCTTACTCATGCTTTTGAGAAGATGAATGTCTCAGATGATTGAGTGAATAACTTATATCATAGACTTGGCAAGCAGACTAGAGCAGTGCCTGCTATTGTTAATCCAGTAATGGTAGACACTTAAAAAGGGGGAAAAGTGGATTTATACATAAGATGTTGGGAGATATAATTAAGCTAAATGCTTTGTTGTTTAAAGGATCTATGAATCCTTTTATGCTTAGAAAGAGACGTTTTGTGAATGGTGGAAGGATATTTTTCCCAAGGTAAGTATGAATATTGATAGACTCTTAACCTGAAATAGGTTTAAGGAAGTTTTTCTTGATAGGTATTTTCCTTATATCTCTAGAGCACAACAAGATAGAGATATTATTTATTTGGGGTAAATGTGTTAACTGTGGCCTGGTATGATAACAGATTTATGGTTTTGTCAATGGTTGTACAAAAAAAAAAAAATGGAGACCTAGAGGAGAAGACGTGTAAGAGGTTCAAAGATGAACTATATTTTAAGGTTTGATTGAAACTATTTTACATGAGGCAAATGAATTATGTCAGATTGGTGGATGTATTATTTTAGATCGAGAGAGATGAGATGAAGTTTAAGAGAAAGAGAAAGAGTAGTTAAAAAGACTTAGATATAAAGGTTATAGAGGTAGTGGTAGTATGAGTGTATAGGGTGAGAGACCACCCCAAATGAGGCATTCCTTCTGTAGAACTCGATATTTCTTTTAAGATTTTATAATCTTGTTTTATAATTCAGTTTTTTTTGTAGGGATCTCTTAGTAAGAAACTAAAACTTTTGGGGTGTTTAAATAATAGAAGGAAAATTAAAGGAAAGGGCTTGTAAATTAATAAAAGAAGAAGGGGAAGGGTAGATTGGTAAAAGGCCAAGTCTTAGAGGTAGTATATAAGGGAAAAGTTGACCTAGAACAGCAAAATATCTCATTTGGCTTGGAGAAATCGGCAGAAGGGAGAGAGAAGAAAGGAGAGAGAGAGAGGAGAGAAAGAAGAAAAAAAAAAGAAAACTGGTTCTGTTTTGTTCAGGGGAAGAACATCCCGTTTTGTTCCTCCGGATTTTTCGTGCATATTTTGAGGTAATTTTGAAAGGTGTTAAACTACAAACTTAAAGTAGACTTCTTGATGTTGATTTTTAGCTTTTTATTGAGGTCATTTGGATTTAATTTGAGGGATTTATGAATATTTGAAGTTGGGCGAATTGCGCAGAAATTCTGGAAATAATTTGTGTTCTGGGAATTTTTGTGAGCTGTTTTTCAGCAAGAATTTAAGGTAGTTTTGTGTCCCAACTATTTTAAAGCTAAATTATACTTCGTAAAGTTTATCTAGAACTTTATTTGGGGTGATTTTAATTTAAATTGGTTTAGTTTGAAATATTTGAAGTTGGGAGAAAATTTGAAAGAAATCTGGAAATTTCTGTATTATGGAACTTTGGAAGAAAGTAATAAGAGAGTGTGAAGTTTGAAGAATTTTATGGTGATTATATGTACAAAGTTTGAAGTTTTATTCTTGTATAACATGATTTTTGAGATGGGTATTGTTAGAGAATTTTACTATGGGTTGTAAATTTGAAACCCTTTTAGGAGTTAAAAGAAATTCCTCTAAGTAAGAGACTTTTCTTGATTGGGAAATTATATTTAGAATGAATACTTTTTACAAGTTTGGATTTGTTGGTAATTACCCTAAGTTAGTGTCTTGAAATTTAAATCCCATATGAATTGAGAGTTTTATGGAGTAAAGAATGAAGGAAAGAAGAGAAAGAGTGCAAATAGGTGATTAAGGAGAAGAATGAACTTTAGTAGTATTCTCTTTGATTTATATGTGTAAGTAAATGGAATGATTGATTTCTTATTAAGTTTCTAAGTTTTAAATACTATACTTATTGGCTATTTGTATATATAGTTTGCTTTAATTATTAAATGGCATTTCAATAGGTGTGGTGGATAATCGTAGTAAAGGTAAAGAAGTGATCCACGACTAGTATTTGGCGTAAGGTGAGTATTACCCTACTCTTGGTAAGCATAAATGTTAGTGGGGAAATCAAAACAATAAAGTTACATAAGAATTGTAATTTGCTATTTGGATATACTAATTATATTTATAACTATGTGGTAAGATAAGTTAATTATATACTAATGATGAGTTAGTGATTTCAAAACCTTTGTGTTGAATGTTGTGTGATTGTATGGATTGATGAGAAATTTATGATGTTCATCACTTGATTTCGTTTCATTTCATGCATTGAAATTTACAGTATTTTATTGAGGGGGGAGTGATGTGTGAGGACGATAGGTCCCTTCCCACAAGGGGTGTAAAGGAACCGAATATATTTGGATGATTGGACCCGACCCGGATCAAGGGGGGTTCCAAAAAAATTTATTGTTTGTGAAACGTACCGGTACGTGGGGAGACGTCCCCGATGGGTTATGAGATGATACATTGTATTGCATCATGCTGCATTGGTATACCATACATGAATTTGAATGACTTGGCCCGTAAGGGGGTATGTGAAATGTTTGGTTGTATAGATAAATTGAGATATTTTGATTGACTATGGAATGGCGAATGCAAGTTGGTTGTGGGTTTTATAGGACCATATTATGATTACAAAGATTGTTGTTTTTGCAAAGTGTTAAATGACTAAGTATACGAACAAATAAAGTAGAAAGGAAAAAGAAATAATAATAAGCCCTCAACTTTTTCTAACAAGTGATTACTTTGTGTAGTGTAAGAACTCGCTGAGCTTTATAGCTCACCCCCTTTCCTCTTTACAACTTTTCAGGTAAGCTTCCAGGTGATTCCAGATTTTAAGTGGTGAAGCTTTGAAGTTCAACGAAGTTTTAGGTGGGACCACGAGTGTTGCATCCTCGGTCAAGTTTTTTTTTTTAAGTGTTATATTGTATATTAGATGTGAAGTTGTAACCGGTTGGCTGTGTCTCTTTAGACACCTTGTAAAGCTACAACCTTATAGTTGTAATCTCTATACGATCTTACTATATATATAATGTTGTTATGTTGTAGTATATATATTTGTGTGTCCAGGTGCTCGATTCTGAAAGGTAATTGACACCATCTTGAGTGGGCCCGCTCGAGATGGGTCGTTACACCTTCTTACCAGAAACTGTAGTACAGAGTCAGAGGCAAACAAAATCTGTTGCTTGTGTAGCGCGGATCAATATTGGTGGGACCCTTAGATTTGGGAGACAAATTATGGGAACTGGAAGTCATAGTAGAGGAAGTAAGTATGCCACCAAGTGAAAGTAAAAATTTGATGTATGATTGAGATATAAAAGTTTATTATAATTATATTCAGATAAGATATTTATCCCATAATTTTCAAAATTTGAAGTGCTTTATGTGTAGAGAAAATAGACATGTCAATGTTGGTTGATCTTGATACAACCCATTCTTTTGCATCTAGTATTCATATAAAGTCTATTGAAGTATGTGTTAATCCTTTGATGCAAAAATATTTTTGAAGTTTTCACTAAAGATGGAGTGATAATCATAAATGTTTACAAGGGTTGTGTGATTCGTATCAGCGATAGAAAATCTGAAGTTGAATTATATTCTTTGAATATGATTGATTATTCCAAAAAGAAGGTAGTGTTTAAGATGTGGACATAAGGAGTGTAACCCTCAGAGAGAACATAAAACACTCTCGAACTATTTTATTTTGCTCTGACCACTAGGAGATGGTTGAAGAAGGATTATGAGAAGTACTTGGCATACATAATAAATTTCAAAAAGGAAAATAGGAAGAAATCTTAGTGATGAAAGAATATTCTAATGTAATTTTTGATGAGTTGCCTAGATTGCATCCCAGTAGGGAGATTGAATTCTTTATTGATGTGATACCAGGATCATCACATATATTTAATAGCACCCTACAGAATGACGTCAACTGAATTGAGAAAGTTGAACGTACCATTTTAAATTTTTTTTGGATAAACTATTTATCGGACCTAATACATTTGGGGAGTCTCATGTGTTGTTTGTGAAGAAGGAAGATGGAACGACAAGAGTGTGTATATACTATAGATAGTTGAGTAAGAACAAATATATATATATATATATTTTTTTGATAAATAAATTATGTGAACAGTGCAAGAAGTGAGAGTATTTTCTAAGATAAATCTGAGATCAGATTATCACCAATTGAAGATAGAGAAGGAAGGTGTGCCTAAGATTGTTTTTATGACATGTTATGGTCATAAGTTTCTTGTGATGACATTTGGATTGAATAGTATTCTAGAAACATTCATGGACTGGATGAATAAAATGTTTGAACCATTTCTTGATAATCTTGTGGTTGTGTTCATTGATAACATCTTAGTATATTTTAAGATTATGGAGGAGCAAGTAAAACATTTAGAAATTATGGGGAGACTTTGAGGAGAAAGAGATGGTATGATATAAGTTCTTTAAGCGTGAGGGTTGATGGAAGGAAATAACTTTCTTGGAACATGTAATGTCGGGAATGGCATAACAGATGATCTATAAAAAGTAGAGACAATGTTAAGTTAGGAGAAACCAACAAATATAACTGAGATTAAAATCTTCTTGGGGTTAGTTGGTGATTATAGAAGATTATTTCAGAAATTTTTTTTTATTGTAATGCAGTTGATTAGACTGACTAGGAAAAATGTGAGAACAGTTTCCAGCTGTTGAAAGAAAAAAAAAACTGACTACTGCCCCATTAGTAGTGCTTCACTCTGGTGATAAAGGATTCGTGGTTTACAGTGATGCGTCACATCAGGGGTTGGGATGTGTGTTGATGCAACATGAGAGAGTTATAGCTTATGCATCTAGACAACTAAAGAGCCATGAGAAGAATTACCCGACCCATGATTTAGAATTGGCTACCATAGTTTTTGCTTTAAAGATTTGGAGACACCATTTATATAGAGCCAAGTGTAAAATTTTTACTGATCATATAAGCTTGACGCATTTACTAACCCAGAAGGGGTTGAATTTGAGACAGAGGAGGAGGACGAAATTGATTTATGATTATGACTGTACAATTCACTATCATCTAGAAAATGCAAAGATGATAATTGATACATTGAATAGAAAGTCTACAAGAAAGTTAACTGCTATTGGGAGTCCTTATATGAAATTAATGATAAATTTAAGAGACATAAGAATAAAATTGAATATTAGTGATAGAGGATCATGGTTAATAAATATGGTTGTACAGTCATCCATAATAAAATGTTTTAGAGATGCAAGGTAGAGATCAATAGATAGAAAAAGATTAAGCAATGAGTGCTTATTAGAACGTAATATGAGGTTAAAATTGAAGTAAGAGTAATTTAGTATTGGAACTTGGAAATTGTGTTCCAAATAATGTGAAGTTAAGAGAGGGGATAATGAGAAAGGTACATGAAGATGTAGATTCGATGCCACTAAGTAACAATAAGAAATATAGAGGATTGAGACCGAAATTCTGATAGTCAAGATGGAAGAGGGATGTAGCTGAAATTGTGAGGTTGTATGAAGTACCATTAGTCATAGTGTCAAATAAAGATACTATATTGGGAAAGGATTTCAGAAAGCCACGGGTGTACAGTGGCAATTTAATATAATTTTCATGCTCATATTGGATTTTTCTTTACTAGAAGATAAGCTAAGGACAAATGTGATGAATTTCTCAGTAAATTGAGATGCTTACATGCCATTGATTGAAGTTGTTTATAATAATCAAGTATCAAATTTGTATTGGGATGGTACCCATTAAGACATTGTATGATAGGAGGTGTAGAACTCCTATATGTTGGGAAGAAATGGAAGAGAAAAATATATCTGGTCTATCTATTATTGAGCTAACAATAGAGATGATCAAATTTGCTAGAGAGATCCATAAAGCACCCGAGTAGACCTCTTAAGTCTCAAGTAGGTGATTGGGTATAGTGAAAAATATCTCAATGAAAAGGTGTATTGAGATTTAAACGGAAAAGGAAAGTTGAATCCGAAGTATGTGGGACTCTATAAGGTTGTTGAGAAAGTTGGATTAGTTGTGAGTAACCTGAATTTGTCTCCGAAATTAAAACATTTATATAATTTATTTCATGTTTCACTTTTAAGAAAGTGTTTACATGATATTTCGAGCTAAGTTATAGAAATTCAGAAAATTGAACTTATATACAAGTACTAGTTAGAATTTGGGACAAAGAGAGTAAGTCTTGTGTAAAAGAATAATTTCTCTAGTGTAAAGTTCGGTGGCGGAATAAGGATGTTGAAGAGATTTCGTGAAAGCGTAAGGCAATTATGAAGAGGGATTATTTATATTTGACTATGGAGTAAAGTAAAGAAATTTCGAGGACGAAATTTTTGTAAGGTGGGTAGAATTGTAATACTCGTATTCGTAAATTAAGGGTAAAGAAGTAATTTGATAAATATGTCATGAAATTTAAATAATATTTTTATGCGAAGGATTAGTATTGAATAAAAAAAAAGTTAAAAAAAAAACAAAGCGTGAATAGTAAAAATGAAGAATAATAAAAAAAAAAAAAATCTGGGACGTGAATGTCCCAGACCAAAGACAGAAATCAAAACGGAGAAAGGAAAAAGTAAAGAAAGAAGGAAAAGAAGAAAAAAAGTTTTGTTAAAAAAAAAAAAGGGTAGTGGACATCATGTTTCCAACATTATCTAGTGGAGGTCTTTAAAAAAAAAAATGATGAGAGAGTTAGGTGGGGGGGGGGGGGGGGGGTGGCTGCTGAAGATTTAAAACGTGGGTGATTTTTTTTTTAGAAAGTGGAGAGTTAGGTTGGGGAGGGGCTGAAGCTCCTCCTATATATATGTGTAGAAACTGAAATCGTTCAGTTTCTTTCATTTTTATGTTTTCTTAAAATACTTGGAGACCTAAAAAAAATCAAAAGAGCAAAATTTTGAAGGAGTTTTCTACGGAATTTCATAGAGGATCATGAGAAGTTACCAATATTATAAGGAAATAGCGTAGTATTTATTTTTTTTGCGTATATGAAATTCCCGGAGCTCAAAGTGGGAATTTTCAAAGGAAGTGGTTTATTATGAATTTAAGAAATAATTAGAAATTTAATACAAATATTATGTCAGGTGTTGACTATTTACAACGGGAGAAATTTCTAAGAAGAACCGGGAAGGGCAAGAAGGTGACCCACGTGTAGCTTTAAATGCTACGGGGTGAGTTGGATTTACTTTAAGTTGTCTAAATAAAAAAAAATCAATTATTTGGTGATAATATTAAATTTAATTATTAAATTATGCTTGAGTGATAGATGAAAAATTGATTTATGGGTATGATAGGAAATTTGGTCAGGTAGAAATATTTTTAGGTGAGAAATGATATTTTTGAAAATCATAAGTTTATTTGAGAATAAAAGCACTAAATAAATTATTGATGAGACATATTGATGTTTTAATACGAGTTATGATGAGATGAATTTTAGTAGATCTTGACAAATTTTGGTGGATGATTTGAGGTGAATTTTAGTGGATCTTGACAAATTTTGATGGATGATTTGAGATGAAATTTAGTGGATCTTGACAGACTTTAATTTATTATTTGATGTGATTTGGGAAGAGAAGAATTTAGTGAAATTTTTATATAATTTGATAAAAATCAGGATGATTGGATGTAAGAAATTTTAAAGAAACTTTGTTATATAAAATTTGTGGATAATCAGGATAGCCAAATTAAGTGGTTTGAATCTTTATATTGTTTTTATATTACTGTTTCATATCATTGTTCATGCACATATGCATTTAATAATATAACCGAAAGAACTGGGAAGGTAGCCAGTCTAATGAAATAACCGTGACAGCCGGTATATGCTGGGATGAAAAGTAAAAAAAATCGTGACAACTGGTATTTGCTGGAATGAAAAATGAAAACCGTGACAGCCGGTATATGGTGGGATGAAAAGTAAAAAAACCATGATAGCTGGTATATGCTGGAATGAAAAGTGAAAACTGTGACAGCCAGTATATGCTGGGATGAAAAGTGAAAACCATGACAGCCGGTATATGCTGGAATTAACCGGGAAGGCAGCCGGTCTGATAAGAATAAAAGAACCGGGAGGGCAGCTGGTCTAAGATAATAACAACTTGTTGACAGGTGGGAAGACGTTCCCATCATAATCATTCATGCATTTGCATCTGTTTTAATTATTGCTACATTATTTGAGATGCTGAGATGTGGTATATTAATTGTGAATTAAATTATAGATGGCTGGGTCTCATAAAAAGAGACAGCTATAATGATGAGATTTTTGAGATGCTGAGATGTGATTTATTATTGTGAATTTAATTATAGATGGTTGAGTCTCATAAAAAGAGACAGATATGATAATGAGATTATTGAAATGCTGAGATGTAGCATATTATTGTGAATTTAATTATAGATGGTTGAGTCTCATAAAAAGAGACAACTATGATAATGAGATTATTGAAATGCTGAGATGTAGCATATTATTGTGAATTTAATTATAAATGGTTGAGTCTCATAGAAAGAGACAGTTATGGTGTTAAGACTTATTTAAATGGAAGATTTTATGATGCGAACCTCATTATGAGGTAATTATGAGATAATTGATGGTCTTATGGTGGACCAATGAATGAGAAGAAGATATTGATAGAGAATGAATCTTATGGCATGTGGTGATGTGAAAATTAAAAGATTAAATAATAAAGGACTATTTATGGAATTTGGAATACTTTTAGTAAATTTAATTCACTGAGCTTGTGAAGCTCACCCCTCATTGTACAATGATTTTCAGGTAGCAGGCTTGGCAAATAGTTTGGTGAGTTGAGGTTCAGAAGAAATTAATTTATGTAAGCCGCGTACGTGTCATTATCCCTAGACTAATGAGAAAATAAAATGAAAAAAAAATTATTTGTAAATCGTCATGCATTTTACGGATTGATGTAAAGTTCTTTTGGTAATATTTATTTTTACTGCTACATATATGTGTCGTGTTGGGATTCTCAAAATGTGATGACACCGTTTCGAGATGGCCAACCTAGGATGGGTCGTTACATTTTTCTCTTAGACCAAAGCTTCTTCCACTTAGATCATGTCAAATTTCACTTTCAAGGTTACCAACCATAAAAAAAGAAGAACCATAAAAGCAAATTACAAATTGTTGGAAATAGAAAGTGAATTCGATTAACACGAGCAAACTTATGGTGAGTATAACTTGTCCTTCAAGTCTTCGTTTGGGAAAATGATCCATTTGGTTTTGATATAAATTTTTTCATCCTAGTTTGTGATAAAATTTCAAAGGAAATGATCATCGTAAGTAATTTTGCGAAAATGCACAAAAAACATGAGCTATAACATTCGAAAATGACCATTTTATTCATAAATTTGTTTTTTCTTTTCCATGCGATTTTTCTCTTGGATCAGAGCTTAATTCACTTTGATCATGTTAAATTTCATCTTTTGAGGTTACCAGCCATAAAAATAGGATAAAAGGGAATTAAAAATTGTAAGAAAGAGTGTGTGAATTCGAATAATAGGAGCAAACCTTCTGGAGGAAAATTCAGCCTTCATGGCATCATTTTGGGAAATGATCCCTTTGGTTTTGATGTAACTTTTTGAAACTTAGTTCATGAATTTTCAAAAAAAACGACCATCTTAACTATTTTGCGAAAATACACAAAAAACTTGAGCTACCTTAAAAAATGGCCAGTTTATTCAAAATTTTGATTTTTCTTGACTATGAGATTTTTCTCTTGGACCAAAGTGTATTTCGCTTAGATCATATTAAATTCCACTTTTGAGGTCACCAGCCATAAAAAAAGGATAAAAATGCATTACAAATTGTAGGAAAAAGTGTGCAAATTTGAGTAACATGATCAAACCTTCTAGAGAGTATAATTTTGCCTTTAGGGCTCCGTTTTGGGAAATGATCCCTTTGGTTATGACGTAACTTTTTGAAATCTAGTTCGTGGTATTTTTTTCAAAGAAAATGACCATCGTAACTATTTTTGCAAAAATGCACAAAAAAGTGAACCATAACCTTCGAAAATGGCAGGTTTATTCAAAATTTTGATTTTTCTTGACTGTGAGATTTTTCTATTGGACCTAAGTGTATTTCACTTAGATTGGTTTAAATTCCACTTTTGAGGTCTTCAGCCATAAAAAAAAAGAAGAATAATAGTGCACTACAAATAGTAGGAAAGAGTGTGAGTTCAATTAATATAAGCAAAGCTTATAAAGGATATAATTTGGCCTTCAAGGCTCTGTTTTGGGAAATTATCCCATTAGTTTTGATGCTACTTTTTGAAACCTAGTTCAGGCCAAATTTTTGAAGGAAATGACCATCGTAATTATTTTACCAAAAATGCACAAAAACATGAGCTAACCTTAAAAAATGACCAGTTTCTTCTAAAATTTGATTTTTTTACCATCCCATTTTTCACTTGGAAAAAAGTGTATTTCACTTAGATTATGTTAAATTCTACTTTTGAGGTGACCAGCCATAAAAAAGGATAAAAGTTCATTACAAATTGTTGTAAAGAGGGAGAGAATTTGGTTAACACGAGCAAACTTGTGGTGGGTATAACTTGGCCTTCAGGGCTCCATTTGGGGAAATTATCTGTTTGGTTTTGATGTAAAATTTTTAATCATAGTTTCTGGTAAATTTTCAAAGGAAATGACCATTGTAAGTAATTTTGCAAAAATGCACAAAAAAATGAGCTATAAGATTCGAAAATGGCTGGTTTATTAAAAAAATTGATTATTCTTGACCATGCGATTTTTCTCTTCGACCCAAGCTTATTTCACTTAGATTGTGTTAAATTTCACTATCGAGGTTACCAACCCTAAAAAAAAAGGATAAAAGTGAATTACAAATTGTAAGAAAGAGTGTACGATATCGAATAACATGAGCAAACCTTCTGGAGGGTATAATTTGGCCTTTAGGGCTCCGTTTTGTGAAATGATCCTTTTGGTTTTGATGTAACTTTTTGAAACCTAGTTCGTAGTAAATTTTCAAAGAAAATAACCATTGTAATTGTTTTTGCAAAAATGCACAAAAAAGTGAACTATATAACCTTCGAAAATGGTTAGTTTAATCAAAATTTTGATTTTTCTTGACCATGAGATAAATGATCAATTTGGTTTTGATGTAAATTTTTTAATCCTAGTTCATGGTAAATTTTGAAAGGAAATGACCATCGCAAGAAATTTTGCAAAAATGCACAAAATCATGAGCTATAACATTCGAAAATGGCCAACTTCTTTTAAAATTTGATTTTTTTACCATACATTTTTCTCTTGGACCAAAATATATTTCATTTAGATCATGTTAAATTCCAATTTTAAGGTCACCAGTTAAAAAGAAAGGATAAAAGTGCATTACAAATTGTAGGAAAGAGTGTGAATTCAATTTACACGAGCAAAACTTCTAAAATGTATAATTTGGCCTTCAAGGCTCCGTTTTGGGAAATGATCCTTTTGGTTTTGATTTAACTTTTTGAAATCTAGTTCAGGACAAATTTTCAAAAGAAATTACCATCATAACTATTTTAGCCAAAATGCACAAAAAACATGAGCTATACTTTCGAAAATGGCGAGTTTCTTTTAAAATTTGATTTTTATTTACCATCCCTTTTTTACTTGGTAGTCTTACAGGTTGTGTAGGCAGTTTGAATTTTGGATTGGAGGTTCTGAGTCCTGTTTGGCTTGGATCATCCAAGGTGTGCAAAAACTTCCTCGAGCTGATGCTGAAGAGCATCATACTCAGCTATGCTGACAGGCTGAATAGGGTTAGCCCCACGAATTCAGTTATGAACTACTTGGTTTGATTGGGAACCGGGTTGTTGGTCAAGCGAGTTTCGCCCTTCATTTGCTTTGGTCAGGTTGTTACTTTCCAAAGCACGAAGAGGGTTCATCCCTTCCGTAAAAGGAGGGGGTGGTGGTAGCTCGGATGGGTCAGAGGTTGTTTGAGCAGAATTTCAGTTTGGGTTTTTTCTTGGTGTTATTTTCAACAGAGAAAAAATTTATACGTTCCCACAGACGGCGCCAATTTTGTTGATGTTGGAAATAGGTCGGGTCGAGTATTGAAATCGGACCTGATACTTGGAATCGGATAGTTGTCAGAATCGGGTTGGATATTAGGTTGGAATCTGGTGTGAGTCAGGTACAGGGTTTTAGACTGAGGTTTCAACTCAAAAGGGGGTGAATTGGGTTTTTAAAAACTTTTACTAATTAATCACAAGTTTATAAAAACATATAAACCCACAAGCATGTAAACAAGTAATGTGCTGTAAACAAAAGAGTTTAAGGAATAGAAGATGCAAACTCAGTTTATAGTGGTTCGACAATATCGGATTCGTTCCAACCCTACGTCCACTCTCTTTAAGGAACCTCCTTGAAGCAATCCACTAAAACTCTTAGTCGTGCAACTTCTCGGGTGTTGCACAAACCTTACAAACAGTCCCTTCCTCTTGGAAGCTAATCTCTTCCTTTCGGAAGCTAATCCCTTTATAATAAACGAGTTGCTGTAAAGTAGGTTTCAAAAAGTTACATCAAGACACAAAAGGATAATTTCCCAAAACCAAGCCCTGAAAGCCAAATTATACCCTCGAGAAGTTTTGCTGGTGTTAAACAATTTGTCTCCCTGTTTCCTAAAATTTGTAATGCACTTGTATCTTATTTTTTGATGGTTTGTGACCTCGAAAGTGGAATTTAACATGGTTTAAGTGAAATACACTTTCGTTCTAGTGAAAATTGGGATGGTGAAGAAAAACCAAATTTTGTAAGTAACTGGCTATTTTCAAAGTATAAGCACACTTTTTTGTGCATTTTCTCAAAAATAGTTATGATGGTCATTTCCCTTGAAAATTTGCTAAAAACTAGTTTCAAAGAGTTACATTAGGACAACAAGGATGGCAAGATTTTAAAGGAAATGATCATCTTAACTAATTTACCTAAAATGCACAAAAAACGTTAGCTATAACCTTTAAAGATGAAGAGTTTCATCCAAAATTTTATTTTTCTTGACCAACCGATTTTCACTTGGATAAAGCGTATTTAATTTAAATCATGCCATATTACCCTTTTAAGGTAACCAACCATAAAAAATAAGGATAAAAGTACGTTACAAATTGTAGGAAAGTGGGAGAGAATTCAATTAACACGAGCAAAACTTATGGAGGGTTTAATTTGACCTTTAGAGCTATGTTTTGGGAAATGATCCATTTGGTTTTGATGTAGCTTTCTGAAACCTAGTTCATCACAAATTTTCAAAGGAAATGATGATTATAACTATTTTATCAAAAATGTAAAAAAATAAAACGTGAGCTATATCCTTAAAAAATGATCAGTTTTTTTTCAAAATTTGATTTTTCTTGATCATCCCATTTTTCACTTGGACCAAAGTGTATTTCACTTTGATCATGTTAAATTCCATTTTCGAAGTCACCTACCATTAAAAATTAGGAGAAAAATGTAATACAAATTTTAGGAAAGAGAGAAAGAATTCCATTCACATGATCAAAACTTCTAAACGTTCTAATTTAGCCTTCAGGGCTTCGATTTGGAAAATGATCCCTTTTGTTTTTATGTAACTTTTTAAAATCAAATGCACGATAATTTTGCAAAGGAAATGACCATCATAACTATTTTAGAAAAAATGCACAAAACATTTGAGCTATAACCTTCGAAAATGGCCTGTTTCTTACAAAATTTGATTTTTATTTACCTTCCCAGTTTTCACTGGCAAGAAAGCTTATTTCACTTAGATAATGTTAAATTTCACTTTCAAAGTCACCAACCATAAAAAAATAGGATAAAAATATTTTACAAATTGTTTAAAAGAGGGAGAGAATTCGATTAACACGAGCAAAACTTATGGAGTGTATAATTTGGCTTTCAGGCCCCGTTTTTAAATTTCACTATTGAGATCACTAGCCATTAAAAATTAGATGAAAAATAAAATATAAATTTTAGGAAAGAGGGTGAGAATTCGATTAACATGAACAAAACTTCTCGAGGGTGTAATTTGGCCTTCAAGGCTCCGTTTTTGGAAAATGATCCCTATGGATTTGATATAACCTTTTGAAATCTAGTTTGTGATAAATTTCCAAAGGAAATGACAATCGTAACTATTTTAAAAAAAATGCACAAAAAATGCGAGCATATAATACTTCGAAAATAGCAAGTTTCTTGCAAAATTTGATTTTTCTTTACCATCCTAATTTTCACGGGCACCAAAGTGTATTTCACATAGATGATGTTAAATTCAACTTTCGAAGTCACCATCCATAAAAAAAATGATCAAACCGCTTTAAAAATTGTAGTAAAGAGGGAGAGAATTCGATTAACATGAGCAAAACTAATGGAGGGTATAATTTGGCCTTTAGAGGCTCATTTTGGAAAATGATCAGTTTAGTTTTGATGTAGCTTCTCAAAACCTAGTTCATGATTAATTTTCTTGGGAAATGACCATCATAACTTCTTCTTCTTTTTTTTCGAAAATGTACAAAAAACGTGAGCTATAACCTTCGAAAATGGTCATTTTCCTCAGAAATTTGATTTTTCTTCATCATCACATTTTTCACTTGGACTAAATTGTATTTTAATCAGATTATGTTAAATTCCACTTTTGAGGTCATCAACCATAAAAAAAAAAAGGATAAAAGTGCCTTAAAAACTGTACAAGAGTGGGAGAGAATTCGACTAGCACAAGCAAAATTTTTGGAGGGTAAAATTTGACCTTTAAGGCTCTGTTTGGGAAACGATCGTTCTGGTTTTTATGTAACTTTTTGAAACCTAGTTCGTGGTAAATTTTCAAAGGAAACGACAATCATAACTACTATAGTGAAAATGCACAAAAAAGTGATCTATAAGTTGTAACAACCCATATCGAGGGTGGCCAATATATATATATATATATATACACACACACACAAACCGCCCCTGCTACCGTTTCAAACCTCAGGTGTGTAATACCCGTATTTATAAAATAAGGGTAAAGATGTAATTTAATAAATAAAACATAGAGTTCAAATACTACATGTATTTTAAATGCAAAACAAAAAAAAGAGGAAGTTTATGTCCCAGAGAAAAAAAAGGATGTTTATGTCCCAATTAGAAAAAGACAAAAAAAAACGTCCAGAACGTAGGGAGCAGCAGTAGAGAGACGAAGGAAAGAAAAAAAAGAAAAGAAAAAAAAAGTTAAAAAAAAACATCTAGAACGTAGGGAGTGACAGTAGAGAAAAAAAAGAAAAGAAAAGAAAAAAAAAAGTTAAAAAAAACGTCCAGAACGTAGGGAGTGGCAGTAGAGAGAAGAAGGAAAGAAAAAAAAAGTTAAAAACACATAAGGTGGCAGCATCTGCTGCCAAGGTTAGTTAAATGCCTCCAAGTGTATTTGTGGTTTCTGTATGCCCTCCAACACATCAAAACGTGGAAGAATTTGGGTGGAGGGCTGTAGATATTTTTTCAAAGGAAACATTGGTTTGCATATATATATTTCTGTAATCGTAATTATAGTAACCATTTACATTAGTTTTTCTGTTAAATTATTTGTTTTCCTTAAACACTTGGAGCTTAAAGAAAAGTTAAAATAGTAAATTTTTGAAGGTTACGGTGGAATTTTATAGAGAATCACGAATAGCTGTCAGAAAAGCAGAAGGTAATAACGTAACGTTTATTTTTGAATTTTTAGCATATCTGAAATTTTCCTGAATTCAAAGTGGGAATTTTCAAAGGGTGTGATTTACGAAGAAATGAAGAAATAATTAGAAATTGAATACAAATGTTATGTCAGGTGTTGGCGGTAAGCAATCGGGAGAAGTTTCGGAGATGAACGAGAAAGGTAATGAGGTGATCCACGAGTAGCTTTAAGTGCTACGTGGTGAGTTGGATTTACTTTAAGTAGTCTAAATAAAAATCAAATATCTAGTGATAATATTAAATTTAATTATTAGTGTATGTTTTGGTGGTAGATAAATATTTGGTTGATAGGTATGATATAAATATTGCACACATAAAAAAATTATTATGTAAAAGAAATATTATTAGAATAATGAGTTAATTTGATAGTAAAGGGGATAAATAAAATTCGGTACGAGTCTGGGTAAATAAATTTATGTGATATATGAGGAGAAGAAATCAGTGAGATAATAAGTTGATTTAATAATAAAAGAGATAAGTAAAATTTTTGATGAGTTATGATTAATCAGTAGATGTGATATATGAGGAGAAAAATTTTGGGGAATTTATTTCAATGATAAATTGAGAATGATCAGGGTAGTCAATTTAAATATTTTTATGCATGTTATTGTTATATTACTGTTCATGGGCATATTTCATATCGTTGATCATATACATATGCATTAAATAAGATAACCAAAAGAACCGGGAAGGGGTCGGTCTAATGGAATAACCGTGACAGCCGATATATGCTAGAATTAAGAAGGGACAATCGTGACAGCTGGTATATGCTGAAAATAAATTTCGTGACAGTTGGGATAAGTTGTAAAGAACCGGGAAGAGGCCTGTCTAAGATAATAATAACCTGTCGACAGGTGGAAAGACGTTCCCATCATAAGCATTCATGCATTTCATCTGTTTTAAATTTTTACTTGCATTATTGAAATGCAGATGTATAATGTGTTCTTGTGCAATTATTTGAAAGAGAAATCAGTCTCACAGAGCGAGACAGTTACAGTGAGAAAAAGACGGAGAAGAATGATGTGATAGTAATTATTTAAATGTTAGACTATATGTTATTATTTAGTTGTATAAGTGATAAATGCTTAAAATATAAATGGGCTGAATATATAGATAGAATATTTTTAGTAAATTAAATTCACTGAGCTTGTGAAGCTCACCCCTCATTGTACAATGAATTCAGGTAGCAGACAGGATTAGTAGTCTGGTGGGTTGAAAGTCAGATGAAATCATTTGCTGTAAACCACGTACGTGTCAATATCCTCAGACAAATGAGAAAATGAAAAACAAAAATTTATTTGTAAATATTCATGCATGTTAAGTTGTATTTTATGTTTAAATTATATCAGATTGATGTACCTCCCTTATTGAGGGCTGAGGGTTACAGTAAAAATTCTTGTTAGTTTATTTTGCTTAATTATTGCATATATGTGTCATGCAGGATTTTCAAAATGTGATAACACCATCTCGGGGGTGGCCAACCCGGGGTGGGTCGTTACAAGGTGTTTACTTTTTTTTTTCTTCTTTCTTTGCAACACACCTGGACGTTCCTTCCAGGTGTCTTCTCCTTTTCTATTTCCTTTCTTATGATACCAGACGTCGATCCTTTTTTTTCTAAAGAATCATTTTTTCAATAATAAATATTTCATGTATATATTATTTTAATTACATGTAATATCTATCAAATCACTTCTTTACCCTTACTTTAAGAACATGAGTATTATATAAGCTTCGAAAATGGTCAGTTTCTTCCAAAATTTGATTTTTCTAGACTATCTCAATTTTCTCGAGTACCAAAGTGTATTACACTTAAATCATGTTAAATTCCACTTTCGACATCACGAGCCATAAAAAAATCGTATAAAAGTGCTTTACAAATTCTAGGAGAGAGAGAGAGAATTCTATTACCTTGAGCAAAACTTCTAGAGCATATAATTTCTCCAACAGGGTTTGGGAAATAATCCATTTGGATTTGATTTCAATTTTTGAAACTAGTTCATGGAAAATTTTCAAAGGAAATGACAATCACAACTATTTTAGCGAAAATGCGCAACAAAACGTGGGCTATAACCTTCGAAAATGGTCCGTGTCTTCCAAAAGTTGATTTTTCTTGACCATCTCATTTTTGAGTTATACCAAAGCGTATTTCACTTAGATCATGTTAAATTCTATTTTTGAGGTCACCAGCATTCAAAAAAATATTTATAAAAGTACATTACAAATTGTAGGAAAGAAGGAGAAAAATCTTATGGAGGGTATAATTTGGCTTTCAGGGCTCTATTTTGAGAAATTATCCTTTTGTGACTTGATATAACTTTTTGAAACCTAGTTCGTGGCAAGATTTTAAAGGAAATGGCCATCTTAACTATTTTTGCGAAAATGCATAAAAAACGTTAGTTATAATCATTAAAAATGACGAGTTTCTTCCAAAATTTTATTTCTCTTCGCAAACTGATTTTAACTTGGATTAAAGCTATTTCACTTAAATCATGTTATATTCCACTTTCAAGGTTACCAGCCATAAAAAAAATATAGGATAAAATTGCATTACAAATTGTTAGAAAGTGGTAAAGAATTCGATTAACACGAGCAAAACTTATAGAGGGTATAATTGCGACCTTTAGGGCTCCATTTTGGGAAATGATCCATTTAGTTTTGATGCAATTTTTTAAACCTAGTTCATGGAAAAATTTCAAAGGAAATTACCATCATAATTATTTTAGGAAAATGCACAAAAAAGTGAGCTATAACCTTTGAAATTGGCTAGTTTCTTTCAAATTTTGATTTTTCTTGACCATCCCATTTTTCACTTGAACCAAGGCATATTTTACTTAGATCATGTTAAGTTCTACTTTTGAGGTCACCAAGAATAAAAAAATAAGATGAAAGAATATTACAAATTGCAGGTAAGATGGAAAGAATTCGATTAACACGAGCAAAACTTATAGAGGATATAATTTGACCTTTAGGGCTCCGTTTTGAGAAATAATCAATTTTGTTTTGATTTAACTTTTTGAAATGTAGTTTTTGTCATGTTTTCAAAAGAAACCATCATAATTATTTTAGCAAAAACTTACAAAAACCGTGAGCTATAACATTAAAAAGAGGCTAGTTTCTTCCAAATATGAAGTTTTCTTTACCATCCAATTTTTCGCTAAGTCCAAAGCGTATTTCACTTAGATTCTATTAAATTAAATTCTTGGGGTCACCATCCATCAAAAAAGGAAAAAAGTTCATTACAAAGTTTAAGAAAAAGGGAGAGAATTCGATTAACACGAGCAAAATTTTTTGAGGTTGTAATTTGGCCATCAGGGCTCCGTTTTGGGAAATGATTTGTTTGGTTTTGAAGTAACTTTTTGAAACCTTGTCCTTGGAAAATTTTTAAAGTAAATGAGCATCATAACCATTTTAGTGAAAAAGATAAAAAAAAATGTATGCTAAAATATTCGAAAATGGTCAGGTTTTTCAAAAATTTAATTTTTCTTCACCATCCCATTTTTCACTTGGGCCAAAGTGTATTTCACTTAGAACATATTAAATTCAACATTTGTGGTCACTAGCCATTAAAAAACTAGGATAAAAGGCCAATACAAATTGTAGGAAAATGGGAGAGAATTCAATTAACATGAGCAAATTTCTAGAGGGTATAATTTGACCTTCAAGGCTTTGTTTTGGGAATTGATTCTTTGGTTTTGATGTAACTTTTTGAAACGCAGTTCGTTGCAAATTTTCAAAAGGTAATGATCAACATAACTATTTTAGCCAAAAAACACAAAAGAACGTGACTTATAACTTTCGAAAATGGTCAGGTTTTTTCGAACTTTAATTTTTCTTGATCATCCAATTTTTCACTTGGACCAAAATAGAATTTACTTTGATCAAGTTAAATTCTACTTTATAGGTTACTAGCCATAAAAAAATAAGATGAAAGTACATTACAAATTGTAGGAAATAGAGAGAATTTGATTAGTACAAGAAAAACTTCTGTAGGGTACAATTTGACCTTTTGGTCTCCATTTTGGGAAATGATAAGTTTGGTTTTGATGTAACTTTTTGAAACCTAGTTCGTGGCATGTTTTCAAAGGAAATGACTATCATAACTATTTTAGTAAAAATGTACAAAAATGTAAACCTTCGAAAATGGCCCGTTTCTTCCAAAATTTGAATTTTCTTGACCATCGTAGTTATCATTTGGGACAAAGCTTATTTTACTTAGAATAAGTTAAATTCCACTTTTGAGATCACCAGCCATAAAAAAAAATGGATAAAAGTGCATTACAAATTGTAGGAAAGAGGGAAAGAATTCAATTAACACAAGCAAACCTTCTGGAGGGTATAATTTGGCCTTTAAGGCTCTGTTTTTGGAAATGATCCATTTTATTTTGATGTAACTTTGTGAAACCTTTTTCGTGGAAAATTTTCAAAGAAAATAACCATGACAACTAATTTAGTGAAAAACACCAAAAAAAAAAATGTTAGTTACCTTTGAAAATGGCTTGTTTCTTCCAAAATTGGAATTTTCTTAACCACCCCATTTTTCACTTGAACCAAAGCATTTTTCACTCAGATCTTGTTAAATTCCACTTTTGAGGTTACCAGCCATAAAAAAAAAAAAAAAAAACAGGATACAAATGCATTACAAATTGTAGGAAAGATGGTGTGAAATTGCTTAACACGGGCAAAACTTCTAGAGGGTATAATTTGGCCTTCAAGGCTCTGTTTTGGGAAATTATCCTTTTATGTCTTGATGTAACTTTTTGAAACCTAGTTCGTGACAAGACTTTAAAGGAAATGACCATCTAAACTATTTTAGCAAAAATCCACAAAAACATTAGCTATATATAACCTTTAAAAATGATGAACTTCTTCCAAATTTTTATTTTTCTTGACTAACCGATTTTCACTTTGATGAAAGCGTATTTAACTTAAATCATGATATATTCCACTTTTGAGGTAACCTGCCAAAAAACATAGGATAAAAGTGCATTAAAAATTGTAGAAAAGTGGGAGAGAATTCAATTAACACAAGTAAAACTTGTGAATGGTATAATTCGACCTTTAGGGCTCCTTTTTGGGAAACGATCTGTTTGGTTTTGATGTAACTTTTTGAAACCTAGTTCATGGCAAACTTTTCAAAGGAAATGACAATCATAACTATTGTAGCGAAAAATGCACAACAAGACATGAGTTATATGCTTCAAAAATGTTTAGTGTCTTTTAAAATGTATTTCACTCTAATAAAATTAAATTCCAATTTTGAGGTCGCTAGCCATAAAAAATAGGATAAAAGTGCATTACAAATTATAGGAAAGAGGGAGAGAAATCGATTAACACGAGGAAAACTTATGCATGGTATAATTTGGCTTTCAATGCTTCATTTTGGGAAATGATCTTTTTGGTTTTGATGTATATTTTTGAAACCTAGCTCGTGGTAAATTTTCAAAAGAAATTATCATCATAACTATTTTAGTAAAATGCACAAAAAGCATGAGTTATATAACCTTAAAAAATGATTAGTTTTTCAAATTTTGATTTTTATTGACCATCCCATTTTTTACTTAGCCAAAGCATATTTCATATAGATCATGTTAACTTTCACTTTTGACGTCACCAGCCATAAAAAAAAAATAGAATAAAAGTGCATTACAAATTGTAGAAAATAGGGAGAGTATTCGATTAACTCGAGCAAAAATTTTGGAGGGTATAATTTGGAATTCAGGGCTTTATTTGGGAAATGATCCTTTTGGTTTTGATGTAAATTTTTGAAACCTAGTTCATGGAAATTGCAAAGGAAATGATTATCATAACCATTTTAGCAAAAATGCACAAAAAATGTGTGCAATAACCTTCAGAATTGACAAGTTTATTCCAAAATTTATTTTTCTTGACTATCCCATTTTTCACTTGGGCCAAAGTGTATTTCACTTCGATCATGTTAAGTCCACTTTCAAGGTTAGCAGCCATTAAAAATAAGATAGAAGTGCATTACCAATTGTAGGAAAGAGGGAGAGAATTCGAGTAACAAGAGCAAAACTTTTGGAGGCTATAATTTGGAGTTCAGGGCTCTGTTTTGGAAAATGATCCATTTAATTTTTATATAACTTTTTGAAACCTATTTCCTGGTAAACTTTCAAAGGAAATAATAATCGTAACTTTTTAGCGAAAATGCACGAAAAAAACGTGAGCTATAACCTTAAAAAATGGCAAGTTTCTTCTAAAATTTGATTTTCTTTACCATCCCAATTTTCATTGGCTCCAAAGCATATTTCACTTAGATCATGTTAAATTCAAATATTTAGGGTCGTTTGACTCCACTGGGGTTGGCTGGCTCAGACTCCACTAGCTCTTCCCAAAGAATGGGTGATCACTCACTAGTCCATCCATGGAGGAGCCCTTGATCCCCTTCTTCTTGAAGATATGGTTGAGGAGGAATGGGAAGGGGAGCCCCCATGCATTCGCCATGGTGGTCTGACGGCCGTGAATATGGTCCCAAAATTTATGGATCTGGCTCCATATGACTAATGGAATGGACTACCAGTGTCCCCGGTGAAATGCGTACAGGGCCTGTAGGAACTGGTCCCTCCTCTGAGTCTTGTGCCCCAAGGGACACACATTGCACTGGAGGATGGAGTCCATGAGCCAGAGTCGTTGAGGCAACCTCGACTGGCTCCCCGCGTTGTTGTGCCGATCAGCGTACTGGCCCGCATATATATCCTCTAGCCAATGGTCTAGCAATCATAGATTTTTTTTAATAAACCTCCCATAATAACCAGCCAACCCCAAAAAGCTTCTAATTTCAGTTACACTAGTGGGTCTTTTCCAATTCAACACTGCTTCTAATTTCTGAGGGTCAATTGCTATTCCTTCTCCCGACACAACATGCCCCAAGAAAGATATTTCACTCAACCAAAACTCACACTTAGAGAACATTGCATATAATTTCTCTCTCCTCAAAATTTCCAACACTATCTCTAAATGTTGTATATGCTCCTCTTCATTCTTGGAATATACCAGTATATCATCAATAAACAAAATCACAAATCTATCCAAGAATGGTTTAAACACCCGATTCATTATATCCATAAATGTTGCAGGAGCATTAATCAGCCCAAATGGCATCACTAGGAACTCATTATGGCCATAACGTGTCCTAAAAGTAGTCTTAGGCACGTCCCCCTCATTTATCCCTACTTGATGATAACCCGATCTCAGATCTATTTTTGCAAATACCCTTGCTCTATACAACTTCTCAGATAAATCATCTATCTTGGGTAAAGGATATTTGTTCTTAATGGCTATCTTATTCAACTATCTGTAGTCTATACACAATCTCATCGTTCCATCTTTCTTCTTCACAAACACTACGTGGGCTCCTTATGACAACACACTAAATCGAATAAATTGTTTATCTAACAACTCTTGAACTTTCAACTCTCTTAACTCAGTGGGTGTCACTTTGTGGGGTGCTATAGATATACGTGATGAACCTAGTATCACATCAATAGAGAATTTAATCTCCCTACTGGGAGACAACTAGACAACTCATCAATAAATACATTAGAATAATCTTTCACTACTAAGATTTATTCTAACTTCCTATTTTCCTTTTTAGAATCTATTATATATGCCAAATACTCTTCACAATCCTTCTTCAACCATCTACTAGTAGTCAGAGCAAAATAAGATAGTTTAAGAGTATCTTATGTTCTCCCTGAAACTTAAACTCCTCATGCCCATATCTTGAGCACTATGTTCTTTCTGGAACAATCAACCAGGGCGTAATATGTCGACAACCAATTCATTTCCAAAATCAAATGAAAATCTATCATATTCAAAGGTAATAAATCAACTTCAAATTCTTTATCACTGATATGAATCACATAACCCTTGTAAACATTTATGATTATCACTTTATCTCTAGGGGAACTTGAGCAATACTATCATGCATCAAAGGACTAATACATGCATTAATAAACTTCATAAATACATTGGATGTGAAAGAATGGGTTGCACCAAGATCAACCAACATTGATATGTCCACCTTTTCTACATACAAAGCACTTCAAATTAGGGCAATTCTAGGATAAATTTCTTATCTGAATACATCTATAACAAACTTATGTTCCTCGATCATACATTAGATTGCCATTTCCCCTTGGTGGCATTCTTACTTCCTCTGCCATGACTCTCAGTTCCCATATCTATCTCCCAAATCTAAGGGTCCCACCGATAGTATTCTGAGCTACTGAAATAACATATCTTATTTACCTTCGACTCTGTACTACAGTTCCTTATAATAAGGAACACCCCATCTGGGGTGGTCTCTCACCCTGTACACTCATACTACCACTACCTCTAGAACTTTCATGTCTAAGCCTCTTTAACCACTCTTTCTCTTTCCCTAAAATTCCATCACATCTTTCTCAACCTGAAATACTATATCCACCAACCTGACATAATTCATATGCCTCATGTAGGGTAGTTTTGATCAAATCTTTAAACATAGTTCATCTATGAACCTTTTACACTTCTTTTCCTCTAAGTATACCATTTTCGGTACAAACCTCGACAAAGTAACAAATCTCCTATCATACTGAGTCATAGTTAATACATTTGCCTCAAATAAATAAAATCTCTTTCTTGTTGGGCTCTAAAAGTACAAGGAAAGTATTTATCAAGGAAAACCTCCTTAAACCTATTCCAGGTTAAAGAGTCTATCAACATATGCACTTAACCTGGGAAGAGTATCCTCCCATCATTCTAAAGCTTCTTCTTCTAACTCAAATGAAGCAAAGGTGACCCTCTGCCTACCAATCACTGGTAAAGTACCAAATAATCTCTCAACATGTTTCACCCATAGCTTGGGCTCAAAAGGACTCATAAATCCTTTAGACAACAAAGCATTCAACTTAATATATCTAACCAAAAAATCTCCCTGCATCTCATGCATAAACTCACATTTCCTCTTTCTGAACGTATACCATTACTAGATTTATAGCTACCTCAAGCACTGCTACAGCCTATTCATCAAGTCTATAATATAGACTATCAACTCTATCATCTGTTATTTTCATTTTCTCAAGAGCATGTGTATGAGCTTATCTTAGCTCATCTCTTTCAACTTCAGATTCTCTCACACCTCTACTAATATCAATTTTACTGTCAACAAGTTCCTTTTTAGGAACCACAGATTCAGACTCAACCTCGACTTGCAAAAATATTGGAGGCCTAATACACCCTCTCAAATCAGCAACTCTAACTCTAGCTTTAGCAAGTCCACATGTCATCCTCAAACTATTCATTAGAATATAATTTTTTTTAATCTTCCACTTTCTTACTTTTTATGCAGTCTACAGAATCATAAAGCCTAATGCTCTGATATTAAAATTGTAACGACCCATCCCAAGTTGGTCACCCCCGAGATAGTGTTTCCACATTTTGAAAATCCCAGCACGACACATATATGCAACAATAAAAAATAATGCCAACTGTAATTTTTACATCAATCGTCAACCCTCAACAAGGGAGATACATCATTCAGATCTTGACTTAAACATTATATACAATGTAATATACATTAATATTTACAAATATATTTTTTTCCCATTAGTCTGAGGATGTGAACCATGTGGCTTACAGATAATAACTTTGTCTGAATCTTAACTCACCAAACTATCTAACCTGCCTGCTACCTGAAATCATTGTAAAATGAGGAGTGAGCTTCACAAGCTCAGTGAATTAAACTTACTAGAAGTATTCAATTTGTAAAAATAGTCTTCCAATATTCGTTCATCTATATCTTATATATTTTGATAATAACATTCTATTATCACTACTCATATCAAATCCATATCCTTTATAAATTTCTTCTTTTCATATAGTTAATCATTATCTTGAGATTATCAATTCTATCTCATAATTACCTTATTATGAGGTTCACAGCATATAATCAGTCACGCAGATAATTCTCATCATTTTATATTTTCATATTTCTTCTCAGCATAATTGTCTCTCTATGTGACTCATTCATTCATCAATAAATTTAAAATCACGAATAACACTTTAGCATATCAATTAATAACAATTAATATTTAAGAAAATGCAATGCATGAATTTAAATGTTATTATTATTGAGAACGTCTTCCCACATGTCCACATGTTTTTATCGTAGACCAACTACCTTCCCGGTTCTTTCATTCTCGTTTAGACTGACTGCTCTCTCGATTCTTTTATTTTTATTTAGACCAGCTACTTTCCCGATTCTTTTATTTTCATTTAGACCAGCTGCCTTCCCGGTTCTTTTATTTCATTTAGACCGGCTGCCTTCCTGGTTCTTTTATTTCATGCATATGCATATAAATAATGATATGAAATATGCATATGAACAATAATATAGAAACAAGAATGTCTTCAAACATTCAAATTAGCTATCCTGATTATTCTCAAATTATTATTTGAAAAATTCCACTAAATTCCTCTCCTCATAAATCATATCAAATCATCAACCATAGCTCATTAAGAATTTCACTTATCACCTTTATTATTAAATCGACTCATTAATCCAATAATATTATTTCTCATTAAATAATTCTCTACACATCTACCATTCCTATCATACCTATCAACCAACTTTCATCTATCACCAAATCATAAGTAAATAATTTATTCAAATACTATCACTATATATTTCATATTTATCTTGATTACTTAAAGTAAATCTAACTTACCACGTAATACTTAGAGCTACCCATGGATCACCTCCTTGTCTTTCCTGCTCCTCTTAGTAATTCCTCTGGTTGTTGATCGTCAACACTTGACATAATATTTATATTAAAATTTCTAATTTTTTCTTCAATTCTTCCATAATTCACACCCTTCGAAAATTCCCACTTTGAATTCTGGGAATTTAATATATGCTAAATTTTGAAAATAAACTTTATGTTATTGTCTTATGTTTTTTTAGTGCTTCCCATGACTCTCTATAAAATTCTCCTATAAACCCCTTCAAAATTTTACTCTTTCACTTATATCATGTTAAATTCCACTTTCATGGTCACTGATCATAAAAAATAGGATAAAAATGCATAAGAAAATGTAGAAAAAGATTGAGAGGATTCCATTAACACGAGTAAAACTTCTGGACGGTTTAATTTGGTCTTTAGGGCTCCGTTTAAGGAAACGATCCATTTGTTTTTGAATCCTAGTTCTTGAAAATTTTCAAAGGAAATGACCATCATAATATTTTAGCAAAAATGCACATAAAATTTGAGCTTACCTCGTAATTAACTAGTTTATTCCAAAATTTTATTTCTCTTGATCATCCCATTTTTCACTTGGATCAAAGTGTATTTCACTTAAATATACTCAAACTCCACTTTCGAGGTTACCAACCATAAAAAAGGACAAAAATGGATTGCAAATTGTAAGAAAGAGAGAGAATTCAATTAACACAAGAAAAACTTTTGGAGGGTATAGTTGGGCATTCAAGGCTATGTTTTGGGAAATGATCATTTTGGTTTTGATGTTAATATTTGAAACATAGTTCGTGACAATATTTCAAAGGAAATAATTATTTTAGCGAAAATGCACGAAAAATGTGAGAACCTTTGAAAATGACCCATTTCTAATTTTGTCACTTGGAAAAAAAATAAATTTCACTTAGATCGTTTTAAATTTCAATTTCTAGGTCACCAAAAATAAAAAAAAATGATAAAATTGCATTGAAAATTATAGGAAAGAAGGAAAGAATTTGATTAACACCAGTAAACCTTATGGATGGTACAATTTTGCCTTCAAGGATCCGTTTTAAAAAATGTTCTGTTTGGTTTTGACGTAACTTTTTGAAACCTAGTTCGTTGCAAATTATCAAAGGGAATGAGCATTGTAACTATTTTAACGAAAATACACAAAAAAGTTAGCTATAACTTTCGAAAATGGCCAGTTTCTTCGAAATTTTGATTTTTTCTTGATCATCCCTTTTGTCACTTGGACTAAAGCATATTTCACTTTGATCATGTTAAATTTAACTTTTGAGGTCACCAATCATTAAAAAAATTGGAGAAAATTGCAATACAAATTTTAGGAAAAATGAAAAGAATTTGATTAACACGAGCAAAACTTTTGGAGGGTATAATTTAGCATTTAGGGCTCCGTTTTGGAAAATGATCATTTTTGTTTTAATGTAACTTATTAAAACCTAGTTCGTGGTAAATTTTCAATGGAAATGACCATCACAACTATTTAGCAAACATGCACAAAAAATGCGAGCTTGCCTTAAAAAATGGCAATTTTCTTCCAAAATTTGATATTTCTTTATCATCCCAATTTCCATTGGCACCAAAGCGTATTTCACTTAGTTTATGTTAAATTTCACTTTTGAGGTTACAAGCCATAAAAAAAAAAAGAATAAAAGTTCTTTACAAATTGTACGAAAGAGATATAATTTGATTAACCTGAGCACAACATCCGGAGCGTATAATTTGGCCAACAAGATTTCGTTTTGGGAAAGGATTCTTTTGGTTTTAATGTCACTTTTGAAACAAGTTTGTGCATGACAACCATAACTATTTGAGCAAAAATGCACAAACAACGTCAGCCTTTAAAAATCGTAAGTTTCTTCCAAAATTTGATTTTTCTTGACCATGTCATTTTCACTTGGACCAAAGCATAGTTCACTTGGATCATATTAAATTCCAATTTCGAGGTCACTAGCCATAAAAAAAAGGATAAAAATGCATTATAAATTATAGGAAAGAGGGACAGAATTCGATTAACACGAGCAAAACTTATGAAGGGAATAATTTGGCTTTTAGGGATCTGTTTTGAGAAATGATCTGTTTGGTTTTTATGTAACTTTTTGAAACCTAGTTCATGTCACATTTTCAAAGGAATTTGCCATCATAACTATTTGAGCTAAATGCACAAAAAAGTTATCTATAACCTTAAAAAATGGTCGGTTTCTTCCAAATTTTAATTTTTCTTGACCATCCCATTTTTGAGTTGGACTAAAGTGTATTTCACATATATCATGTTAAATTCTACTTTCGAGGTCACTAGCCATAAAAAAAATAGAATATTGAACAACAAATTGTAGAAAAGAGGGAGAGAATTCGATTAAAATGAGCAAAACTTATGGAAAGTATAATTTGGCCTTCAGGGATCCGTTTGGATTTGATATAACGTTTTAAAACCTAGTTTGTGATCAATTTTAAAAGGAAATGACCATCGTAACCATTTTAGTGAAAATACACAAAAAAAAAAACGTGAGTTATATAACCTTTAAAAATGGCCAGTTTCTTCTAAACTTTGATTTTTCTTTACTATCCCAATTTTCATTGGCACCAAAGTGTATTTCACTTAGATCATGTTAAATTTCATTTTTAATGTTACTACCCATAAAAAAAAAGGATAAAAGTGATTTATAAATTGTAGGAAAGAGGGAGCGAATTCGATTAACACGAGCAAAACTTCTTGAGAATATAAGTTGGCCTACTGGAAAAAATGTTCCTTTTGGCTTTGATGTAACTTTTTGAAACTAGTTCTTGGAAAATTTTGAAAGGAAATGACAATTATAAAATTTTTAGCAAAAATGCACCAAAAAAATGTGAGCTATTACCTTTGAAATTGACCAGTTTCTTCAAAAACTTTATTTTTCTCTACCATCCCATTTTTCATGTGGCCCAAAGAGTATTTAACTTAGATCATGTTCAATTCCACTTTCGAGGTCATTAGCCGAAAAAAAAGAAGGATAAAAGAGCCTTAGAAGTTGTAGGAAAGGGGGAGAGAATTCGATTAACAATAGCAAAACTTCTTGAGGGTATAATTTGGTCTTCAGGGCTTTGTTTTGTGAAACAATCCTTCAAGTCTTGATGTAAATTTTTGAAACCTAGTTCATGGAAAGATTTCAAAGGAAATGACTATCATAACTATTTTAGAAAAAATGCACAAAAGACATGAGTTATATACCTTCAAAAATGATAATTTTCTTCCAAAATTTGATTTTTCTTAATCATCTATTTTTTTCACTTAGATCAAAGTGTATTTCACTTAGATCATGTTAAATTCAAATTTTGAGGTCACCAAACATTAAAAATTAGAAGAAAAATGCAATACAAATTTTAGGAAAGAGTGAGAGAATTCGATTAACACGAGCAAAACTTCATGATGGTATAATTTGGCTTTTAGGGATCCGTTTTGAAAAATGATCTATTTGGTTTTGAGGTAACCTTTTGAATTCTAGTTCATGGTAAATTATCAAAGGAAATGACCATGATAACTATTTTAGTGAAAATGTGCAAAGAACGTGAGCTATAACCTTCGAAAATGTTCAGTTTCTTCCAAAATTTGATTTTTCTTTACCATCCCAATTTTCTCTAGCACTAATGAGTGCTAAATATTGCGTAATTTGGCCCCTTAATTTACATTTTTTAGCTTAAGAATTTGTTACTTTGAGTTGTTTTTTTCGTTGTTTTATAGGTTTACAAGCACTTGGAAAGAAGTTTCACTAAATTGCCAGAATTGCCCGTACAGATGAGTCATTTTTGCTGATTAAACTGTATTGATTCAGGAAGAACCAGGAGATGAGCCATATATGCTTGGAAAGATCCAGATGTATATTTTCTGGGGAATTTAATGGCTTGTAAATATGATTTTTCTAGAGAAAGTGACGCCGGATAGAATAATGATTATTCTGCAGACTAGTTTTAACAAATATTTCACAGGGAGAAGCACAAGAAAAACCCTAAAAACACAAAGAAAATAGCTCTGATGTTTAATTTAAAATTATGCAAATACCAAATAATAATTCGTTCACTAAACTCTAAAACCTTATTTATAAGGTCAAAGCTAAAAAAAGAAAAAATGAAGGCAGAATTTAAGTCTGACTCAAATACAAAGTAATTGCAAATAAAAAATTTCCTAAAAACTGAAAACTGCAAAATTGAAGGCCTAAACGTCGTTTTTTGGCTTAAAAACAACAATGCTCAGTACATAGTACTGAGTTTTGCCCGGAAGCCCATTTTCAATTAGATTAGGGTCTCCAGGGTCCAATTTGGCCTCGTGGCTCGCTAAACGATGTAAACCAGTCTAGGTAGTCTACTTGCCATCTTTGCGCTGATCTGCCAACTCAAGGTATCTTAGTGCCAACAACGTGCTATCTGACAACTTAGCATCATCTGACTCGGATCTTCCTGCATCAGACACCCTGGGTTGGAAAGAACTCGTCCTCAAGTTCACAATAGCTTCATCAGAATCCACAAAACAAAGACTCAGGTGTTTCACATTAAAGACATCAGGCGACAACCCAGGAGGAAGATTCTCTGGCATCAGGTCAGAAAACTCTGCTTGCAGCTGCTACACCTCTGCTTGTAAATCTGGATTCATGTCTGCTGCACTATTCCCACAAGGCAGCATAGCATAGACCATGTCTTCACGCTCAACCTCAGCTAAAAACCTGGACATCGAAAGCAGATTAGTATTATTGGTTACTGGGGTAGGAGTGGTTCATTCCCGACGAGGTGCCAACACAATCTTCTTCCCTTTGATGCTAAGGGAATATGTGTTTTTCCTCCCATCATGAATAACACTAAGATCATACTGCTAAGGCCTGCCTAATAATACATGACAAACATCTATAGACACAACATCACACCAAACATTATCGAAATAGTTCTTACCAATCGAAAAAGACACTAGGCATCGCCTATCTACTGTTACTTCACTGACTTTATCGGCAATTGTACAGGTCATGTGGAAAATATTGGTCCTCAACCAATCATCCCCTGAATCGCCCTTGGGGGTCAGTAGACTCTTACGAATGACCAGAGTCTTATGGCCATCTCCATACAACACATCTCTATATTCATCATCGTCATACACAGGCTCTCCAATCTCCTCAGTTTTGTCTACCCTATCGTCCTCAATCAGGAGATTTTTGCCCTTACGACTAGCAGGTTTCCTGCACTCAGTCGATTTATGCCCATGTTCACCATATCTGAAACATCTAATATTTGGGTTAGGGTTACCTTGGGGTGGCTAATGGGCAGGACGGGATTCCTGAGGGCGAACTGGCCGACTGTTTTGATCGCCTCTGTTCATTGGCCTCCTGTTCTGCTGTTTTTCCACCGCAAGTGCACGCTGGTATGCTTCCGAAATGGTCCACAGCAAGTGAAGGCTGAGGATATCCTGTAGGGGCTGCCGTAATCCCCCCAAATACCGTGCCACCATCTACTCCTCTGTCTCGGATAAATCATTCCGGGCTATCAATTGATAGAACTCCTCCGTGTAATAATCCACCGATCTCGTGCCCTGCCTTAACGAATGAAGTTGCTGAAACAAGGTTTGAGTGTAGCCAAAAGGAAGGAAGTGACCCTTCATCTTCTCCCAATCTGTGATCTTGGCCTTGCTCTGCCGATCGCGCGAGCGCCTCAACTGCTCCCACCACACAGATGCTCTGCCCTTCAGTTTGATGGCAACCAGTTTCACCTTGACACGATCTGGGACTTCCTTATACTTGAAAATATGCTCCACTTCATTCAACCAATCGACGAATCCCTCGGCCTATAACGTACCAGAAAACTCTGATAGATCCACTCTGAAACTGAGGTCTCCATAACGATCTTCCCGACCTCGGTGCTCCCAGAATCGAGCAGGATTGTGATGCAGGCTTTCGAAACTAGAATCAGAATCGTGATCTTCCATCTCATGATCCTCGAAATTATGCATTGTTAGACGCTGGGTTAACTCTACAACTTACCTCTGTAAATCCTCAATCATCGCATCCTGAACGTTACGATCACTGCATAGGACTTCCTTGTTCGGAACCTACCCGCGACGACCACGACAACCAGCCATGGAAACTGATGAAATCTCACCCTAGGAAGACATTGAAGCTCTGATACCAACTAGCACCGGGAAAAATAACGATTATTCTGCAGGCTAGTTTCAACAGATAATTCGCAGGGAAGAAAACAACATAAGAGAAAAAACAGAGGAACAACTCTGATTTTTATTCAAAATTATGCAAATCAATAATAATTCGTTCACTAAACCCTAAAACCTTATTTATAAGCTCAAAGCTAAAAAAGGAAAAAATTAAGGCAGAATTTAATTCTGACTCAAATACAAAGTAATTGCAAATAAAAAGTTTCCTAAAAAACTGAGAACTGCAAAATTGAAGGCCTAAACGTCGTTTTTTGGCTTAAAAACAACAATTCTTAGTAAAAAGTACTAAGTTTTACCTGGAAGCTCATTTTCAATCAGACTAGGGTTCTAGGGTCCAATCTGAGCTCATGGCTCGCTAAACGATGTAAACCGGTCTAGGTAGTCCACTTGCCATCTTTGCGCTAATCTGCCAACTCAAGGTATCTCAGTGCCAACAACGTGCTATCTGACAACTCAGCATCATCTGACTCGGATCCTCCTGCATCATAAAGTTATGGCAGTTTTAGCAGACAAAGGTCAGGCTGTGCGTGATTTCAGCGTGGCAGAAGTGATTTTTGCGGATTAAACTGTAATGATTCAGGAAGAACTAGGAGCTAAGCCATATATGCTTGGAAACATCTGGATATCTATTTTCTGGGGATTTTACGGCTTGTAAATATTATTTTTCTAGAGAAGTTATGGCAGTTTTAGTAGACAAAGGTCAGGCTGTGTGGGATTTCAGCGTGGACAGAAGTTTTGAAAGGCATGTGAAGGCTTAAATCCCACATCCCACATCGGTTGGAAACACATTCTATATACCTCATCCCACATCAGATTGGAAACACATTACACTCATGGAGTTCCCATATAAAAGCCCCATTTCACTTCATCAAAAACGGGTGCAATCCGGAGGACTTCTGCTAGCATTCTAGGGGATCTCCAAGGCTTTGCTACCAAGGGTTGAAGCACTGCACAACAGCTGCGAGTGGAATTGCTTTCAATGTGTAGTAAGTTTTAATTTAATTCTTTTGAGTTTAAAGTTTTATGTTTAGCACTTTAATTGTGAAATTTAGTTTCATAATCATGAGAGGCTAAAACCTTCATCTAAGGTTGAAGATGAAGCCTTGCCATTGTTTGGCATAATATTTTCAGATATGTTCATAAAATTCTGATATTTTTAGTATTAATATTCTGTTTCAATTTTTTTAGTAAATTATTATGATTGATTGTGTTTAAATTGTTCAAATTGGATATTTCTTGTGTTTCATCTGCCGAATACGGCGGATCATCCAAAGTAAATTGGATATCCATTGTGATTCTAAAGGGATACATTGGATGATTTGGTTGAATTAGGGTATTCGCTGTGATTTGTATAATGGTGGATTCATGGAATTATTTGATAGATTACTTTTATATAGAACATGAAAAAATATGTTTTACTTTGGTGAGGTTGATTCAGAAACCTTAGTATCTTTATTATTTATTTCAAATCAATTTAGTTTAAGTTTATATTTTTTGCAAGATACAATTCAAAAATTTTGAACTAGGTTATAATAGGTTTAGTTTAGATAAAAATTCATTTTCCCGATGCAATTCCATGCGCATTCGACCTCGCACTTTCACACATTATATTGCAAACGACTCGTGCGCTAGTGAGTAATTTAAAACTCACAAGTTTTTGGTGTCGTTGCCGGGGAGTTGTTTTGTTTTTGAAAATTAAATTTTTGTCTGAATTAATTTTGTTTTTCTACTAGTTTAGTTAGCATTTTTGTTTTATTTTTCTTTTTGCAGTTTTATTCTAGTTTATTTATTTCTAATTGCAATTACCCATTTGGTGAGTATTTTGTTTTCTGTTTTTGCATTTATTTTATTTTATTTTATTTGTTATTTGCATTTTATTCTTTTTTTCTTTTACTTAGTTATTTCACTGCTTTTTTTGTGTGGTGTATGCTCGATCGGAGATCCCTGAACTTAGAGTTGATACTTTTAGATCCCGAAACAGAAAGAACTCTTAGGAGAAATAAGAGAGCACTTGTTGAGAGAGAGACGATTGAGATGGGGGACAATTTAAGGAATTCAAATCAACCGAAGAATGTAGAGCAACCTAGAGCTTGGAACATGGACTTCACTACATCCTTTAGGGATTTGTTCACACCCGTTACGACTAACTCCCCTTCTTGTATAGTGTTGCCACCAACCAATGCTACCCATTTTGATCTAAAGCCACAGTCATTGGAGGACACCCTCAAGGATTTTATGAAGATGACCAACCAGTCAATACCCTCATCATCCTCACAATCAATACCATCCTAGATTTCCTCCACCAGTTCTAAGTCATGGTCGTTCAGCCCATCCAGCACCATCACCCGCTTACCAAGCTCCCACTTAAGCGCCAGCGTCGGTTTCACAGTCATTGGAGGACACCCTCAAGGATTTCATGAAGATGATCGGCCAATCCATCAGCGAAGTAAGGAGTGAGACAATAGTAAACACCCAAGCGATTGCCAAACTAGAGAGTCAAATGGGTTAAATCGCAAGTCACGTGGGTGAAGGAGAGAAGGGAAAGTTCCCCAGTCAACCTGTGCCCAACCCAAAGGAACAGTTTGTGGTTGGAAATTCATCAACTCCTACGCACGGGCAGGAACAAGTGCAATTGATTGTCAAATTGAGGTTTGGGAGACAAGCGGACAATCAAGTGGAAGAGAACCCTGCTATGCTGCAAGGGCAAGAAAGTGGCAACAAGGAGAAGAGAGATGCTGAGCCATCTATAGCTACGACTTCTATTAAGAATCTTCCTAGGTCATTTGTACTTAAAGTTCCTTATCCTGAGAGATTATAAGCGCCCAAGAAAGGAGGGAAGTCTGAGGACATTCTGGAGGCATGTTTTGCTCAGTTTGGAGAGGATTTGGATTTGGATAAGTTACTTGAGCAAGCAAATGCCATTTTAGAGTCTGCTCCTCGGGAGAGCAGTGAGACGGAGGAGACCACAGCACCTAAGCCCCCCAAGAAGGAACTTAATCCTTTACCGGACAATCTTAAGTATAAGTTCTTAGGGCCAGTAGATTCTTTGCCTATGATTATAGCTTCAGATTTGGTTGATGCTCAAGAGGAGAAATTATTGGATGTTTTAAGAGAGCACAAGGAAGCTATCAGCTGGACTATTGAGGATATCAAGGGGATCATCCCCTCGGTGGTGATACACAAGATACATTTGGAGGAGAATGCCAAGCCATCGGGGGTTCCACAGAGAAGGTTCAACCTAGCTATGCAAGAGGTTGTGAGGACTGAAGTGATAAAGTTGTTGGATGCAGGGATCATTTATCCAATCTCTGATAGCAAGTGGGTGAGCTCGATTCATGTCATGCCTAAGTGGGCTGGATTGATGGTAGTGAAGAATAAGGACGACGAGTTGGTGCCAACTCGTATTTAGTCAGGATGGAGAGTGTGTCTAGACTACCATAAGTTGAATGCTTCTATTCCCATTTATTGATTAGATGGTGGAGCGTTTGGCTGGGTACGATTACTATTGCTGAGTCTGGCTGAAGACGTTAAACTTATCGCTCATAGGAGGTAACCCATAGCATATCCTTTATGTTTGTTTATTATTTTACATATTTTTTGTTACTATTTATTTCTAGTGTTTCTTTTGTTTTCCAGTCTTTATTTTTTCAGGGACAACGCGTACTTCAGTTCCAGTTTGGGGGTATGCTATGAGCCATGTCAGTCCAGCTAGCTCTCCATCTCCCAAGTCAACTCTTTCTATATTATTCACATATTGGGGACAATGTGTAATTTAAGTTTGGGGGTATAGGAGACACATTCACACACACTTTGTCCCAATTTTTTTTATATATTATTGTTGCGAGTTTTAAATTACTCGCAAGCGCACGAGTCGTTTGCAATATAGTGTTGTGTAAGTGCGAGGTCGAATCCACAGGGAATTTCGTTGTGAAAATATTTTTATCTAAACTAAACCTATTTTAACCTAGAACTGAATTTTGGATTATATTGTGCAAAGAAATATAAATTTAAACTAAATTGTTTTAAAGCAAATGATAAAATACTAAGGTTTCTGAATCCAGCCCACCAAAGTAAAACTTGTATTTTCATGTTCTATAAAAATAATCTATCAAATCATTCCATTAATCCACCATTATACAAATCACGGCGAATACCCAAACTAAACCAAAACCATCCAATATATCCGTTTAATTTACAAATCACAAAGGAAATCCAATCTAATTTGAATGATCCGCTGTATCCAGTAGATGAAACACAAGGAATATCCAATTTAAACAATTTAAAAGCAATCAGTCATAAGATTTTACTCAAATAATTGAATATAAAATTTATACTAAAAATATCATAATTGTATGAACAACTCTGAAAATATTATGCCAAACAATGGCGATGATTCATCTTCAACCTTAGATGAAGATTTTAGCCTCTCATAATTATGAAACTAAAGTTCACAATAAAAGTGTTAAACATTAAACTTTAAAACTAAAAAGAAATAAATTAAAACTGACTATACATTGGGAGAAATTCCACTCGTTGTTGGGCAACGCTTCCCCTCGTGGTAGCAAAGCCTTCGAGATCCACAAGAATGCTATCAGAAGTCCTCCAGATTGCACACTAATTCCTTCAGTGAGGTGGGGCTTTTATAGGGAAACTCAAGAGTGCAATGTATTTCAAATTCTATGTGGGATACTGCCCGAGTGCGCTAGATCACAGTCTTGTGCGCTCGAGTGCAGCATGCTGCACTGTTTGACATTTGTCTACTAAAACTGCCATAACTTTCTCTAAAAAAATCATTTTACGAGCTGTAAAATTCTCCAGAAAATAGACATCCGGATCTTTCCAATCATATATGGCTCATCCTATTTCTTCTTGAATCATTACAGTTTAATCCGAAAAAATCACTTCTGCCACGCTGAAATCACGCATAGCCTGACATTTGTCTACTAAAATTGCCATAACTTTCTCTAGAAAAATCATATTTACGAGCCGTAAATTCTTCATAAAATAGACATCCGGATCTTTCCAAGCATATATGGCTCATCTCCTGGTTCTTCTTGAATCAATACAGTTTAATCCACAAAAATGACTTATCTGTACGGTTAATTATGGCAATTTAGTGAAACTTCTTTCCAAAGTGCTTGTAAATCTGTAAAACACGAAAAAAACAACTCAAATTAACAAATTTCTAAGCTAACAAACGTAAATTAAGGGGCCAAAATATACAATATTTGGCACTCATCAAATACCCCCAAACTTGCATTTTGCTAGTCCCTTAGTAAAACAAAATAATAATAAAAAAACCTAGATGAAAAACAAAGAACACAAAGATAACTCCATCATTCATGGTATCCAAAAATTTAAGTATCACACAAAACCATGATATTCATTCATGAGCAAGCTTAAAAATATAACCCATCTTCACAATGAATAGGAATTTTAAAACCTAATTACTTACAAGAGACAGGCTAAGACATTACAAGCTTGAATCAGTGTAAATTGAATTAGCATATTGTAACGACCCATCTCGGGTTGGCCACCCCCAAAACGATGTCATTATATTTTGAGAATCTCAGCACGACACATATATGTAACAACAAAATATAAATAACACCAAAAGAAATTTACATCAATCCAATCTTTAAACATTCTATATAACATAAAATGCATGAATATTTACAAATAAAATTTTCATTTTATTTTCTCATTAGTCTGAGAATGATGACACGCACGTGGCTTACAGAAATGATTTCTTCTGAACCTCAACTCACCAAATTATTTGTCATGCCTGCTACATGAAAATCATTGTACAATGAGGAGTGAGCTTCACAAGCCCAGTGAATTAAATTTACTAAAAGTACTCATTTTTATAAACAGTCTTTTAGTATTTAAATCAATTTATATCTCAAACACATGATACTAGCACTCTACTATCACTTCACTTGTCATAATATTCATTCTCTATCAATCTTTTCCTCTTATTTATTGGTTCACCTCAAGACCATCAATTATCTTATAATTACCTCGTAATGAGGTTCACATCATAAAATCTACCATCTAGATTTTTATTATCACCATAACTGTCTCTCTGTTAGATTCATCCATATATAATTATATTCAAAATAATACACCACACCTCAGCATTTCAATAATCTTATCACTATAACTATCTCTTTCAGTGAGACTCAACCAACATTAATTATATTCTCAATAATACACCACACCTCAGCATTTCAATAATCTTATCACCATAACTGTCTTTTTCAGTGAGACTCAATTATCTATAATTATATTCACAATAATACACCACATTTCAGCATGTCAATAATCGTATCATCGTAACTGTCTCTTTCTATGAGACTCAATCATTTATAATTATATTCACAATTAATACATCACACATCAATATTTCAATAATGTAGCAATAAATAAAACAGATGCAATGCATGAATGATTATGATGGGAACGTCTTTCAACCTGTCGACAGGTTGTATTATCTTAGACTGGCTGCCCTCCCGGTTCTTTCATTCTCATTTAGACCGACTGCCTTCCCGGTTCTTTCATTCACATAAGACCGGCTGCCTTCCCGGTTCTTTCATTTTCATTAGACCGGCTGCCTTCCCGGTTCTTTTCTTTTTCATTTAATGCATATACATATGAGTAATTATATAAAATATGCATATAAATAGTAATATAAAAACAACATATAAATTTAAAATAATTAAATTGGCTATCCTGACTATTCTCAATTTATATAACAAAAATTTCTCTAATTTCCTCTCATCCCAAATCACATCAAATAATCCATTAAAGCTTATTAAGATTCACTAAATTTCATCCCAAATCATATCAAATCATCCATCAAAATTTGTTAAGATCCACTAAAATTTATCTCCTCAAAAATTCGTTTCAAAATCTCAACCATAGCTCATCAAGAATTTCATTTTTCGCTTTTATTATTAAATCAACTCATTTTTCTAATAATATTTCTTTTCACATAATAATTTTCTACGATTCCAACATTAATACCATATCTATCCACCAAAGATTTGTCTACCACCCAATCATACTTTAATAATTAAATTTAATATTATCACCAAATAATTGATTTTTATTTAGACTACTTAAAGTAAATCCAACTCACCACATAGCTCTTAAAGCTACCCGTGGATCACCTCTTTGTCTTTCCCGTTTCTTTCAAAAATTCTCCCAGTTGTAGATCGTCAACACCTGACATCATATTTATATAAATTTTCTAATTTATTCTTCAATCTAATATAAACCACACACTTTGTCAATTCCCACTTTGAATTCAGGGAAACTTCATAAATATCAGAAATTCAAAAATAACCACTATGATATTACCTTCTACTTTTCTGATAGCTATTCTTGATTCTCTATGAAATTCCGTAGAAAACCTCTTCAAAATTTTGCTCTTTCAGCATTTCTTTGAGTCCCCAATTGCTTTGAGAAAACAAATGAGAAGTTGAAAGAAACTGAACGAAATCGTTCAGTCTCCAACCCATTATGCATATATATATTGTTCCTTGCTTTAGCAGCCCCCCTCCCCTACAATTCTTGAACTGCCACGCAAAACCCAAGTGTAAGACATACAAATGCCTTTCTTTTGCATTCCTATATTTGGCAGCAGGTGGCGCATCTGCTGCCACTTTTTTTTTTTTTTTTACTTTTTTGACTTTTTATTTTTTAATTTTTCTTTCTTTTCCTTCTCTTGGACGTCCAGACTTTTTTTTTACCTCTTTTTTTTCTTTTCTTTAATGCCGTTCACATCTTGAATTTTTTTTTTTAGCATTGCTTTATTCCAATTGGACTTTTCGCACATAATATATCTATATTTTATTTTAACTCTTTGTCCTATTTATTAAATCACTTCTTTATCCTTACTTCACGAATACGGGTATTACAATTCTACCCACCTTACAAAAATTTCATCCTCGAAATTTCTTTGCTTTACTTCAGAAACAAACATAAATAATACTTCTTCATACTTGTCTTATGTTTTCATGAAATCTCTTCAACATCCTTATTCCATCACCGAACTTTAAACTAGTGAAATTATTCTATTACACAGGACTTGCTCTTTTTGTCTAAAATTCTCTCTAGTACTTGTATATAAGCCTAATCTTTATGAATTTTTATAGCTTACCTCCAAATATCATGTAACCACTTTCTTAAAAGTGAAACATGCAATACATTATATAAATGTTTTAAATTCTGAAGGCAAATCCAGGTTACTCACAACTAATCCAACTTCAACAACCTCATAGGATCTCACATACTTTGGATTCAACTTTTCTTTTCTGTTTAAATCTCAGTACATCTTTTCATTGAGATATTTTTCTATACACCCAATCACCTACTTGAGACTCAAGAGATCTACTCTAGGTTGCTTTATGGTTCTTTCTAACAAATTTGATCCTCTCAATTGTTAGCTCAATAATTGATATACCAAATATATTTTTCTCTTCTATTTCTTCCCAACATAAGGAATTCTACACCTCCGACCATACAATGCCTCAATCAGTGCCAACCCAATATTAGTTTGTTACTAATTATTATCAGTAATTTCAGTTGATGGTATGTAAGCATCCTAACTTACTGAGAAACTCATCACCTTTGTCCTTATATCTTCTAGTACCCTAATAATAATATATATTTTTTCTATCAGCTACATCCCTCTTCAATCCTGACCATCAGAAAATTTTATCTCAATCATGTATACATCTTATTGTTACTTGTTTTCATCAAATCTACATCATTATATGCCTTCCTCCTTATCTCTTTTCACAACTCTGCGGTATTGGAAATACTATTTCTATCCAGGATGCCATCATTTCTAATTTTGAACTTATTTTACTTTCTAGTAAGCACTCAATACTTAATTTTTTTTCTATCTCTTTATCTATACCTTGCATCTCTAAAGCATTTTACTATGGATGACTGTACACCCATATTCATTTACCATACTCCTCTATCACTGATATTCAGCTTCATTCTTAGTTCTCTAAATCCATCATCAATTTCACATCAAGCTCCCATGAGCAGTTAACTTTCTTGTAGACTTTCTACTCAATGTTTTAACTATCACCTTCGCATTTTCTAGATGATAGTGAATTGTACAATCATCGTTACTAATCAACTTCATCCACCATCTCTGCCTCCAATTCAACTCCCTCAGGGTAGGTAATTATGTCAAACTCTTATAACCCATGAATATCTCCCAAGTGGCTCTAATCTTTTAAAGTAAACACTATAGCTGCCCATTTCTAAGTCATGAGTATGGTAATTCCTTCCATGAATCTTCAATTACCTGGAAGTATGGCCGCGGCTTTCCTATGCTACACATATCCCAATCATTGATGTGATGTATCACTATGCACCACAAATCCTTCGTCACCAGAAGAAAAACACCAATGTTGGAGCTATAGTCAATATCTTCTTTAGTGATTGGAAATTTTTCTCACACTTCCCTCACCATACAAATCTCACTTTTTTCTTTGTCAGTCTATTCAACCGTATTTCAATAATAAAATAATTCTGAAAGAATCTTCTATAATAACCAGCTAACCCCAAGAAAATTCCAATCTCAGTTATATTAGTTGGTTTCTCCCAACTTAGCATTATCTATACATTTTGTGGATCAACTGTTATGCCATTTTCAAATATTACAGGTTCCTAGAAAGTTATTTCATTCAACCAACATTCACACTTAGAGAACTTATATCATACAATCTCTTTCTCCTTAAAATTTCCAACACAATTTCTAAATGTTTTGCTCTTCCTTTGTCTTAAAATATACCAAAATGTTATCGATGAACACAATCGCAAGATTATCAAGAAATTGTTCAAACATTTTATTTATCTAGTCCATGAATGTTTCTGGAACACTATTCAATCCAAATGTCATCACAAGAAACTTATGACTATAACGTGTCCTAAAAACAATCTTAGACATATCTCCCTTCTCTATCTTTAATTGGTGATAACCTGATTTCAGGTATATCGTAGAAAACACTTTTACTCCTTACACTGCTCAAACCATTTATTTATTCTGGGAAAAATGTATTTGTTCTTATTCAACTATCTGTAGTCTATACACACTCTTATCGTTCCATCTTCCTTCTTCTTTAACAACACCTGACTCCCCAAATACATTAGGTCAGATAAATTGTTTATCTAGAAATTCTTAAAATGGTACGTTCAACTTTTTCAATTCAGCTGACATCATTCTGTAGGGTGCTATTAAATATATGTGATGATCCTGGTATCACATCAATAGAAAATTTAATCTCTATACTTGGAGGCAACCTAGGCAACTCATCAAGAAATTATATTAGAATAATCTTTCACCACTAAGATTTATTCTAACTTCTTATCTTCCTTTCTAGAATCCATTATGTATGCTAAATACTCCTCACAAACTTTATTCAATCATCTCCTAGTGGTCAGAGAGAAATAGGATAGTTCTAGAGTATCTTATGTTCTCCTTGAAAGTTAAACTCTTCATATCCATATCTTGAACACTATGTTCTTTCTGAAACAATCAACCATATTCAAAGATAATAAATCAACTTCATATTTTCTATCACTGATAACAATCACACAACCTTCGTAAACATTTATGATTATCACTCTATCTCTGGTGAGAACTTTCACAAAAATATTTTGCATCGAAGGGTTAATACATAACTCAATAGACTTCATATAAATATTGGATGCAAAAGAATGGGTTGTACCAAGATCAACCAACATTGATATATCCACTTTTTCTATATATAAGCACCTCAAATTAGAACAAATTATGGGATAAATATCTTATCTGAATATATCTATGACAAACTTTTGTCTCTCAATCATATGTCAGATTACCACTTCCCTTTAATGGCATACTTACTTCCTCTGCCATGACTCCTACTTCCCATAACCTGTCTCCTAAATCTAAAGATTCCACCAATAGCATTTAGCTACAGAAGCAACAGATTCTACTTGCTTCTGACTCTGTACTTTAATTCCTTGTAACAAGGAACGCCTCCTCTGGGTGGTCTCTCAACCTGCACACTCCTACTGGTTCCACCTCTGGGTTCTTCAAATCTAGACTTCTTCTGCCAATTCCTCCTACCTCTAATTGCCATCACATCCTTCTTAATCTAAAGTGTTATATTCACTAATCTGAAATAATTTATATGACTCATGTAATATGGTTTTGATCAAATCTTAAAACATAATTCATCTATGAACCTTCTACTCTTCTTCTCCTCTGGTACAAACCTCGACAAAGCCACAAATCTCCTATCATACTGAACTACAGTCAACCTATTTGCCTCAAATAAATAAATTCTATCTTGTTGGGCTCTAAAGGTCTAAGGAAAATATTTATCAAGGAAAACTTCCTTAAACCTATTCCAGGTTAAGAGTCTGACAACATCTACACTTACCTTGGGAGAATATCCTTTCATCATTCTAAAACTTTTCCTTCTAACTCAGATGAAACAAAAGTGACCATCTGCCCATCAATCACTAGTAAAATATCAAATAAATCTCTCTACATGTTTCTCCCAAAACTCAGGCGTAAAAGAATTCATAGATTCTTTAAACCACAAAGCATTCAGCTTAATTATATATCACTGCATCTCATGCGTAAACTCACTTCTCCCCATTTTTAAATGTCTACTATACTGAATTAACAACCTCAAACACTGCCCAAATCTATTCATCAAGTTTATGCTATAGGCTATCAACTCTATCATCTCTTACATTCATTTTCTCATGAGCAGGTGTAAGAGCTTATCTTCATCTCTTTCAACTTCAGATTCTCTCATACCTTTACTAATATCAATTATATTATTAATATCAATCCTACTATCAGCATGTTTCCTTCTAGGAACCACATATTCAAGCTCAACCTCGACTTGTCAAAATATTGGGATCTACTACACCCTTTCAAATCAACAACTCTAACTCTAACTCTAGCACGTCCACGTGTCATCCTCAGACTGTTAAAAATATAATTTATTTTAATCTTCTAGTTTCTTACTTTGTATGCAGTATACAAAATCATAAAACCTAATGCTCTGATACCAAAATTGTAACGACCCATCCCAGGTTGGCCACCCCCGAAACAGTGTCATCTCATTTTGCGAATCTCAGCATGACACTTATATGCAACAACAAAATATAAATACCACCAAAAGAAATTTACATCAATCCAATCTTTAAACATTCTATACAACGTAAAATGCATGAATATTTACAAATAAATTTTTCATTTTATTTTCTCATTAGTCTGAGGATGATGACACACACGTGGCTTACAGAAATAATTTCTTCTGATCCTCAACTCACCAAATTTTTTGTCAAGCTTGCTACCTGAAAATCATTGTGCAATGAGGAGTGAGCTTCACAAGCTCAATGAATTAAATTTACTAAAAGTACTCATTTTTATAAATTGTCTTTTAGTATTTAAATCAATTTATATCTCAAACACATGATACTAGCACTCTACTATTACTTCACATGTCATAATATTCATTCTATATCAATCTCTTCCTCTTATTTATTGGTTCACCTCAAGACCATCAATTATCTCATAATTACCTCGTAATGAGGTTCACATCATAAAATCTACCATCTAGATTGTTATTATCACCATAACTGTCTCTCTGTGAGACTCATCCATCTATAATTATATTCAAAATAATACACCACACCTCAGCATTTCAATAATCTTATCACGATAACTGTCTCTTTCAGTGAGACTCAACCATCATTAATTATATTCTCAATAATACACCACACCTCAGCATTTCAATAATCTTATCACCATAATTGTCTCTTTCAGTGAGACTCAATCATCTATAATTATATTCATAATAATACACCACATCTCAACATGTCAATAATCATATCATCATAACTGTCTCTTTCTATGAGACTCAATCATCTATAATTATATTCACAATTAATACATCACACATTAGTATTTCAATAATGCAGCAATAAATAAAACATATGCAATGCATGAATGATTATGATGGGAATGTCTTCCAACCTGTCGACAGGTTGTTATTATCTTAGACCGGCTGCCCTCCTGGTTCTTTCATTCTCATTTAGACCGACTGCCTTCCCGGTTCTTTCATTCACATAAGACCGGCTGCCTTCCCGGTTCTTTCATTTTTATTAGACTGGCTGCCTTTTCGGTTCTTTTCTTTTCCATTTAATGCATATACATATGAGTAATTATATAAAATATGCATATAAATAGTAATATAAAAACAACATATAAATTTAAAATAATTAAATTGGCTATCCTGACTATTCTCAATTTATATAACAAAAATTTCTCTATTTTCTTCTCATCCCAAATCACATTAAATAATCCATTAAAGCTTATTAAGATTCACTAAATTTCATCCCAAATCATATCAAATCATCCATCAAAATTTGTTGAGATACACTAAAATTTATCTCCTCTAAAATTCATTTCAAAATCTCAACCATAGCTCATCAAGAATTTCACTTCTCGCTTTTATTATTAAATCAACTCATTTTTCTAATAATATTTCTTCTCACATAATAATTTTCTATGATTCCAACATTAATACCATATCTATCCACCAAAGATTTGTCTACCACTCAATCATACTTTAATAATTAAATTTAATATTATCACCAAATAATTGATTTTTATTTAGACTACTTAAAGTAAATCCAACTCACCACGTAGCTCTTAAAGCTACCTGTGGATCGCCTCTTTGCCTTTCCCGTTTCTTTCAAAAATTCTCCCGGATGTAGATCGTCATATTTATATAATTTATTCTTCAATCTGATATAAACCACACACTTTGTCAATTCCCACTTTGAATTCAGGGAAACTTCATAAATGTCAGAAATTCAAAAATAACCATTATGATATTACTTTCTGCTTTTCTGATAGCTATTCTTGATTCTCTATGAAATTCCACAGAAAATCTCTTCAAAATTTTGCTCTTTTAGCATTTCTTTGAGTCCCCAATTGCTTTGAGAAAACAAATGAGAAGTTGAAAGAAACTGAATGAAATCGTTCAGTCTCCAACCCATTGTGCATATATATATATATTTTTCCTTGCTTTAGCAACCCCCCTCCCTTACAATTCTTGAACTGCCACGCAAAACCCAAGTGTAAGGCATACAAATGCCTTTCTTTTGCATTCCTTTATTTGGCAGTAGGTGGCACACCTGCTGCCACCTTTTTTTTTTTACTTTGATTTGATTTTTTTATTTTTTACTTTTTTGACTTTTTGAGTTTTATTTTTTTAATTTATTATTTTTTTCCTTCTCCGGGATGTCTTGGAGGTCCAAACTTTTTTTTTAACCTCTTTTTTTTTCTTTTCTTTTAATGCCGCTCACATCTTGAATTTTTTTTTTAGCATTGCTTTATTCCAATTGGACTTTTCGCACGTAATATATCTATATTTTATTTTAACTCTTTGTCTTATTTATTAAATTACTTTTTTACCTTTACTTCACGAATACGGGTATTACACATATACAGATGAGGCTTCCAAATAACTTCGATGTACAATGTGGATGTCTCAAGATTCACAGAATTTCTCATCAAAATGAACAACGATGGCATAGTTTTTTTTTCTTTTTTTTTTCTTTTATTATATAGCTCTGCTATGTTTAGTTCCCTTAAGCTTTCTAATTGACCCATGTAGCGAGTGTTGAGTCAATGACTCCCAAACCAGATGGTTTTAGGGCATTAGGTGTAAAGACACACCTAAGGACTTACTAACTCGAGTAAAAAAGGCTACGAAACTAAACTGGCCTTAATGCTACCAAGCAAAATTTCCACCTTTTGACGTGAACACTCACTGCTTACTGAGGCAAGAGATCCAGTTACTCAGCAGAAAGTTTTGCAATGATCATTATGAATAAAATTCCCACCTTTTGACGTGAACATTTACTGCTTACTGAGGCAAGAGGTCCAGTTACTCAGTGGAAAGTTTATTGATAATGATCATTATAAATATTAGTAGCATTATTTGTTTTTAAGTGTTTATCCAATAAGTCATTCAGTTTCAATTAAGACAAGGAAACATATACATTAAAATCACATATTATACCTCACACAAATTTGTGCTAATGTACTCGTGTCAGATTAGCTCAAACGTGTGAATTCTCAAATGCCTAAAGTAAGTAACAAAGTTTTAAAACTCTATCATCAAATTATGTGTTCACAATTTTAAGCTCACCAATGACATCACATCACAGTACTTGTGTAGATCAACCAAAATTTCAAAATAGCATGAGAATGCATTTATCTTCACGAAGAAAAAAACAACAACAAATTAGGACAAAGTAATAACAAATTAAGACAAAGTGTGTGTAACGTGTCTCCCATACCCCCAAACTTAATTTACACATTATCCTCAATGTGTGAATAATATGGAAAGAGCTAACTTGGGATGGAGAACTAGCTGGACTGGTATGGCTCATAGCATACCCCCAAACTTGATACGAAGTACGCATTGTCCCTGAAAAATAAAGACTGGAAAAAAAAAGAAACACTAGAAATAAACGGTAACAAGAAATATGTAAAATAATAAACAAATAGAAAGGATATGTTATGGGGTGCCTCCCATGAGCGCTAAGTTTAACTTCTTCAGCCAGACCCAACATTAGTAATCATGCCCAGCTAAGTGCTCCACCATCTGGTCAATAAATGGGAGTGGAAAATAATCCTTCCTTGTGGTAGAATTCAACTTACGGTAGTCTAGACACACTCTCTATCTTGATTGAACATGAGTTGGCTCCAACTCGTCATCCTTATGCTTCACTACCGTCAATCCAGCCCGCTTTGGCACGACATGAATCGGGCTCACCCACTCGCTATCAAAGATTGGATAAATGATCCCTACATTCAATAGCTTTATCACTTTAGTCCTCACAACCTCTTGCATAGCTGGTGATTACGCCCAAAGTATAACACGGTTATTGTAGTACGGCTTTGGGGTGTCGATTTCATAGGGAAACAAGTTAAGTACAAAGGAAAATGTGTAAACCTTAAAACGAACGATAAAAGTTAAACGAATTATTTTTTAGGTTTTGATAATGAGATAATGTAAGAAAAATTGCGTAAATGTAAATGAAATATAAATGAGAAATAGCAAGGTTCCGGAAATCCTCCTTAGGTTCGTTCCCTATTTCCACTATTGATTCAATTGTTTTTATCTCGATTGCAAGTTTCACATCCCAAACAAGCAATCAGAATATATTCAATCAAGCACATTTATAATTCTAATATAATTGCTACAAATTACTCATTGATTCAGGTTTAAGCACACATGACCGATCTTAAAGATTATCAAGAAACGACAATATACCACAATGACAATTTCGCAGTAATGGACAATCAGCAAAATAAATCTACCGAAATCAATCACATCTAAACAACCTCAATGGAGGAGAAGGATGCAATCACCGTGATGAGTGCTAAATATTACATGTTTTAGCTCCTTAGTTTACATTTGTTGAGTTCTTAATTATGTTATTTCGTGCTATTTTATCTATTTTCTGTGTTTTTATAGGTTTTGGAATAAAATGAAGTGATGTGGAAACTTCAGGGCTTAAAGAGCAAAGCTGAGGATGCCTAGTGCAATCGAGCGCACAGGATGTGCGATCGATCGCACCTGCGATCGTGCGCACATGGTATGAGATCAATCGCACCTGCGCTCGAGCGCACCAGACTTGCGATCGATCGCAAGTGACTCGCACATCCCACATTGGAAAGGAAACATTTGATACTGCATATATATTACAGCACACTGTGATGCGCTCGAGCGCAACAGGGCTGCGATCGATCGCAGTTGACTCGCACATCCCACATCGGATAGGAAGCACTTATAGCGCCCCTGACACATTGCAGCGCACCATGCTGTGATCGATCGCACCAGACTTGTGATTGATTGCAAAGAGGCAGTATCCCACATTGAATTTACAGCTCATTGTACTCCGAGAATTCCCTTATATAAACACTATCCCACCTCATTATTCAGTGGGCATTCTGGTGGATTTCTACTAGCATTCTAGTAGATCTCCTAAGGGCTTTTGCCACCACCGGGGGAAGTGCTAACCAACAGCGTGTGGAATTTCTCCCAATGTACAGTCAGTTTTAATTCTTTTCCAGTTTTTAATGCTTAGCACTTTTTATTGTGAAATTTAGTTTCATGATAATGGGTGGCTAAAATCTTCAGCTAAGGTTAAAGATGAAGCCTCGCCATTGTTCAGCATTATATTTTCAGATATGTTTATACAATTCTGATATGTTTAGTTTAAATGTTTTATTTCAATTGTTTGAGTAAATTCTTACGATTGATAGTTTTTAATTGTTCTGTTGGATATTTTGTGTGATTCATCCGATGGATACATCGAATCATTTTCGATTAAATTGGATTTCCTTTGTGATTTGTTAAAAGGGGATACATTTGATGCTTTTAGTTTAATTGGGATATTCGTTGTTTTTTGTTTAAGTTGGATTCATGGAATGTTTGGATAGATTATTTTTATATAGAACATGAAGATATATGCTTTACTTTGGTTGGGCGGATTCTGAAACCTTAGTGTTTTCATCATTAGTTATTAAATCAATTTAGTTTAGTTTAGTTTATATTTGTTTTGCAAAAAAATATAATTCACAATTCGGAACTAGGTTAAAATAAGGTTAGTTTAGATAAAAAGCTATTTTCACAACGCATTACCTGTGGATTCGACCTCGCACTTGCACAACATTATATTGTAAACGATTCTTGCGCTTGCGAGTAATTTAAAACTCACAACAAGTTTTTGGCGATGTTGCTGGGGAATGTTTTTGTTTGTGAAATTTTTGGCTAAATTGATTTTATTTTTCTACTAGTTTAGTTAGCATTTTTGTTTTATTTTTCTTTCTGTTTTATTTTATTTTGCTGCTTCTGCTAGTTAGTTTGTTTTACTGTTTTCTGTTTGGTGTATGCTTGGTTAGAGATCCCTGAATTTAGAATTGACACCTTTAGATCCCGATTTAGAAAGAACTCTTAGGAGATAGAAGAAGTCACTTGCTGAATAAGAGACAATTGAGATGGGAGAAAACTTGAGGAACCAAGAGCAACCTGGAGCATGGAACGTGGATTCCACCACGTCCCTGAGAGATTTGTTCGCACCAGTTGCGACTAACTCATCTTCCTGCATCGTGTTGCCACCCACCAATGCTACCCATTTTGATTTAAAGCCACATGTCATCCAACTCCTACCCTCATTTCATGGCTTAGATCTTGAAAATCCTTACAGCCATGTAAAGAAGTTAAAAGATATTTGTGCCACATTCAAGTTCCAAAACTTCTCTGAGGAGTTAGTCCATGTTAGACTTTTCCCTTTTTCTTTTCATGATAGAGCTAGGGAATGGTTGGATTCCAACACATCCGGGTCTATTACATCTTGGGAAAATCTGCTGAGTAAATTCTATAATAAATTTTTCCCAATGTCTAGAGTGAATGAGTACCGAAAGGAGATTAGTTCTTTCACTCAGGAGGAGGATGAGAAGTTTTCTGAGAGTTAGGAGCATTTTAAAGAGTTACTGATTAGATGCCCTCCACATGGATATGAGAAGTGGAGACTTGTTCAGTTCTTCTACCAAGGGTTGACTCAACCTAACCGTAGCATGATCGAGTCTATGAATGGGGGGCATTCTTAAGTCTGAGAGGGGATGAAGCATACAAGGCATTGGACAAGTTGTCCGACAACTCGCAGCAGTGGGATTTTTCATGCTATCGGGACAAGTCCATTCGTGCTCCTAGGAAAGGAGGCATCTATGAGATTAAGGAGGAGACTTCTCACTATAGGCAAGTCCATCAATACTGCCAATACAATTAATGACGATTGCTGTTCCATCTGTGCTAGTCTATGCATTTAGCACAGAATTGTCCATCTATGCCGGCTTTTACCGAGTGTCCCACGGAACATGTAAACGCTTTCAATGACTATAGGAGGCAATCAGGTGGATCCTACTCTGAGACTTACAATCCAGGGTGGCGGAACCACCTTAATTTTTCATAGAAGCAGAACCAATTGCTTAATCAGGGAGGAGCCCCTCATCATGCTCACAATCAATACCCTCCTGGATTGCCTCCACCAATTCAAAGTCATGGTCGCTCAGTCCATCCAACACCAGCATCTGCTTACCATACTCCCACTCAAGCGCCAACGTCGGTTTCACAGTCATTGGAGGACACCTTCAAGGAGTTCATGAAGATGACCGGCCAATCCATTAGCGAAGTGAGGAGTGCGACAATAGTAAACACCCAAGCGATTGCCAATCTAGAGAGTCAAATGGGGCAAATCGCAAGTCACTTGGGTGAAAGAGAAAAGGGAAAGTTCCCTAGTCAGCCCATGACCAACCCGAAGAGATAATTTATGATTGAAAATTCATCAACTTCTACGCACGGGGAGGAACAAGTGCAATCGATTGTCACACTAAGGTCTGGGAGACAAGTGGACAATCGAGTGAAAGAGAGCCCTACTATACAGCAAGGGCAAGAAAGTGGCAACAAGGAGAAGAGAGATGTTGAGCCATCTATAGCCACTCCTACTGTGAATGACCCTCCTAGGTCGTTTGTACCTAAAGCACCTTACCTTGAGAGATTACAAGCGCCCAAGAAAGGAGGGAAGTTTGAAGAAATTCTCTAGGTGTTCAAGCGAGTCCAAATCAATATTCCACTTTTGGACGCTATCGAGCAAGTGCCATCATATGCCAAGTTCTTAAAGGACTTGATCACTATCAAGAGGAGGACGAATGTCTCGAAGAAGGCATTTTTGATCGAGTAGGTTAGCTCAATCCTTCAGTCCAAGCTGCCGATCAAGTATAAGGACCCAGGGTGTCCTACCATCTCTTGCATGATAATAGTCAGCCAGATTGAGAGGGCTCTATTGGATTTAGGAGCCAGTGTGAATCTTCTACCCTATTCAGTCTATTTGCAGTTGGGGTTAGGAGAATTAAATCCCACAACGACAACACTTCAATTGGCTGACAGGTCAGTGAAAATACCACGGGGAGTAGTTGAGGACGTTTTGATAAAGGTAGATCAGTTTTATTTTCCCGTGGATTTTATTGTGCTAGATACAGAACCGGTCCAGAATATAGGGATTCAGATACCAATGATTCTAGGGCGACCATTCTTAGCCACGGCTAACGCCCTAAATAATTGTAGGACAGGGGTGATGAAGATTTCCTTTGGAAATATGACAGTGGAGTTGAATATTTTTGATATCACTAAGCAACCACTGGAATTTACTGAAGTGAGAAACATATGCTTAATAGAAGAGATTATTGAAGATATAGTGGATGAATCAAGCATGGAAGACCCCTTGGAGGCATGCTTTGCTCAGTTCGGAGAGGATCTGGATTTGGATAAGTTACTTGAGCAAGCAAATGCCATTTTAGAGTCTACTCCTACGGAGAGTAGTGAGAAGGAAGAGACTGAAGAACTTGAGCATCCTAAGAAGGAACTTAAACCCTTACTGGACAATCTTCAGTATAAGATCCTAGGTCCAGTAGAGTCTTTGCCTGTGATTATAGCTTCAGATTTGGTTGAGACTCAAGAGGATAAATTATTAGATATGTTGAGAGAACACAATGAAGCTATAGGCTGGACCATTGAGGATATTAAGGGAATCAAACCCTCATTGGTAATGCACAAGATACATTTGGAGGAGAATGCCAAGCCATCTAGGGAGCCACAAAGAAAGCTCAACCCAGATATGCAAGAGGTTGTGAGGACAGAAGTTATTAAGCTATTAGATGCAAGGATCATTTATCCCATCTCTGATAGCAAGTGGGTGAGCCCGATTCATGTCGTGCCCAAGCGAGCTGGATTAATGGTAGTAAAGAATAAGGACGATGAGTTGGTGCCAACTCGTGTTCAATCAGGGTGGAGAGTGTGTATAGACTACCGTAAACTGAATGCTGCCACAAGGAAGGATCATTTTCTACTCCCATTTATTGATCAGATGGTGGAGTGTTTGGTTGGGCACGAGTATTATTATTTTTTGGATGGTTATTTTGGATATAACCAGGTCCTCGTGGACCCCAAAGATCAGGAGAATACAAAATTTACCTATTCTTTTGGGACATTCGCCTACCGTCGCATGCCTTTTGGGTTATGCAATGCACATGCTACTTTTCAGCGGTGCATGGTCAGCATATTCTCTGATATGGTGGAGCATTCTTTAGAGATTTTTATGGATGACTTCTCCATCTTTGGTTCATCATTTGAGGAGTGTCTGCACCATCTCACTTTGGTTTTAGTGCAGTGCAAGGAGAAGAACCTGGTGCTTAATTGGGAGAAGTGCCATTTTATGGTCAAACAAGGTATTGTACTGGGGCACGTCATATCCCATTGGGGGATTGAGGTCGACAAAGCAATGGTGGACCTAATTTTCAACCTTCCACCCCCACGTACAGTGAAGGAGGTTCGATCTTTTCTGGGCCATGCATGATTCTATAGGCGATTTATCCAGAATTTCAGCAAGATCGCCCAGCCCTTGTGTAAGTTATTAATGAAGGATGCCCCATTTGTATTTGATAAAGATTGTAAGAAAGAATTTGGGGATCTGAAGAAGATTTTGACGTCCACACCCATTATTCAGCCACTCAACTGGGGTGTGTCTTTTGAAATTATGTGTGACGCATCAGACTATGCTGTTGGAGCTGTTTTGGGGCAGCGTGTTGACAAACTTCCCCATGTTATCTATTATGTAAGTCGAACTCTAAACGACGCACAACTCAATTACTCTACCACTGAGAAAGAGTTGCTAGCAGTCGTTTTTGCATTAGACAAGTTCAGATCCTACTTGTTAGGTTCTAAAGTCATTATCTACTCGGACCATGCAGTATTGAAGTATCTTTTCTCTAAAAAAGATGCTAAATCTTGTCTTATCCGATGGATCTTGCTACTTCAAGAGTTCAACATAGAGATTCGGGATAAGAAAGGTTCCGAAAATGTGGTGGCAGACCATTTGTCTAGATTGATTGTGGATTTCACTGAGGCTGCCACTCCCATTTCTGAGACTTTTCCTGATGAGCAATTGATGCACATTGCTCACAATTCCGTGCCATGGTTTGCTGATATAGTGAATTATCTTGTCACCGATCAAATGTTTTTGCATTGGGGGCGACAAGATAAATCAAAGTTTTTGGCCATGGTAAAACATTTTTTCTGGGATGATCCTTACCTGTTCAAGTATTGTCCCGATCAGATCATCAGAAGGTGCATTCCTGAGCATGACCAATCTAATGTCATCGCTTTCTGTCATGATCATGCTTATAGAGGCCATTTCAGTGCTAAAAAGACCGCTGCAAAGATTTTGCAGTGCTGATTCTATTGGCCTACCCTGTTCCGAGACTCTCACACTTACTGTGTATCTTGTGAGCATTGCCAAAAGCTAAGAAGTATTTCTAGGAGGAATATGATGCCCCTCAACCCCATTCTGATTGTTGAGATTTTTGATGTGTGGGGCATTGATTTTATGGGACCTTTCCCAAACTCCTTTGGCTATCTATACATTATAGTTGCTGTGGACTATCTGTCCAAATGGGTGGAAGCAGTTGCATGCAAAACCAATGACCATAGAGTTGTGGTCCAGTTTTTGAAGAACAATATCTTTGCTCGTTTTGGTACGCCTCAAGCAATTATAAGATATGGAGGTAAGCATTTTTGCAACAAGATTTTTAAGCAGTTGATGAAGAAGTATTTCATCACACATAAAGTTGCCACCTCGTATCACCCACAGACGAGTGGACAAGTGGAAATTTCCAATTGCGAGATTAAGCACATTTTGGAGAAAACTGTGAACCCTAATAGAAAGGACTGGTCTCTGCGATTGACTGATGCACTGTGGGCATATCGAACAGCATTCAAGACGCCAATTGGCATGTCTCTATACCGTATTGTGTACGGAAAAGCCTGTCACCTTCCAGTCGAACTAGAGCATAGAGCCTATTGGACTATCTACAGCTGAACTTTAATCTTTTGAAGGCTGGATCCCAAAGGAAGCTCTAACGTAATGAATTAAAGGAGCTGCAAAATTATGCATATGAGTGTGCACGGTCATACAAAGCACAAATGAAGAAGACTCATGACCAAAACATTTTGAGGCGAGCTTTCGAGCCGAGTCAAAAAGTTCTTCTTTACAACTCATGCTTGCATCTTTTCCCATGCAAGCTCAAGTCTCGATGGACCGGCCTCTTTATTATTCGGTCAGTTTTTCCTCATGGGGCTATCGAGATCCAGGATCCAAAGAATGGTAACACTTTCAAGGTAAATGGGCAGAGGCTAAAACCATTCTTGGAGTTGAGGAGTCCGGACATTGAGACAATATTGTTGATGGATCCTATTTACTCTGATTGAGGGTCATCTACTAAGGAGAGTCTGGCTAAAGACTTTAAATTTAGCGCTCATGGGAGGCACCCCACAACTTATCTTTTTATTTGTTTATTATTTTACATATTTATGCTTAATGTTTGTTTCCAGTATTTTTTGTTTTCTAGTCTTTATTTTTCAGGGACATCGCGTACTGTAGATCAAGTTTGGGGGTATGCTATGTCTCCATACCAGTCCAGATAGTTCTCCATATCCCAGGTTAACTCTTTCCATATTATTCACACATTTGGGTCAATGTGTAATTTAAGTTTGGGAGTATGGGAGACACATTACACACACTTTGTCCTAATTTGTTATTGTTTTTTTTTAATGCATGCTCATGTTATTTTGAAATTTTGGTTGATCTAAACAATTTCTGTGATGTGATTCATTGGTGAGCTTAAATTTTGGAACACATGATCTGTTGATAAAGTTTTAAAATTTAGTTACTTACTTGAGGCATTTGAGAATTCACATGTTTGATCTCGAATCTAACACGAGCACATTAGTACGCATTATGTGAGGTATGACATGTGATTTTAATGTGTACATTTCTGTTTTAACTGAAACTGGATGACTTGTTGGATTAACACTTTGGCATATATAAAAAAAATAAAAAAAAATAAAAATGAATGAAAATAATGATCATAAATAAACTTTCCACTGAGCAACTGGACCTCTTGCCTCAGTAAGCAATGAGTGTTCATGTCAAAAGGTTGGAATTTTGTTTAATAGTATTAAGGCCAGTTTAATTTCGTAGCCTTTTTTACTCGAATTAGTAAGTCCTAAGGGGTGTCTGTACACCTAATGCCCTAAAACCATCTGGTTTGGGAGTCATTTACTCAACACTCGCTACATGGGTCAATTAGAAAGCTTAAGGAAACTAAACATAACAGAGCCTTACAAAAAAAGAAGAAAATAAAAACCATGCCATTTTCGTTCATTCTGATGGGAAATGCGGTGAATCTTGAGACTTAGAGACCTTACACATTGGACTCATTCGGAAGCTTCATTTTTATTTGCTAATCCACTTCACACTGAGTCAGACTTATGATGCATTAGCCTGCCTTTTGTAAGTAATTAGATTTTAACATTTCTATTCATTGCGAAGATGGGTTTATCTTTCTAAGCTTGCTCATGAATCATTATCATGGTGGTGTGTGCTCCTAAAATCTTTGGATACCATGAGTTATGAACTTATCTTTATATTCTTTGTTTTTCATTTAGTTTTTAGTTTCGTATTGCTATGGGACTAGCAATATGTAAGTTTGGGGGTATTTGATGAATGCTAAATATTACATGTTTTAGCCCCTTAGTTTACATTTGTTGAGTTCTTAATTATGTTATTTCGTGCTATTTTATCTATTTTCTGTGTTTTCTGTGTTTTTATAGGTTTTGAAATAAAATGAAGCAATGTGGAAACTTCAGGGCTTAAAGAGCAAAGCTGAGGATGTCTAGTGCGATCGAGCGCACATGACGTGAGATCGATCGCACCTGCGATTGTGAGCACATGGCATGAGATAAATCGCACCTACGTTCGAGCGTACCAGACTTGCGATCGATCGCAAGTGACTCGCACATCCCAAATTGGAAAGGAAACATTTGATACTGCATATATATTACAACACACTGTGATGCGCTTGAGCGCAACAGAGCTGCGATCGATCGCAGTTGACTCGCACATCCCACATCGGATAGGAAGCACTTACAGCGCGCCTGACGCATTGCAGCGCACCATGCTGCGATTGATCGCACCAGACTTGCGATCGACAGCATGTGGAATTTCTCCCAATGTACAGTCAGTTTTAATTATTTTCCAGTTTTTAATGCTTAGCACTTTTTATTGTGAAATTTAGTTTCATGATAATGGGTGGCTAAAATCTTCAGCTAAGGTTGAAGATGAAGCCTCGCTGTTGTTTAACATTATATTTTCATATATGTTTATACAATTCTGATATGTTTAGTTTAAATATTCAATTTCAATTGTTTGAGTAAATTCTTACGATTGATAGTTTTTAATTGTTCTGTTGGATATTTTGTGTGATTCATCCGATGGATACATCGAATCCTTTTCGATTAAATTGAATTTCCTTTGTGATTTGTTAAAAGCGGATACATTGGATACTTTTGGTTTAATTGGGATATTCGTTGTTTTTTTTTTAAGTTGGATTCATGGAATGTTTGGATAGATTATTTTTATATAGAACATGAAGATATATGCTTTACTTTGGTTGGGTGGATTCTGAAACCTTAGTGTTTTCATCATTAGTTATTAAATCAATTTAGTTTAGTTTAGTTTATATTTATTTTGCAAAAAATATAATTCACAATTCGGAACTAGGTTAAAATAAGGTTAGTTTAGATAAAAAGCTATTTTCACAATGCATTCCCTGTGGATTCGACCTCGCACTTGCACAACACTATATTGCAAACGATTCATGCGCTTGCGAGTAATTTAAAACTCACAACACACCGGATTAAGAGAGTCTAAAAGAAGAAGAATAAAAAGTGCATCTATCACATGAACTCAAATCCTTCTTACTTAATCAATGAATAATTCACAAACAACATTCAACAATAAATCCGTACAACCAAATCAAGAATAGGAAATAAGGAACAATAAATCCCTAAGGATTCATCCCTTTCCCTTGTAAGATGATTAGTTGGCCATGGAACCCAAGGTGGAAGAACAATATGGATGTTCTCCCCTTGATTTGCAGCCAAAGAAAACTTGGAAGAATGCTGGATTTGGATCCCTTGGATCCTCTCTTTTTTTCTCTCCTCCTTGCTTCCTTGCTTGATGATGCTGGCTGCACACTCCATAAAGATGTATTTATAGAGCACAAGTAGTTAGGGGCATTTTGGTCCATAAAATGTCATTGTGCAGCCCTAATTTGGTCTTGGAATGAGTAGGCACTGGAAAGTGAGAGATGCAGTGCTGGAAAGTGAGGGTGCAGTGCTAGAAAGTGAAGGGCGCGGCGCTAGGTGGATGCTGATCTGGAGGCCTGACCTGTGTCTACTAAAAATGTCATAACTTTCTCTAGAAAAATCCTTTTTATGAACCGTAAAATTCTCCAGAAAATAGACTTCCGGATATTTCTAAGAATATATGGCTCATCTCCTAGTTCTTCCTGTATCAATACAGTTTAATCTGCAAAGATGATTGATCTGCACGGGAAATTCTGGCAATTTAGTGAAACTCCTTTCCAAGTGCTGTGCGTACCCTTACCTTGCTCCAAAGTGATGCACACACTTGTGTGCAGTCTTTTAACTTACTGTATTTTATTACTCCAACCTTGGTTTAGACTTCAACCATCTTTGAACTATGTTTAGACATGTTTAAACATTGGAAAAATACGAACACTGACATGCGAGATCTTTTGGCGCTTTAAACATGGATCACTTTATCATCTCTTTTGGACGCAAAGCACCTGAAAATGCATCGAATTAAGTCAATGATTTATGAATATTACTTTAGAGTTATTAACATGTAAAAGTGCGATTACAACCGAGGTCAACCCTAAAATGCTAACAATTAAGTATTGTTTAGATGCATTTTATGACTCTCATCAGCTGGGTTGAGCCTTCTTTGTGGCTCCTTCGATGGCTTAGCATTCTCCTCCAAATGTAACTGGGGTATCACCACCGAGGGGTTGATTCCCTTGATATCCTCAATAGTCCAGCCAATAGCTTCCTTGTGCTCTCTTAAAATGTCTAATAATTTCTCCTCTTGAGCATCAACCAAATCTGAAGCTATAGTCACAGGCAAAGAATCTGCTGGACCTAGGAACTTATACTTAAGATTGTGTGGTAAAGGCTTAAGTTCCTTCTTGGGGGGTTCAGGTGCTGTGGTCTCCTCCGTCTCACTGCTCTTCTGGGGAGCAGACTCTATAGTAGCATTTGCTTGCTCAAGCAACTTATCCAAATCCAAATCCTCTCTAAATTGAGCAAAGCATGCCTCTAGGGGGTCCTCAATGCTTGATTCACCCGCAGTCTCCTCCGTCTTACTGCTCTCCCGAGGAGCAGACTCTAAGATAGCATTTGCTTGCTCAAGAAGCTTATCCAAATCCAAATCCTCTCCAAACTGAGCAAAGCATGCCTCCACAATGTCCTCAAACTACCCTCCTTTCTTGGGTTCTTGTAATTTCTCAAGATAAGGTGTTTTAGGTATAAATGACCCAAGAAGATCCTTAATAGTAGGTGTGGCTGTAAATGGCTCAACATCTCTCATCTCCTTGTTGCCACTTTCTTACCCTTACTGCACAGCAGGGTTCTCTTCCACTTGACTGTCCACCTGTCTCCCAGACCTCAATGTGGCAATCGATTGCACTTATTCCTATCCGTGCGTAGGAGTCGATGATTTTCCCACCGCAAACTGTTCCTTTGGGTTAGGCACAGGTTGGCAGGGAAATTGTCCCTTCTCTCCTTCACCCACATGACTTGCGATTTGATCCATTTGACTCTCTAACTTAGCAATCGCTTGGGTGTTTACTATTTGCGCACTCCTTACTTCACTAATGGAGTGGCTGGTCATATTCATTAAATCCTTGAGGGTGTCTTCTAATGACTGTGAAACCGGCGCTGGCGCTTGAGTGGGAGCTTGGTAAGCAGGTGATGGTGCTAGATGGGCTGAGCGACCATAACTCGGAACTGGTGGAGGAAATCTGATAGGGTATTGATTGTGAGCACGATGAAGGGCTCATCCCTGATTCATCAATTCGTTTTGCTTCCATGAAAAATTAGAGTGGTTCCGCCACCTTGGAGTGTACGTCTCAGAGTAAGATCCATTTGATTACCATCGATAGTCATTGAAAGCATTCATTTGTTCCATGGAATACTCGGCAAAAACTGGCATAAATGGACAATTATGTGCTAAATGCATAGGGCTAGCATAGATGGAACAACTATCAACATTGAATGTAGTGGCTACATTGATGGACTGGCCGGTCATCTTCATGAAATCCTTGAGGGTGTCCTCTAAAGAATGTGAAACCAGCACTGAATTCATCCATTTTTTTTATTTATTATTTTTATTATTATTTTATATATTTTTATTTTTATTTTTTTATGGGCAATTGCCAATAGAAACAAATAATCTAAAATAAAATTGCAAAAGAAAAAATAAAACAAAAATGCTAACTAAACTAGTAGAAAATAAAATCAATTCAAACAAAAATTTCAAAAACAGAACAACTCCCCGGCAACGGCGCCAAAAACTTGTTGTGAGTAAAGCTTATATTTTCATGTTCTATAAAAATAATCTATCAAATCATTCCATGAATCCATCATTATACAAATCACGGCGAATACCCAAACTAAACCAAAACCATCGAATGTATCCGTTTAATTTACAAATCACAAAGGAAATCCAATCTAATTTAAATGGTCTGTCGTATCCGGCAGATAAAACATAAAGAATATCCAATTTACATAATTTAAAAGCAATAAATCATAAGATTTTACTCAAATAATTGAACATAACATTTATACTAAAAATATCAGAATTGTATGAACAACTCTGAAAATATTATGCCAAACAATGGCGAGGCTTCATCTTCAACCTTAGATGAAGATTTTAGCCTCTCATAATTATGAAACTAAAGTTTACAATAAAAGTGCTAAACATTAAACTTTAAAACTAAAAACAAATAAATTAAAACTAACTATACATTGGGAGAAATTCCACTCGCTGTTGGGTGGTGCTTCCCCTCGTGGTAGCAAAGCCTTCGAGATCCACTAGAATGCTAGCAGAAGTCCTTCGGATTGCACACCAATCGCTTCAGTGAGGTGGGGCTTTTATAGAGAAACTCAAGAGTGCAATGTTTTTCAAATTCGATGTGGGATACTGCCCGAGTGTGCTCGATCACAGTCTTGTGCGCTCGAGCACAGCATGGTGCACTGTCTGACCTTTGTCTACTAAAACTGCCATAACGTTCTCTAGAAAAATCATCTTTACAAGTCATAAAATTCCCCAGATAATAGACATCCAGATCTTTCCAAGCATATATGGTCATCTCCTAGTTCTTCCTGAATCATTACAGTTTAATCCGCAAAAATCACTTCTACCACGCTGAAATCACGCACAGCCTGACCTTTGTCAGCTAAAACTGCCATAACTTGCTCTAGAAAAATCATATTTACGAGCCGTAAAATTCTCCAGAAAATATACATCCGGATCTTTCCAAGCATATATGGATCATCTCCTGGTTCTTCCTGACTCAATATAGTTTAATCCGCAAAAATGACTGATCTGTACGGGCAATTCTGGCAATTTAGTGAACTTCTTTCCAAGTGCTTGTAAACCTGTAAAACAACGAAAAAAACAACTCAAAGTAACAAATTCCTAAGCTAACAAATGTAAATTAAGAGGCTCAAATATGCAATATTTGGCACTCATCAATTATTGAAAAGATAAATGCATGTTCATGATTGTTTTGAAATTTTGGTTGATCTAAACGAATATTGTGATGTGATGTCATTGGTGAGCTTAAAATCTTGAACACATGATTTGATGATAGAGTTTTAAAATTTTGTTACTTTAGGCATTTGAGAATTCACATGTTTGATCTAATCTGACACCAGCACATTAGCACAAAATAGTGTGAGGTATGACATGTGATTTTAATTTATATGTTTCCATGACTTAACTAAAACTGGATGACTTGTTGGATAAACATTTTGGCATAGAAAACTATAAATAAAAATAAAATTTGCACAAAAAGATAAAAATGCTCATGATGATCATTAATAAACTTTCCACTCAGTAATTGGACTTCTTGCCTCAGTAAGCAGTGAGTGTTCACTTCAAAAGGTGGGAATGTTATTCGTAATGATCATTGAGAAACTTTTCGCTGAGTAACTGGACCTCTTGCTTCAGTAAGCAGTGAGTGTTCACGTCAAAATGTGGGAATTTTGCTTGGTAGCATTAAGGCCAGTTTAGTTTCGTAGCCTCCTTTACTCGAGTTAGTAAGTCCTTAGGGTTGTCTTTACACCTAATGCCCTAAAACCATCCAGTTTGGGAGTCATTGACTCAACACTCACTACATGGGTCAATTAGAAAGCTTAAGGGAACTAAACATAGTAAAGCCTTATAATAAAAGAGAGAAGAAAATAAAACTATGCCATCATTGTTCATTCTGATGAGAAATTCTGTGAATCTTGAGACATGGAGACATTGCAGATTGAAGTTATTTGGAGAAATTCTGTTAGCCTCATCTTTATATGCTCTTTCACTTTACACTGAGTCAGACTTGTGATGCTGTAGCCTGCTTTTTGTAAGTAGTTAGATTTTAAAATTCCTATTCATTGCGAAGATGGGTTTATATTTTAAGCTTGCTCATGAATGAATATCCTGGTTTTGTGTGCTACTTAAATTTTTGGATCTTTGTGTTCTTTGTTTTTCATTTAGTTTTTTTATTTTGTTTTGCTAAGGGACTAGTGATAAGAGCCATAAAATGCATTATAATCGTACTTATTTGTTAGCACTTTAGGGTTGATTTAGGTCTTAATTGCATTTTTATTCATTAACAACTCTAAAGTGGTATTTTTGGAGCATTAATTTATCTCGGTGCATTTTTCAGGTATCTTGAGTTAAAAGAGATGGAAGAGCTATCATCATTTTAAAACACAAAGTTCCATTGAACACTCAAGCAAAAGAATGGTCGCGGAAGATAAAGAGAAACTAAGAAAGGAGTTTTCACTAAGTTGCTGGAGTTGCCCTACAAATCAACCATCTTTACAAATTAAAATGTATTGATGTAGAAAGAACCAGGAAGTGTGCCACATATACTTAGAAAGATCTGAAAGTCTACTTTCTGGAGGATTTTACAGTTCATTAAAATCATTTCTCTAGAGAAAGTTATGGCGATTTTAGCGGACAGAGGTCAGACCTTCTGAATCAGCATCAGCCCGCGCTGCACCATGGATTATCCGCGCCGCACCTCATAGCACCAACACCTGACTTAACAAAACAGAGCCGCACCACGCCCAAGTGACGCTGCAGCACACACACAGCTTTATGCACTCCGAGTTAGACCCTAATTAAGTCTTTAATGACTTGTTCAAACCCTAAAACACCCCTAGGCCTTGTGTACTATAAATATACCACTTAGGGTTTGTAATTAGGCATTCAAAAACCTGGAGAACTCAAGAAAGCAGCAACTTTTCTTCCATTGTGCAACCATGAGCCCCATGGCTAACTAATCTCCAAGCAAGGAGAAGGGGTGAATCCCTAGGTGTAGTTGTTTCTATTTCCCTTATTTGATTCAGTTGTAATGGAGCTTTAACGTTCAAACATTGTTATGATTTACTTTTTATTCTAATTATAAAGACTTCATCTAATCCGGTGATTGTATCTTTTTCCTTGATATAGATTTAGTCATGCTTTCTTTATGTCAAGATTATTTGGGTATGATTGAGTCCGGTAGATCTAGCCTTTAGGTTTGTCCATTACTGCAATATTGTCATCAAAGATATATTGTCGTTTCTTGATAAACTTAAAGGATAGATCATATGTGCATGAATTGAAAATAAAAAGTATTTCAGAACAATCAAATTAGGGTTTATACATATGCTTTAATTGAATATTTGCCGATTGCCTGTTTGGGATGTGAAACTTGCAATTGAGATAAAAACAACTGAATCAAGTTAGGATTAGGGCAACAAACCTAGGGAGGATTCCCGGATCCTTGTTGCTCTCCTATTATATTTCATAATCTACTTTACACAATTGTCTCACTATCAAATTCAGATTCTATATTTAATTTGATCATATCATCTCATATTAAAGTTTACATCTTTCTTTATAGTTAATTTGTCTCCCTATGGAATCGACACCCCAAAGCTGTACTACAACACCTCATTACTGTTTTGGGCGTAATCAAATTTTGGCCCCATTGTCGGGGAAACGCGCTTACTCATAAGGAAGTTTGTCAACTCTAAGACAAGACGGTACTATCTTTCCTTTATATTCTGATTTTTTTTGTTCTGTTATGTTTTATTTATTACTTCTAAACTCAGCTGGTATATGCTTAGATCGAGAGACTCGCGAGGGAGATTCATTAAGGGACCCGAAATAGAGATACCCCTTCCTTCTTCGTCAGTTAGTGAAACCTCGCCTAGATCGGACCTTAGTATACACCCAACTGAAAATTTAGAAAACATTGTTAACATGGCTGAAAACCCTAATGAGAATGTAGCTAGGACACTCAAAGATTATTTACATCCCAACCAGACAGCCACACCATCATGCATTATGTTTCCAGCCACCACCCGCCATCAAGACTTTAAAAAAGGGATGATTCAATTACTCCCTACTTTTCATGGTTTGGAAAACAAAAACCAATATGTGCACATTAGAGAGTTTGAGGAAGTAGTTGCGACTTTCCATAGTCAAGAAGCAACTGATGATATCGTGCGACTCAAGTTTTTTCCTTTTTCCTTAAAGGATAAAGCTAAGAGTTGGTTATACTCACTGAGACCATGATCAATTGGGTCATGGAATGAGATGACCCAAGTGTTTTTTAACAAATACTTCCCTCAACATAAGACTAATGCGCTGAAAAGACAAATCTCCATATTTGCACAAAAGGAAAACTAGACTTTGTATCAGTCTTGGGAGAAATTTAAAGAGCTGTTAAGTATGTGTCCATATCATGGGTATGAAAATTGGCGTTTAGTAAGCTATTTCTATGAGGGTCTTACCTATAGAGAACGCCAGTTTGTCGAGATGATGTGCAATGGTGAATTTCTGCAAAAAGACCCTGATGAGGCTATCGAATACCTCAATGAGCTTGCTGAAAAAGCTCACACATGGACTGGACCTAGTGCTACTGAAAGCACAAATAGGTCACGACCTATAAGAAACCCTAGTGGTGGCGGAATATACCATCTTAGGGAGGAAGACAACCTGAAAGCTAAGGTCGAACTGCTCACTAGGGAGTTAGAGGCATTGAAAACTAAAAATCCAACACACATTGTTAATCAAGCTGAACCATTGGAACCATGTTTTGTATGTCTAAGGGTAGATCATCCCACGCAAGAGTGCCCCACTTTTGTTGATATGAGAGGGCTGTACGAGGAACAATGTAATGCCTAGGCATGTACAAGAAGCCTCAAGCACCCTTCTCTAACACTTATAATCTGGGGTGGCGAAATCACCCCAACTTCAGCTGAAAATCTGAAAACCAGCAGCATACACAGCCCCCTAGATCATACCCTGCACCTTATCATGCACCCTCAACCTCTAGGAACTCTTTAGAAGACACCCTACATGCTTTTATAGAAGCACAAGGTAAAACAAACCAGAGGTGTGAGGCGTTAATTACGCAGGTGGTTGAGGAAAACAAGGAAATAAGGAGCCAAGTGTCTAAATTAATGGGCACCTTAAGTGTGACTGAGCGAGGTAAGTTCCCTTCCTAAGCTCAGTCCAATCCTCACGGCCAACATATGGCACAAGAAAATTTGAAAGATGTAAATGCCATTGTGACCCGAAGTGGTAAGTCACTACACATCCCACCAATGAATAAATCCGAGGATGAGAAAAAGGGGAAAGCTAGTAGTGAAACCGAATAGCCCAAGGACCTTGAGGTAACCAAAAGCCCTATTAAAGCACCATTCCCTCAAGCCTTAAAATCAAACAAGAAAAATATGGAAATAAATAATGAAATCCTAGAGAATTTGAGGCAAGTGAAACTGAATCTTCCACTCTTACATGTGATTAAACAAGTTCCCACCTATGCAAAAGTTCTCAAGGATTTATGCACAATTAAGAGGAAGCACCATGTCAAGAAAACAACATTCTTAACTGAGCAAGTTAGTGCTTTAATTGAGGAAAGAATTCCCCCAAAATACAAAGACCCGGGCTGTCCAACCATTGCTTGTAACATTGGAAATCATGAGGTTGGACAAGCCTTACTAGATTTAGGAGCTAGAGTCAACTTGATGCCATTTTCTATTTATTTACAGCTAGGTCTAGGAGAAATCAAACCAACCGGTGTGGTGTTACAATTAGCTGACCGTTCAGTCAAAGTACCCCAGGGTGTGGTAGAGGATGTGTTGATTCAAATTGATAAATTTTACTATCCTGTTGATTTCTTAATTCTTGATACCACTTCTGCTGTTGACACTAATTCTAAAATCCCTTTAATTTTGGGTAGACCTTTCCTTGCTACTGCAAATTCTCTAATAAATTGTAGGAATGGATTCATGAAACTATCCTTTGGCAACATGACCCTTGAAGTAAATATTTTCAATGTTGCAAAGCAGCCTGAAGATGAGGACGAAAACCATCTGCTTTACATGATTGAGTCACTCATCAATGAGGGAGTCTCTTTAACTCGTGATTATGATCCTCTTAAAAATTTTCTTGTTAATTCTGTAATAAATTCATCTGATGATAAAATGGATATAATTGATGTATGTTCTGTTTTTAACAAATCTCAGGATTATGGCAAGCGGACATGGCAACCAAGGTTTGAAGAGCTACCCTAAAGAAGCTAGACACAAGTCCCCTCAAATGTGGAAGCACCTAAGGTCGAATTAAAGCCACTACCTAAGGGATTAAAGCATGCTTTCCTCAGTCCAAGTGATACATTTCCTGTTATAATTTCCTCTGAATTATCTGAAACCCAAGGTGAGGAATTACTTCAAATTTTGAATGCACATAAATCAGCTCTAGGATGGAGCATGGCTAACTTGAAGGGAATTAAGCCCTTAATCTGCTCCCATAAAATAAATTTAGATGAAGGAACTAGTCCTCGTAGAGACCCGCAACGTAGGCTAAACCCCACCATGAAAGAAGTAGTAAAAAATGAAGTGCTGAAACTATTAGATGCGAGTATTATATATCCTATAGCTGATAGTAAGTGGGTCAGCCCTACGCAAGTAGTCCCTAAAAAGTCCAGAGTCACGGTGGTGAAGAATGACCTAGGAGAACTAATCCCTACCAAACTTGTGACCGGGTGGCGCATGTGCCTTGATTATAGAAAATTAAATGCTGCCACCCAAAAAGACCACTTCCCACTCCCCTTTATTGATCAAATTCTTGAGCATGTAGCTGGTCATCCCTTCTACTATTTTTTGGATGGTTATTCCGGTTATTATCAAATCGCAATAGCATTAGAAGACCAAGAAAATACCACTTTCACTTATCCTTTTGGTACCTATGCTTTTCGTAGAATGCCATTTGGATTGTGCAATGCCCCCGCTACTTTTCAACGTTGTATGATGAGTATCTTTAATGACATGGTTGAAAATTGCATGGAAGTTTTTATGGATGACCTAACTGTTTTTGGATCTTCATTCGATGCATGCTTAAAGAATTTAGAGAGAGTTTTAATTTGCTGTAAGGAGAAAGAATTGGTTTTAAATTGGGAAAAAATGTCATTTCATGGTACCATCCGGTATTGTCTTGGGGTATATTGTCTCTTCTAAAGGAATAGAGGTTGATCAATCTAAAAATGAATTAATCTCTAAACTACCTACCCCCAAGACAATAAAGGATGCAAGATCTTTCCTTGGTCATGCTGGTTTTTATAGGAGGTTCATACAAAATTTCTCGAGCATATCTAGACCTCTATGTACCCTCCTCATTAAAGACACCCCCTTTGAATGGACACAAGCTTGTCAAGAGGCCTTCCAAATGCGAATTGGCAAGCTTACTTCCGCACCTATAATGTAGTCATCGGATTGGACTTTACCTTTCGAAATTATGTGTGATGCTAGTGACTACGCTGTAGGTGCTGTTCTTGGACAGCGAAGGGAAGGCAAACCTTTTGTAATTTACTATGCTAGTAAGACTTTAAATAGTGCTCAAATGAATTATTCTACAACTGAAAAAGAATTGCTAGCTGTAGTATTTGCTTTAGATAAATTTAATGCCTATTTGATTGGCTCTCCTATCCTTATCTTTACAGATCATGCAGCCCTCAAGTATCTTCTTACAAAGAAGGATGCTAAGGCACGACTAATCCGATGGATCCTTCTCTTACAAGAATTCGACATCACCATCAAAGATAAGAAAAGAGTGGAGAACATAGTGGCTGACCATCTCTCGAGACTTACATTCGAAGACACTCGTGATGACATGCCAATCAAAGATGATTTTCCTGATGAGCAATTACTCTCCATCACTTCTTTACCGTGGTTCGCTCACATCGTAAATTATTTGGCTATAGGTGAGATACCTATGGATTGGAATGCTCAAGACAAGAGGAAATTCCTATATGAGGTACGTAATTTTTATTGGGATGACCCCAATCTTTTCAAATACTGCTCTGACTAAATTTTAAAGTATTGCATCCCTAATGAAGAGATTGATAGCGTCTTAGAATTTTGTCATACCCAAGCTTGTGGAGGCCACTTTTCAATAAAAAAAAAAACCGCTGCAAAAATTTTGTAGTGTGGATTTTATTGGCCTACCTTGTTTAAAGATGCAAACATCTATTGTCGCTCATGTGAAAGGTGTCAAAAGTTAGGAGCTGTGTCTCGACGAAATATGATGCCCTTAAACCCTATTTTAGTCATTGAAATCTTTGATTATTGGGGCATCGATTTCATGGGACCCTTTCCTCCTTCCTTTGGATACCAATATATCATCATAGCAATAGATTATGTATCTAAGTGGGTAGAGCCAGCAGCTTGCCGCAGCAATGATAATCAAATGGTAATTAAATTTCTCAAAGAAAATGTGTTATCTCGATTTGGTGCACCACGTGCTATAATTAGTGATCGAGGTACACATTTTTGCAACCGCTCTTTTGAAGCTTTGATGAAAAAATATGGGGTCTTGCATAAAATATCTACTGCCTATCACCCTCAGACCAGCGGACAAGTAGAGCTTGCCAATAGGGAAATTAAACAGATTTTAGAAAAAACAATTAACCCGGATCGCAACGATTGGTCTTTGAGACTAGTTGATGCGCTTTGGGCTTACCGGACAGCCTTTAAAACTCCCTTAGGTATGTCACCTTATCGGCTTGTTTTTGGAAAGCCCTATCACCTACCTGTAGAGCTCAAGCACCAAGCTTATCAAGCAATCAAGTCTTTTAATCTTGACCTAGAAGAAGCGGGTAAGCTTAGGAAATATCAGTTGACCGAGTTAGAGGAATTAAGAAACGATGCTTATGAGAATTCTAGAATCTATAAGGCTAAGATGAAAGTATTCCATGATAAAAACATTACGAGAAAAACATTTAAACCCAATGATCGAGTGTTCTTATACGACTCTAGACTCCATAAGCATCCTGGAAAACTTAGGTCAAGGTGGACCGGTCCTTTCATAGTAAAGAATGTTTTCGAAAATGGAGCCGTGGAAATTGAGGACTCTAAGGACGGTCGGATTTTTAAAGTGAATGGTCAGCGACTTAAAATCTTAATCAATAGGCAAGATCCAGAAGTGGAGGACATTCCACTTATGGATCCGGTCTATTTACCTTAAATTGATCATCACACAACCAATGTGCGTTTTTCATTTTATTTTATTTTATTTTTATTTGTTGAGTTTCTCTTACATTTTATTTTTTAGCTTCAATTACTTTAAATTTATTAGAATATTTATCTATTTTTTTTTACTAATTTCATTTTATTTTTGGGCAAGCAAACAAATACATTTTTTTTAGCAGCACAAGCCCAACCCAGCTCCAGCCCATGCCGCGCCAGGCCCGCGCAGCGCCCCATAGAGGCAGGCCCAGCACAGCTCCAGCCCGTGCCGCGCTTCATAGCAGCAAACCCAGTACGAGTCCAGCCCGTGCCACGCCTCGCCAGGCCCATGCCGTGCCTCACAGCAGTAAGCCCAGGACGAGTCTAGCCCGTGTCGTGCCTCGCAGCAGCAAGCCCACACTGCACCTCCTAAAACAAGCCCAGATTTTTTTTTAAAAAAAAAAAAAACAACTAAACCTAACACTCCACACACATTTAAACCTACCATCTGCACTTTTCTTTTTCTCATTTCCCACTCACAATCTTACAGCCTCTCCCATTTTCTCCCTTTCTCTTTCCATAACCTAACACTCCACACACCAAATTTCACTCCAAATTTCTCCCTTTTTCCTTCTTTTCTTGTAGAAACTTACCTTAATCTTGCAATTTCTATTAGAAATTCCTCCATTAAACTTGGTTCTAAGGAGCTTTTGGTGTTCATCAAGCAAATCTTCAAGATGTGGTTAGTCTTTCCTTTCTCTCATTTGGACCTCAAGTAAGTTTAAATTCTCCCCTTAATTGTTCACTTGTGATTCGTTGGTGGTTAAATTTTGCTCTACATTTATTGTTCTATATATTTGACATCTATAGCACCAAAAATTAAGAGATCTGGGGGGAAACAACAACAAGAATACGATGAGTCAAAATTTGTGAGTTTTGAGGCTAGTGAAAGGTATCATAGCTTGTTGAGTACTAGAAAAATCATTCCCGAGCGAGGATTTAATATAACTGAGAGTGGCAACCCATCCTTATTTACAATAATTCTTGTTAGAAATTGGGGAAATTTTTCCAGACCACCACCTAATTCCTTACCAAACATAGTTCGCAAATTCTATGCCAATGCCGACGAACATCGGAATGGCAAAGTCTTAGTCAGAGGAAAACTAATCTCTTTTAGCTGCTCATCCATCAATAGGTTCTATGGGTTACGCAACATGGAACACAGTGAGTATCGTGCTTATGCATCCAATATTGACTATAATGAGATTTGCAATACTCTCTGCATTCCGGGCACAACCTGGAAAATGACGGGTGATGCCCATAAAACCTTACCTGGTGCATCTTTGAATATCAATGCTCGAGCTTGGCAATACTTTGTGTGTCAACGGATGATGCCTGCTTTACACTATAGTAACCTGACTGTTCCAAGAGCTGTTTTGATCTATGCTATTTTGATGGGTATGACTATAGATGTGGGTGAAATAATATTCGATTCTATCTTACACACTGTGCGACATAAACTTGGATTGTACTTTTTGTCTTTGATTACACGACTATGCATCCAAGCTGATGTCCCTTACAGTAGTATCTAGGAGCACCAACCACCCAAGAAACCCATCGATGATTACATGCTCAATCTACTTAAAACCTCAAGACCACCAAATCCAGAGGAGGGAGCAATGATTTCTGCTCCTCCTCCCTCTAGAAATTTCACTATCGTAAAGCGTCTTGACCGCTTTGAGCATCATTTTGAAGAACACCATAAACTGTTGTTCGATAGGTTAGATCATCAAGAAGAGTTCTTTTCTAGGCAAGCTGATTATCAAGCGGAGGTATTCTCCTCTTTTGGTCAAATGTACCATCACATTGCCTTCGCTACTGGATGTCATATGGATCACTTTCCCACCATGCCACCCTATCCGGGTTCATCTTTTGATCCACCTCAAGGGGAAGGTGACGAGAATGAAGAAGAGAATGAGGCCGATCCTGAAGACATTGATGATTAATTTTGGGGTCTATTTTGTTTGTTGCTTTCCCTTTTATTTTATTTATTTATTTTATTTTTTCGACTCACCACTCTATCTTTCAGTATGTTTTCTTTTTTTATTATTATCTTTCGTACTCAGTTGTTTCTTTTCAGTTCATGTGCTAACATATGGTGGGATTCTTCATAGTACACCATCATTGCTTTCTTTTTGTTTGTTCTCTTTTGCAGATCAGCCTTTTAACAAAAAGTATAGCATGCAGTTCAAATGAAGATGCACCGCTTTCAGCTGTTGTGCACTTATGCTTACCCAAGGGGAGTTTCCTATACTTTCTCTTTCACATTGAGGTCAATGTAAATTTTAAGTTGGGGGTGGAGGAAAGATATGATTTGCCTTTATTTGCCTTTCATTAAACTGCTGGTGTCATTGTCCGTATCTTTTGTTTTAAGCATGCTTTGCGTTAGCCTTAGAGTTAATTCACATGTCAATGATATGAACTTAATTGAAATAACAAATAGCATGTAGAAGAAGTTAAATTCTGTTTCGGTTTGAGAATAATTTAAGTGTCAATCTTGATTTGGTTTGAGACTCTAGTTTGTGGTAAGATTGAATGATTAGTCTAAAACATCTAGAAAAGTTTTATGTGCGATTGTTTGTGAATACTATTGCGGTCTCAACAAGCTCTAGAACTTATTTGAAAATCATTTGAGGCGAATTCCTAGAATGCACACTACTTAGGATATGATATAGGCCATTTTTAAATTGTTTGAGCCTTTCAAACTTACCCTTGCAATATATATCACTAGTCACCTTTTTGAGCCCTTTTCTTGAAAAAGAATTTGAGCCTTGTTTCTTTCAAAAACTCATTTACTTACCCTTATGAACCTCAAAGTATTTTATCCTTACCCTTCTTTTAAAAGAACTTAGTTGTACACATTGTTGAGAATCACTTAAGAGGAGTAAGGATGGAAATATGAAAAACCATAACCCAAGTATATTAAAGAAGATAAGTTGGGGATTATGGAAAAGAAAAGAAATAAGAAAAAAAAAAGAAGAGGTGAATGAGTATTTGCTAAAAACAGAAAAAGAAGAGAAGTATGGCAAAGAAAGAAGAAAAAGAAAAGAAAAAGTGGTGACTTGTCAAGAGATATGCTTTTATAAAAAATGGTTGAAGGAGTTGAGCATTGAAGTAAAGTTATCTAGTGCTTGAAAGTGGTTGTGTTTAAAGCTAAGAGATTAAGTTCTTTTACTTGCAAATCCTTCCCGTTCTTCCTTAACCTTTACCTTGGTCTAACATTACAAGCTTATTAAAGACCTATTGATCCAATGAAGTGTGATTTTCCTACAATAGTGGAGAATGATTTGAAAAATAAGCCTATGGAGCTTTTTTATGTGATTGATGTCACACAATTTGTTATGTTTTTAGAGGCCAAGACTTGTATTCATGAATGTTGTGCATAAAATCATCTTGGTGTTCGGATTAATGGATTGTGGTAAGATGGATGTTAAGAGTCAATAACAATTTTAAGATTGATGTTTGGATTACTTTTGGACTTAGGTGAAATTTAATGATTCTATGTGCCGTATGTTATGTGCAATGTTTGAGACAAAAAGTGAATTACTCTTCATTGACACTAATATTGCTTTTCATAAAATTTGATTCCCACCATAGAAATTCATCTCTTGTTTTTCACTTGAATTGCTAGGGACTAGCAATAAGCTAGTTGGGGGTTGTGATAAGAGCCATAAAATGCATTATAATCGTACTTATTTGTTAGCACTTTAGGGTTGATTTTGGTCTTAATTGCATTTTTATTCATTAACAACTCTAAAGTGGTATTTTTGGAGCATTAATTTATTTCGGTGCATTTTTCAGGTATCTTGAGTTAAAAGAGATGGAAGAGCTATCATCGTTTTAAAACACGAAGTTCCATTGAACACTCAAGCAAAAGAATGGTCGCAGAAGAGCCAAGAAAAAGAGAAACTAAGAAAGGAGTTTTCACTAAGTTGCTGGAGTTGCCCTACAAATCAACCATCTTTAAAAATTAAACTGTATTGATGTAGAAAGAACCATGAAGTGTGCCATATATTCTTAGAAAGATCTGAAAGTTTATTTTCTGGAGGATTTTACGGTTCGTTAAAATCATTTCTCTAGAGAAAGTTATGGCGATTTTAGCGGACAGAGGTCAGACCTTCTGAATCAGCATCAGCCAGCGCCGCACCATGGATTATCCGCGCCGCACCTCACAGCACCAACACCTGACTTAACAAAACAGAGCCACACCACGCCCAAGTGACGCTGCAGCATGCACACAGCTTTATGCACTCCGAGTTACACCCTAATTAGGTCCTTAATGACTTGTTCAAACCCTAAAACACCCCTAGGCCTTGTGTACTATAAATATACCACTTAGGGTTTGTAATTAGGCATTCACAAACCTGGAGAACTCAAGAAAGCAGCAACTTTTCTTCCATTGTGCAACCATGAGCCCCATGGCTGACTAATCTCCCAGCAAGGAGAAGGGGTGAATCCCTAGGTGTAGTTGTTTCTATTTCCCTTATTTGATTCAGTTGTAATGGAGCTTTAACGTTCAAACATTGTTATGATTTACTTTTTATTCTAATTATAAAGACTTCATCTAATCCGGTGATTTTATCTTTTTCTTTGATATAGATTTAGTCATGCTTTCTTTATGTCAAGATTATTTAGGTATGATTGAGTCCGGTAGATCTAGCCTTTAGGTTTGTCCATTACTACAATATTTTCATCAAAGATATATTGTCGTTTCTTGATAAACTTAAAGGATAGATCATATGTGCATGAATTGAAACTAAAGAGTATTTTAGAACAATCAAATTAGGGTTTATACATGTGCTTTAATTGAATATTTGTCGATTGCCTGTTTGGGATGTGAAACTTGCAATCGAGATAAAAACAACTGAAGCAAGTTAGGATTAGGGCAACAAACCTAGGGAGGATTCCCGGATCCTTGTTGCTCTCCTATTATATTTCACAATCTACTTTACACAATTGTCTCACTATCAAATTTAGATTCTATATTTAATTTGATCATATCGTCTCATATTAAATTTTACATCTTTCTTTATAGTTAATTTGTCTCCCTGTGGAATCGACACCCCAAAGCCGTACTACAACACCGCGTTACTGTTTTGGGCGTAATTAACTAGCAAAATGTAAGCTTGGGGGTATTTGATGAGTGTTAAATATTGCATATTTTGGCCTCTTAATTTACATTTGTTAGCTTAGAAATTTGCTACTTTGAGTTGTTTTTTTCGTTGTTTTACAGGTTTACAAGCACTTGGAAAGAAGTTCACTAAATTGCCAGAATTGCATGTACAAATCAGTCATTTTTGCGGATTAAATTGTATTGAGTTAGGAAGAACCAGGAGATGATCCATATATGCTTGGAAAGATCCGGATGTATATTTTCTGAGGAATTTTACAACTCGTAAATATGATTTTTCTAGAGCAAGTTATGGCAGTTTTAGCAGACAAAGGTCAGGCTGTGCGTGATTTCAGCGTGGCAAAAGTGATTTTTGCGGATTAAACTGTAATGATTCAGGAAGAACTAGGAGATGACCAAATATGCTTGGAAAGATCTGGATGTCTATTTTCTGGGGAATTTTACGGCTTGTAAAGATGATTTTTCTAGAGAACGTTATGGCAGTTTTAGTAGACAAAGGTCAGGTTGTGCGAAATTTCAGCATGGGCAGAAGTTTTGAAGGGCATGTGAAGGCTTAAATCCCACATCCCACATCGGTTGGAAACGTATTCTATATCCCTCATCCCACATCGGATTGGAAACACATTGCACTCATGGAGTTTCCCTATAAAAGCCCCATTTCACTTCATAAAAAACGGGTGCAATCCGGAGGACTTCTGCTAGCATTGTAGTGGATCTCCAAGGCTTTGCTACCAAGGCGGGAAGCACTGCACAACAGCTGTGAATAGAATTGCTCTCAATGTATAGTCAATTTTAATTTATTTCTTTTGAGTTTAAAGTTTTATGTTTAGCACTTTAATTGTGAAATTTAGTTTCATAATCATGAGAGGCTAAAACCTTCATCTAAGGTTGAAGATGAAGCCTCGCCATTGTTTGGCATAATATTTTCAGATATATTCATACAATTCTGATATTTTTAGTATTAATTTTCTGTTTCGATTGTTTGAGTAAATTCTTATGATTGATTGTGTTTAAGTTGTTCAAATTGGATATTCCTTATGTTTCATCTACCGGATACGGCGGATCATCCAAAGTAAATTGGATATCCATTGTGATTCTAAAGGGATACATTGGATGATTTGGTTGAATTAGGGTATTCGCTGTGATTTGTATAATAGTGGATTCATGGAATTATTTGATAGATTACTTTTATATAGAACATGAAAAAATGTGCTTTACTTTGGTGGGGTGGATTCAGAAACCTTAGTATCTTTATTATTTGTTTCAAATCAATTTAGTTTAAGTTTATATTTTTTGCAAGATACAATTCAAAATTTTTGAACTAAGTTAAAATAGGTTTAGTTTAGATAAAAATCCATTTTCACTACGCAATTCCTAATGGATTCGACCTCGCACTTGCACACACTATATTGCAAATGACTCGTGCGCTTGCGAGTAATTTAAAACTCACAACAGGCACCTAAGTGTATTTCACTTAGATCATGTTAATTCCTCTTTCAAGGTCCCCATCCATAAAAAAAAATAGGATAAAGGTGCTTTATAAATTGTAGGAATGAGGAAGAGAATTCTATTAACATGTGCAAAACTTCTAGGGGGTCTAATTTGGCTAACAAGGATACATTTTGGGAAAAAATCTTTTTGATTTTTATGTCACTTTTTGAAACTAGTTTGTGGCAAATTTTCAAAGGAAATCACAATCATAACTATTTTTGCAAAAATGCATAAAAAATGTGAGCAATAACCTTCAAAATTGACCAATTTCTTCCAAAATTTTATTTTTCTTAACCATCCTATTTTTCACTTAGACCAAAGTATATTTTATTTAAATCATGATAAATTCCACTTTCGAGGTCAGAAAGTCTATAAAAAAAAAAGAAGATAAAAGGGCACCACAAGTTGTAGGAAAGGGGGAAAGAATTCGATTAACACAAGCAAAACTTCTGGAGGGTATAATTTGGTCTTCAAGGCTCTATTTGTGGAAATGATCCTTTAGGTTTTGATGTAACTTTTTGAAACCTAGTTCGTGGCAAGATTTCAAAGGAAATGACCATCTTAACTATTTTAGAAAAATGCATAAAAAAACGTTAGCTATAACCTTCGAAAATGATTAGGTTCTTCCAAAATTTGATTTTTCTCAATCATCCCTTTTTCACTTGGACCAAAGGTATTTCACTTACATCATGTTAGATTCCACTTTTGAGGTTACTAGCTAGGCTAAAAGTGCATTACAAATAGTAGGAAAGAGCAGGAGAATTCGATTAACATGAACAAAACTAATGGATGGTATAATTTTCCTTTTAGGGCTATGTTTTGGGAAAAATATCCTTTTGGTTTTGATGTAACTTTTTGAAACCTAGTTCATTGAAAATTTTCAAAGGAAACAACAATCATAACTATTTTAGTGAAAATGCACAAAAAATGTGAGTTACTTTAGAAAATGGCAAATTTCTTCCAAAATTTATTTTTCTTGACCATCCCATTTTTCACTTGGGACAAAGCATATTTCTATTAGATCATGTTAAATTCCACTTTCAAGGTCACGTGCCATCAATGAATAGGATAAAAGTGCATCACAAATTGTTGGAATGAGGGAGAGAATTCGATTAACACAAGCAAAACTTCTAGAGGGTATAATTTGGCCTTCGGGGATCCATTTTGGGAAATGATTTGTTTGGTTTTAATGTAACTTTTTGAACCTAGTTTATAGTAAATTTTCAAAGGAAATGACCAATATAACAATCTCTTTTTTTTTGTGAAAATGCACAAAAAAATGAGCTAGAACCCTTGAAAATGGTTATTTTATTTTTCGAATTTTGATTTTTTTTTACCATCCAATTTTTCACTTGGACCAAAGCACATTTCACTTATTTCATGTTAAATTTCACCTTCAAAGTCACTAAACATTAAAAAAAAAAAAAAGGGGGATAAAAGTGCATTACAAACTGTAAGAAAGAGGGAGAGAATTCGATTTAACACGAGCAAAACTTCTCGAGGTTATAATTTGGTGATTAGGGCTCCGTTTTGGGAGATGATCCATTTGGTTTTAAGGTAACTTTTTGAAACATAGTTTAAAACAAATTTTCAAAGAAAAAGACCATGATAACAATTTTAGCGAGAATACATAAAAAAGTGAGCTATAACCTTTGGAAATGGCTAGTTTCTTCTAAACATTTATTTTTCTTGACCATCCAATTTTTCACTTGGACCAAATGTATTTTACTTAGATCATTTTAAATTCTACTTTCGAGGTACCAAGCATAAAAAAATAAGATGAAAGAACATTAAAAATTGTAGGAAAGAGGGAGAGAATTAGATTAACTCGAGCAAAATTTCTAGAGGGTATAATTTGGTCTTCAGGGCACTGTTTTGGGAAATGATCAATTATATTTTGGTGTAACTTTATGAAACCTAGTTCATGGCATGTTTTCAAAGGAAATGATGATCATAACTGTTTTAGCAAAAATGCGCAAAAACGTGAGCTAACCTTCGAAAATGGCATGTTTATTCCAAAATTTGAATTTTCTTAACCATTGCATTTTTTATTTGGGCTGAAGTGTATTTTAATTAAATCATGTTAAATTCCACTTTCGAGGTCACCAAACATAAAAAAAAAAAAAAAAGGATAAAAGTGCATTACAAATTTTATGAAAGAGGGAGAGAATTCGATTAACACCAGCAAAAGTTCTGGAGGGTATAATTTTGCTTTCAAAAATCCATTTTGCATAATGATACTTTAGTTTTGATGTAACTTTTTAAAACCTAGTTTGTGAAAAATTTTCAAAGGAAATGGCTTTCATAACTATTTTAGTGAAAAAGCACAAAAAATATGAGCTATAATCTTTGAAAATGGCTAGTTTGTTCTAAACTTTGATATTTCTTCACCATCCTATTTTTTGCTTAGGCCAAAGCATATTTCACATTGATGATGTTAAATTCCACTTTTGAAGTCACCAGCCATAAAAAATAGGACATTACAAATTGTAAGAAAGAGGTTTAGAATTCTATTAACATAAGCAAAACTTCTAGAGAGTATAATTTGGCCTTTAGGATCCATATTGATAAATGATCTTTTTAGTTTTTTGTAACGTTTTAAACCCAATTTAGTGGAAAATTTTAAAAGGAAATGACTATCATAACTTTTTTAGCGAAAAAGCACAAAAAAGTGAGCTATAACCTTCGTAAATGGCGGGTTTCTTCAAAAATTTGATATTTCTTGGCCATCCTATTTTTCACTTGGGCCAAAGTGTATTTCACTTAGATAATGTTAAATTCCAATTTTGAGGTCACCCAACATAAAATAATAGGATAAACATGCATTACAAACCCAGAATTTGGTTTCAAAAAGTTACATCAAAACCAAAAGGATCATTTCTAAAAATGGAGTCATGAAGGCCAAATTTTACCCTCTATAAGTTTGGTACATGTTTATCGAATTCTCTCCCTTTTCCCTAAAATTTGTAATGAAATTTTATCCTTTTTATGGTTGATGATCTTGAAAATGAAATTTAACATGATCTAAGTGAAATATGATTTGGTCCAAGTGAGAAATGGGATGGTCAAGAAAAATCAAAGTTTGGAAGAAACTAGCAATTATCAAAGGTTATAGCTAACATATTTTGTGCATTTTCTCTTAAATAGCTATGATGGTCATTCCTTTGAAAAATTACCAAGAACTAGGTTTCAAAAAGTTTCATTAAAACCAAATGGATCATTTCCCAAAATGGAGACCAGAAGGCCAAATTATACCCTCAGAAGATTTGCTCGTATTAATCGAATTCTCTCCCTCTTTCATACAATTTGGAATGTATATTTATCCTATTTTTTATGGCAGGTGACCTCAAAAGTGGAATTTAAAATGATCTAAGTGAAATATGCATTGGTCCAAGACAAAAATAGCATGATAAAAAAATCAAAATTTTGAAAAAAATTGGCAATTTTTGAAGGTTATAGCTCTTTTTTTTTTGTGCAATTTTGCTAAAATAGTTACAATGGTTATTTCCTTTGAAAATTTTTCATGATCTAGGTTTCAAAAAATCGATTCAAAACTAAAGAGTCATTTCCCAAAATGAAGCCTTGAAGGCCAAATTATACCATTTAAAAGTCTTGCTCATGTTAATCGAATTCTCTCCCTTGTTCCTACAAGTTGTAATGCATTTTGATCTTATTTTTTATTGTTGTCTCAAAAGTTGAATTTAACATTATGTAAATGAAAGATAGTTTTTCCAAGTGAAAACTAGGATGGTCAAGAAAAATGAAATTTGGGAAGAAACTAGCCATTTTTGAAGGTAGCTCACGTTTTTTTTTTTTAGCTAAAATAGTTACGGTGGTCATTTCTTTTGAAAAATTTTCACATAGTAAGTTTCAAAAAGTTACATCAAAACCAAATGGATCATTTCCCAAAACGGATCCTGAAGGCCAAATTATTCCCTCGAGAAATTTTACTCGTGTTAATCGAATTCTCTCACTTTTTCCTACAATTTGTAAAGTATTTTTATCCTTTTTTTTATTATTGCTGACCTTGAAGTGGAATTTAATATGATCTAAATGAAATACAATTTTTTCAAGTAAAAAAAATGAATGATTAAGAGAAATCAAATTTTGGAAGAAATTGACCATTTTCGAAGGTTATAGACTTTTGTACATTTTCACTAAAATAGTTATGATTGTCGTTTCCTTTGAAAATTTGACGTGAACTTGGTTTCAAAAGGTTATGTCAAAATAAAATAGATCATTTCCCAAAACAGAGCCCTCATGGCTAAATTATACACTCTAGAAGTATTGCTCATGTTAAATAGAATTATCTCACTCTTTCCTACAATTTATAATGAACTTTCCTACTATATTTTTTTTTATGGTTGATGATTTCAAAAGTGGAATTAAAATTATCTATGTGAAATATACATTTTTCTAGGTGAAAAATAGTATGGACAAGAGAAATTAAGTTTGCAAAAAACTTGCCATTTTCAAAGGTCATATAGCTCACACTTTTTGTGAATTTTCTCTAAAATAGTTAGGATGGTCATTTCCTTTGAAAAATTTTCATGAATAAGGTTTCAAAAAGTTATATCAAAACCAAATAGATAATTTCCTTAAACAGAGCGTTGATGGCCAAATTATACCCTCCGAAAGTTTTATTCGTGTTAAATCGAATTCTGACTCTTTCCTATAATTTGTAATGCACTTTTATCCTTTTATTTATGATTTGTGACCTCAGAAGTGGAATTTAAAACACTCTAATTTAAATAAACTTTGGTCCAAGTGAAAATTGGGATGACAAACAAAATCAAAGTTTGGAATAAACTTACCATTCTTGAAGGTTATACATTGTTTTGTATTTTCGCTAAAATAGTTACGATTATCCTTTCCTTTATTAGCCACAAACTAGTTTTCAAAAAGTGACATCAAATCTAAAGGCATCATTGCTCAAAACGGAGCCTTGAAGGCCAAATTATACCCTTTAGAAATTTTGCTCGTGTTAATTGAATTCTTTCATCTTTTATACAATTTGGGATGCACTTTTATCCTATTTTTTGTTGGTTGATCTCCTTGAAATTTGAATTTAACATGATCCAAGTGAAATACGTTGTGGTCTAAGTGAAAATGGGGATAGTCAAGAAAATTCAAAGTTTGAAAGAAACTAGCCATTTTCAAAGGTTATAACTCACTTTTTTTATAAAAACAAAATTCACTAAAATAGTTATGATGGTCATTTCTTTTGAAAAGTTGTCACAAACTAGGTTTCAAAAAGTTACCTCAAAACCAAATGGATCATTTCCATAACGAAGCCCTGAAAGCCAAATTATACCATCAAGAAGGTTTGCTAGTGTTAATCGAATTAACTCTCTCTTTCATACAATTTGTAATTTATTTTTATCCTATTCTTTTATGGCGGGTGATCTTGAAAGTGAATTTTAACATGATCTAAATGAAATACTCTTTGTTCCAAAAGAAAAATCGAATTGTCAAGAAAAATCAAATTTTTATAGAAACTCACGATTTTTTAAGGTTATAACTATTTTTTTTGTTTATTTTTGCTAAAATAGTTATGTTTGTAATTTTCTTTGAAAATTTTCTATGAATTAGGTTTCAAAAAGTTACATCAAAACCAAGTGGATTATTTCCCAAAATGGAGCATTAAAGGCCAAATTATACCCTATAGAAATTTTGCTTGTGTTTTATCGAATTCTCTCCATCTTCCCTACAATTTGTAATGAACTTTTATCCTATTTTTTTGGCCGGAGACCTTGAATGTGAAATTTAATATAATCTAATTGAAATACACTTTGGTCCAAGAGAAATTGGATGGTCAAGAAAATAAAAAAAAAATATTTGAAGAAACTTGCCATTTTCGAAGGTTAGCTTACGTTTTTTTGTGCATTTTTGCTAAAATAGTTACATTGGCCATTTCCTTAGGAAATTCACCATGAACTAGGTATCAAAATGTTACATCAAAACCAAAATGATCATTTCTCAAAACGGAGCCGTGAAGGCCAAATTATACCCTCAAGAAGTTTTGCTGGTGTTGATTGAATTCTCTCCCTCTTTCCTACAATTTGTAATGAAATTTTATCCTATTTTTTATGGGTGGTAACCTCGAAAGTGAAATTTATCATGATTTAAGTGAAAGATGCTTTGGTCTAAGTAGAAAATAGGATAGTTAATAAAAATCAAAGTTTGGAGTAATTGACTATTTTCGAAGGTTACATCTCACATTTTTTGTGCATTTTTGCTAAAATAGTTATGATGGTCATTTTCTTTAAAACTTTACTACAAATAAGGTTTCACAAAGTTAGATCAAAACCTAATGGATCATTTCCCAGAACAGAGCCTTGAAGGCCAAATTATACCATCCAGAAGGTTTGCTCATACTAATCAAATTCACTTCCTCTTTCCTACAATATGTATTACACTTTTATCTTTTTTTATCGCTGGTGATATTGAAAGTAGAATTTAACATGATCTAAGTGAAGTATGCTTTGATCTAAGAGAAAAATCGGATGGTAAAAAAAATCAAATTTTGGAAGAAACATGATGTAACTTTTTGAAAAACAGTTCGTTTCAAATTTTCAAAAGAAAAGGACCACCATTACTATTTTAGCGAAAATGAAAAAAATGCATGAGCTAACCTTCAAAAATGGCTAGCTTCTCCCAAACTTTGATTTTTCTTGGTCATCCCATTTTTAAATTGGAAAAAATTATATTTCACATAGATAATTTTAAATTCCACTTTTAAGGTCACCAACCATTAAAACATGTGATAAAAGTGCATTAAAAATTGTAAGAAAGAGTAAGATAATTCAATTTGGCCAGCAGGGCTTCGTTTTGGGAAACAGTCCATTTGATTTTGACATAACTTTTCGAAAACTAGTTCAAGGAAAATTTTCAAAGGAAATTGCCATCATAACTATTTTAGCGAAAATGGACAAAAAAATGTGAGTTATAACCTTCAAAAGGCAATGAATACTTAAAGTCCACCACATGTGGCTCAAGTGTTCTTGGTGTTGCCCATTTACTATCAACACTAGGGTATGTGATTCCCGCATCCATGTGACTTCTCTCAAGCAACTCCTCAAAGCATGGTTGCCAAGATTTCTTAATAAATCCCTGTGACTTATCAACAACATTAATGGCATGGAGATAAATTGAAGAATCATCGAACTCAAAATTATTAGGAGTGAATTCCAAAGAGTTAGAATTATCTTTAATGTACTCATCCTCTTCATGCGGCTGCTTTAAGACTCGAAAAACATTTACCTCTAGAGTCACATTTCCAAACGATAATGTCATTAAACCATTCCTACAATTAATGAGGGCATTGGCAGTGGCAAGGAATGGTCTTCCAAGTATCAAAGGAATTTTTGACTACATGTTCACAGTAGAAACGATATCTAAAACCAAAAAGTCAACAGGATAATAGAAATTATCTATTTGCAACAAAACATCTTCCATAATACCTCTTGATTTTCTTACCGATCTATCCACTAATTGAAGTACCACGGAGGTTGATCTCACTAAGACTGAGCTACAAGTACATGGAGAATGGCATGAGGTTCACACTAGCACCCAAATCTAGCAATGCTTGACCACAAGATTTTTTTCCAATTTGGCAAGCTACCGTTGGATAGCCCGGATCTTTATATTTAGGCGGTGTCCTGCTGTCAATTATTGCACTTGCTTGCTCCATCAAGAATGTCGCCTTCTTCACATTGTGCCTCCTCTTGAGTGTGCATAGATCCTTGATTACTTTAGCATAGTTGGGAACCTGTTTTATGACATGAAGAAGAGGAAGGTTAATTTTAACATGTTGAAGTTGTTCAAGAATATCACCTTTTAATGCTGAATTTCTCTTCTTAGGTTTAAGGAGTGCTTGAGGGAAAGGAACCAGTGGAGAATAATCATTATGGGCCTCTTGTTCCATAAGATCTTCATCTTTGTTGCTCACAGTATTAGGAATCAAGTGTGATGGTAGAGTGGGACCATCAATTTTCTTACCACTGCGGGTGATTATGGCATTAACCTCTCTAACATTTTGATTTTCAGGATCAGAGGTTTATGCCATATGTTATCCCCTTGGATTAGGTTGTGGCTGTGAATGAAAATGACCTTATTCTTGAACCGTCAAGAAACTAGTCATCTTGGTGAGTTGGCTCTTTATCACCTTTTGTTCCTCTTTGATCGCTTGTTGCTCTTCTAGCAACCGTTGATTTATCTTGCCTTGATCTTCCACACTCTTGGCATGTACCTGCATAAATGATTTAAACATATCTTCCAAAGGTAAAGATTGTTGAGGTGCATTAAATGAGGTTGTTTCCGGTTGCCATTGGGTACTAGATTGGGTAGGAGGTTGCATATCGGATCTCCAACTAAAATTAGGGTGATTCTTCCAACCGGGATTGTAGGTGTTAGAGTAGGGTGAGTCTGATTTCCTAAAGGGTATACCTAAAGCATTACACTTTCCCTTTATCTCAAAATAAGCTAGACAATCCTTAGATAAATGATCTACCCCATTACATATAAAACAAGGTTCATGGGACTTTACCCTAGCAACTGGTTCGGGGGTTCTAGCATCCTAGGTTTTTAAGGTTTCAATTTCCTTAGTTAGGGCCTCTAAATGGGCTTTAAGGCTGTTCTTTTCCTTAAGTTGATAAATCCCAGCGGGTTGATTTTTTCTAGTGCTTTCCATGGCATTTGGTCCAATCTAAGTGTGGGCTTTTTCCGATAGGTCATCTAGGAAATCTATGGCTTTGTCGGGATCTTTTTGAAGAAAATTCCCATTACAAATCATTTCTATGAACTGCCTCTCCCTACTTAGAAGTCCATCATAGAAATAGCTAACTACCCGCCAACTCTCATACTCATGGTGTGCACAAGAATTTAAAAGGTCCTTGAAATGTTCCCAAACTTGATATAAGGTTTCACTCTCTTTTTGTGCAAAGTTTGAGATTTGTCTCTTGAGATTGTTGGTCTTATGGATTGGGAAGTGCTTTTGGAAGAAAACTAGGGTCATCTCATCCCAACTACCTATAGACCTAGGTCTTAACAAGTATAGCCAAACCTTGGCTTTTTCCTTAAGTGAAAAAGGGAAAAACCGAAGTTTGAAGGTGTCTACCATATCAGCCCTACCTTGAAAGGTTACTACTACTTCATCAAATTCCATAATATGGATATAGGGGTTTTCATTCTCAAACCCATGGAAGGTTGGTAGCAATTGGATCATGCTCAGCTTAAACTCAAGTTATTGAACATTAGGGAGGAACATGATACAAGATGGTGTGGCTGTTCGGCTAGGGTGCAAGTAGTCTTTAAGTGTCCTAGCAACATTTTCATTGTGATTTTTAGCCATGTTAACAAAATGCTCTAAATTCTCACTTGGGTGTGCACTATGGTTTGATCTAGGCGAGGTTTCACTAACAGATGTGGAAAAAGAGGGTAACTCTATTTCAAGTCTTTTAATGAATTTACCTCGTGAATCTCTTGGTCTATGCATACACCAAAGGGATTAGAGGGAAACAAATAAAACAGAAAGAAAAAAAATTAGAAAATCAAAACAAAGAGAAAAGAACGTGATGAGAGTCATAAAATGCATCTCAACAGTGGTTAATTGTTAGCATTTTATGATTGATCTCGGTCTTTATTGCGCTTTTATGTGTTAATAACTCTAAAGTGATATTAGACCACTGACTTATTTCAGTGCATTTTCAGGTACTTTGAGTTTAAAAGAGATGAAAAAACGATCATTGATTAAAAGGCCAAGATCCCATGCTTATGGAAGGACAAGATGGACTGCTGTCTGCACTGTGATCGAGCGCACATCCCACATCGACCAAGAAGTATTCTGCAGCGCAACTGCGATCGAGCGCACCAACCTGCAATCGAGCGCACTAAGGCTACGATTGAGTGCACTCGGGCAGTATCCCACATCGGTTAGAAAACACATAGCACTCTGGGAGTTTGCCTATATAAGACCCACTCCACTTCAGCTTTAAGCATCAATCAGAGCTCATCTAAAATCATCAAATAGTGAATCCAGAGGGCCTTTAGGAGCAATCCAGAAGGTCTTTAGGACGAATCCAAAGTATAATTTTGGAAGGCAAGCTGAGGAATCGCCGAAGCTTTTGCTACCAAGGAAGAGATGATCGTTAAGAGGCCGGAGGCAACTCAAGGAAACATGAGCTCCATGGCCGGCTAGTCTCCAAGCAAGGCGAAGGGATGAATCCCTATGTGTAGTTGTTCTTATTTTCCTTTATTTGATTCAGTTTTAGTTTGGTATTATTTTCATTAAATATTGTTATGTTTTATTCTTTAATTTAATTAGTAGATTTTTATTAGTCCGATGATTGCATGCTTCTTTTCCATATAAGTTCAATCATGCTTTTCTTATGTGTACCTGTTTGGGTGTGATTGAGTCCATTAGATCTCTTTTATAGATTTTTCCATTGCTTTTGTATTTTCGTTTAGATATATCGTCGTCTCTTGATAATTTATAAGTTAGGTCATGTGTGCTTGAAAGTAAAGAAGATTTCATAACAATTACATTAGGATTTATAAATACGCTTTAATCGAATATTTTTCGATTGCCTGTTTGGGATGTGAAACTTGCAATCGAGATAAAAACAACTGAATCAAGTTAGGATTAGAGCAATGAACTTAGGGAGGATTTTCGGAACCTTGTCATTTCTTTATTATATTTCAAACCTATTTACACAATTGCCTTTTTCGCAATCAACAATTCAAGATTTTGTCACTTAATCTTTTATCAGTTGTTTTAAAGTTCACACCTTCTTTATAGTTAACTTTTTTCCCTGTGGAATCGACACCCCAAAGCAGTACTACAATAACCGCGTTATGTTTTGAGCGTAATCAAATTTTGGCGCCGTTGCCGGGGAAACGCGCTTAAGTACAAGGAAGCTTAAAAACTTTGAGTGTGACGGTAGAAGAATTGTAAATATTTTTCTTTTCAGCAGTTTGTAAATACGGTAATATTGTTCCTTTACCTTAGTTTTGATTTTCTGATTTATTTTGTTTTATTTATTTCCCCTCTGATTTATTTGGTGCATGCTTAGATCGAGAGATTTGCGAGGTAGATTCATTAAAGGACCCGAACTAGAATTACCCTCTCCTTCTGAGTCTGATAGTGAAACCACGCCTAGATCAAACAATAGTGGAAACCCAAGTGAGAATTTAGAGGATTTTGTTAATATAGCCGATAATCTTAATGAGAATGTTGCTAGGACACTTCAGGATTACCTCCACCCTACACGCACAGCCACACCATCATGCATCATGTTTCCAACCAATACTCGCCAATTAAATCTTAAACCATGGATGATTCAATTACTCCCTACATTTCATGGCTTGGATAATGAAAACCCATATATGCACATTAGAGAGTTTGAGGAAGTAGTCGTGACTTTTCATAGTCAAGATGAAACCGATGACATTGTGAGGCTTAAGTTCTTTCCTTTCGCTTTGAAGGATAGAGCTAAGAGTTGGCTATACTCACTAAGACCACGATCTATTGGGTCGTGGACTGAGATGACTCGGGCTTTCTTTAACAAATACTTTCCCCAACATAAGACCAATGCTTTGAAAAGGCAAATCTCCACCTTTGCACAAAAGGATAGTGAGACCTTATATCAGTCTTGGGAGAGATTTAATGAGTTATTTAGTATGTGCCCTCACCATGGGTATGAGAATTGGTGTTTAGTGAGCTATTTCTATGAGGGTCTTACCTATAGAGAATGCCAATTTGTAGAGATGATGGGTAATGGTGGGTTCTTGGAGAAAGATCCTGATGAGGCCATAGAGTACCTTAATGAGCTTGCTGAAAAAGCTCACACTTGGACTGGACCTAGTGCTACTAAGAGCACAAATAGGTCACGACCTATAGAGAACCTAAATGGTGGTGGAATTTACCATCTTAGGGAAGAGGATAACCTTAAGACCAAGGTCGAGATGCTCACTAGGGAACTAGAGGTATTAAAGACTAAGAGCTTAAAGCCAACACATGTGGTTAATCATGCAAAATCTTTTGAACCATGTTTTGTGTGTGGCTGGGTAGATCATCTCGTCCAAGAGTGTCCCACATTTGCTGATATGAGAGGGATTTATAATGAACAATGTAATGCCTTAGGCATGTACACGAAGCCTTCTACACCCTTCTCTAATACCTATAATCCAGGATGGTGAAATCACCCCAATTTCAGCTGGAAGTCTGAAAACCAGTAGCTTGCACAACCCCCTGCACATTATCATGAACCATATCATGCACCCGTGTCTTTTAGGAGTTCTTTAGAAGACACTTTACATGCTTTTATTGAATCACAGGGGAAGACTAATCAAAGGCTTGAATCTTTAATTGTGCAGGTTGTTGAAGAACAGAAAGAGATAAAAAGCCAACTGTCCAAGCTGACGAGCTACTTGAGTGTGACTGAGCGAGGTAAGTTCCCTTCTCAAGCTCAATCCACATTCTATGGTCAACACCTAGCACAACAGAATACAAAGAAGGTGAATGTCATTGAGACACTTAGTGGTAAGTCGTTACACATCCCAACACCGAACAAATCATAGGATGTGGATGAAACCCACCAAGCATACATGATTGACTCATTTATGGAAAAGGTCTATCACCTTAATCCATTGGAGTCCACGCTCACCCATGGCTTCACAAGAGCATATATCAAGCCAAAATCTGCGGGTGTTATTGATGACATCCTTGAGGCCTCTCAAAAACATACAAGCACCAAATTTAGCAATAAAGTAGTGGCTGGTGCATCCAACTCATGTTTTTCGAGGAGGGAATAAAAGCGTATGGCTGAAGACGTAAAACTTAGCGCTCATGGGAGGCACCCTACAGCATATCCTTTTACTATTATTGTTTTTCTTTCTTGTTTATTATTCACATTTTTTTTTCTGTTTTCCAGTATTAACTTAGTATTTCTTTTTCAAGGAAAAATGTACGAAGCAGTCCAAATGGTGGAGCACAATTTTCAGCTTCTGTGCACCTTTGGCTACAAGGGGAGTCTCTTTTACACTTTCTTTTACATTGAGGTCAATGCAATTTTTAAGTTGGGAGTGGAGGAAACACATTTCTTTGTTTTTATATTCTTTATTTCCATACATTTTTTTCTTTTTCCATTGAACTGCTTGGTGTCATTTTCCTCTTTTTATTTGCTTTTAGCATGCTTGGTGTTAGCCTTAAAGTTAATTCACATGTCAATGATATAAGCTTAATTGAGATAGTATATAGTATTTAAAAGAAATTAAATCTTGCTTCAGTTTGAAATTAATTTAAGTATCAATCTTCACTTGGTTTGAGACTCTAGTTTGCTGTAAGATTATATGATTAGTCTAAAAACATTTAGAGAAGTTTTATGTGTGATTACTTTGTAAATACTTTTGTGGTCTTGACAAGCTCTAGAACTTACTTGATAATCACTTGAGGCAAATTCCTAGAATGCACACTACTTAGGATATGATATAGGCCATTTTTGAACTGTTTGAGCCTTTCAAACCTACCATTGCTATATTTATCAGTAATCACCTATTTGAGCCTTTTTCTTGAAAAGAAAAATTGAGCCTTGTTTCTTTCGATAAACCATTTACTTACCTTTATGAGCCTAAAAATATTTTATTCTTACCTTTCTTTTAAAAGAACTTAGTTATACACATGTTGTGAGAAGCACTTAAAAGGAGTAAGGGTGGAAATATGAAAAAAATATATATATATCTACCACAACCCAAGTACATTAAAGGAGATAAGTTGGGGGTTGTGGAAAAGAAAAGAAAAAAATGATGATGAAAAAGAAGGTGAATGGTTATGTGCCAAAATAATAATAAAAAATGAATTATGGCAAAGAAAGAAGAAAGAAAGAAAAGAAAAAATGGTGATTTGTTGAAAGAAATGCTTGAAAAATGGTTAAAAGAGTTGGGTGTTGAAGTAAGGTTATCCAGTGCTTAAAGAGTTGTGTTCAAAACTAAGAGATTAAGTTCTTTTACTTGTTGAATCCTTCCCGTTCCTTCTTAACCTTTACCTTAGCCTAACGTTACAAGCTTATTAAAGACCTATTGATCTAATGTAGTGTGATTTTTCTACAATAGTGGAGAGTGATTTGAAAAGTGAGCCTATGGAGCTTGTTTTTGTGATTAATGTCACGCAATTTGTTATGATTTTAGAGGTCAAGACTTGTATTCATGAATGTTATGCATAAAATCATCCGGGAATTTGGATTAATGGATTGTGGTAAGATGGATGTTAAGAGTCAATAACGATTTTAAGATTGATGTTTGGATTACTTTTGGATTTGGTGAAATTTAATGATTCTTTGTGCTGTGTGTTATGTGCAATTTTTGAGACAAAAAATGAATTACTCTTGGTTCAATGCTAGCATTTCTTTTCTTTATTTTTAACTCCTACCATAGAATTCATCTCTTGTTTTCGCTTGAATTGCTAGGGGCTAGCAATAAGCTAGTTGGGGGTTGTGATGAGAGTCATAAAATGCATCTCAACAATGGTTAATTGTTAGCATTTTATGATTGATCTCGATCTTTATTGCGCTTTTATGTGTTAATAACTCTAAAGTGATATTATTAGACCACTAACTTATTTCAGTGCATTTTCAGGTACTTTGAGTTTAAAAGAGAGGAAGAAGCGATCGTTGATTAAAAGGCCAAGATCCCATGCTTCTGGAAGGACAAGATGGACTGTTGCCTGTACTGCAATCGAGCGCACAAGTAGTGCGATCGAGCGCACATCCCACATCGACCAAGAAGTACTCTACAGCGCAACTACGATTGAGCGCACCAACCTGCGATCAAGTGCACTAAAGCTTCGATCGAGCGCACTCGGGCAGTATCCCACATTGGTTAGAAAACACATAGCACTCCAGGAGTTTGCCTATATAAGACCCACTCCACTTCAACTTTAAGCATCAATCGGAGCTCATCTGAAATCATTAGAGAGTGAATCCAGAGGGCCTTTAGGACGAATCTGAAGTATAATTTTGGAGGGAAAGCTGAGGAATCGCCGAAGATTTCGCTACCAAGGAGGAGATGATCGTTGAGAGGCCGAAGGCAACTTAAGGAAGCATGAGCTCCATGGCCGGCTAGTCTCCAAGCAAGACGAAGAGATGAATCCCTAGGTGTAGTTGTTCTTATTTTCCTTTATTTGATTCAGTTGTAGTTTGGTATTATTTTCATTAAATATTTTTATGTTTTAATCTTTAATTTAATTAGTAGATTTTTATTAGTCCGGTGATTGTATGCTTCTTTTCCATATAAGTTCAGTCATACTTTTCTTATGTGTACCTGTTTGGGTGTGATTGAGTCCGATAGATCTCTTTTATAGATTTGTCCATTGCTGCGGTATTGTCGTTTAGATATATCGTCGTCTCTTGATAATTTATAAGTTAGGTCATGTGTGCTTGAAAATAAAGAAGATTTCATAACAATTACATCAGGATTTATAAATGCACTTTAATCGAATATTTTTCGATTGCCTGTTTGGGATGTGAAACTTGCAATCGAGATAAAAACAACTGAATCAAGTTAGGATTAGAGCAATGAACTTAAGGAGGATTTCTGGAACCTTGTCATTTCTTTATTATATTTCAAACCTATTTACACAATTGCCTTTTTCGCAATCAACAATTCAAGATTTTGCCAATTAATCTTTTATCGTTTGTTTTAAAGTTCACACCTTCTTTATAGTTAACTTGTTTCCCTGTGGAATCGACACCCCAAAGCTATACTACAATAACCACGTTATGTTTTGGGCATAATCAGAACGATATTACCATCTTGTCTCAACGTTGAAAATCTTCCTTGTACTTAAGTGTGTCTTCCCGGCAATGGCACCAAAATTTGATTACGCTCAAACTAATACACGGTTATTGTGTATAGTTAATGTGTCAATCCCACGAGGAAAAGTGAACTACAAGAGAAGATGTAAACTTTAATACGAAACGATAAAATCCAAATGAGTAAATCTGAGTTTGATAAGGAAATAGTGTGAAGGAGATATGTAATTATAATGAAGAATATAATGGAGAGATAACAAGGTTTCAGGAATCCTCCCTAGGTTTGTTGCCTTATTCCAATCTTGATTCAATTATTTTTATCTCGATTACTAGTTTCACATCCCAAACAAGCAATCGGCAAGTATTCAATCAAAGCACATGAAAACCCTAATGTAATTGCTATGAATCACTCATTGATTTTCTATTCAAGCACACATGACCTATCTTATAGATTTATCAAGAAACAAAAATATATCTCAATGACAATATCATAGTAATGGACAAACCTAAAAGATGAATCTATAGGAATCAATCACATCCAAACAACTTGACATAAGAAGAGCTTGACTAGACTTATATGGGGAAGAAGCATGCAATCACCGGATTAAGAAAATCTAAGATAAGAAGAACATAAAGTGCAGCTATCACTTGAACATAAATTCTTCTTATTTAATCAAAGAGTAAATCATAAAAAAAATGTTTTGACAATAAATCTAAACCACAACTGAATCAATAATGGAAAATAAGAACAACTACACCTAGGGATTCATCCTTTCGCCTTGCTTGGAGATTAGTTGGCCATGAGGCTCATGCTTGAGCACTTTGATGGGGGAGAATGTTGTAGCCTTCTAAGTGATCTATTTATAATACAAAGGTTCAAGGGTGTTTTGGGTCTAAACAATCAACTAAAACCCTAATTAGGAAAACAGGGGTTCGTGTGCGCGCCGCGGCTCTCACTTACTCCCATCGTGGCCTGGTATGATCTTTGGTTAGGTGAGCTTCTGGGCACCACGGCCCTGCCTAGTCTAGGCCATGACTCTGGCTAGTTATGATGCTTGTGAAGGCTCTGGGCACCGCGGCCCTGCCTGATCCAAGCCACGGCTCTCACTGATGGCTTCCTTGCTCTCTGGAGGCCGAGGCTTAGACTTCTTCAAGCCGCAACACCCACACTTAAGACTTGGTTTCTCTTCATTTTTTCCTTCCGCAACCATGCCCTCACTTGAATGTGCATCTAAGCATCGTGCTTTAAGCTATGATAGCTTTTTATCTCTTTTGAACTCAAAGTACCTGAAAATACACCGAAATAAGTCAATGATCCAAGAATATCACTTTAGAGTTATTAAGGTATAAAAGTGTAAATCAAACCTCAATCAACCCTAAAATGCTAACAAATAAGTGCTATCAAGATGCATTTTATGACTCTCATCACTTGCCGATTGCTTGTTTGGGATGTGAAACTAGTAATCGAGATAAAAACAATTGAATCGAGATTGGAATAAGACAACAAACCTAGGGAGGATTCCCAGAACCTTGTTATCTCTCTATTATATTCTTCAATCTATTTACACAATTTTTTCATATTATTTCACTATCAAAACATAAATTTTCGCACTTGATCTTTATCGTTCGGGTTAAGGTTTACACTTTTCTTTGTAGTTCGCTTTTCCTCGTGGGATTGACACCTTAACTATACACAATAACCGCGTATTAGTTTGAGCGTAATCAGACCTTTTTTATTAAAAATAGATCACTTAGGGTTTGATAAGGGAGGATTCACGAAGGCTGGAAAACTCAAGAAGGCTATCATATTCTCCATCAAAGTGTTCAAACATGAGCCCCATGGCTAACTAATCTCCAAGAAAGGCAAAGGGATGAATCCCTAGGTGTAGCTGTTCTTATTTTCCATTATTGATTCAGTTTTAGTTTGGATTTATTGTCAAAACATTGTTATGATTTACTCTTTGATTTAATTAGAAGATTTTCTCTTAATCCGATGATTGTATCTTTCTCCTCGATATAAGTCTAGTTATGCTCTTCTTATGTCAAGATTGTTGGATGTGATTGAGTCCGATAGATTTATCTTTTAGGTTTGTCCATTACTGCGATATTGTCATTAAGATATATTGTCGTTTCTTGATAAATCTATAGGATAGGTCATGTGTGCTTAAATCGAAAGTAAAGAGTAATTCATATCAATTACATTAGGGTTTACATGTGCTTTGATTGAATATTTATCGATTGTTTGTTTGGGATGTGAACCTAGTAATCGAGATAAAAACAATTGAATCAAGATTGGAATAAGGCAACGAACCTAGGGGGGATTCCCGGACCCTTGTTGTTTCTCTATTATATTCTTCAAATTATTTACACAATTTTCTCACATTACTTCATTATCAAAACACAAATTTTCTCACTTGATCTTTATCGTTCGTGTTAAGGTTTACACTTTTCTTTGTAGTTCGCTTTTTCTCGTGGGATCGACACCTCAACTATACATAATAACCATGTATTAGTTTGAGCGTAATCAAATTTTGGCACCATTGCTGGGGAAACACGCTTAAGTACAAGGAAGATTGTCAACTTTGAGACAAAACGGTAGAAGAATTGCTAGATAGTTTTTCTTTCCAGCAGTTTGTAAAGATGATAACTTCGTTCCTTCTTTCAGCTTGCTGTATTATTTTTTTCTTTTCTTTTCCTTCTTTTTTTTATAGTATTTTTTTCATTATTTTGTTACCTTGCATGCACAGTTATAGAGACACTTTGGGTAGATTTGCTTGTAGGCTTGTGTTAGAGTCAGAATTAAATTCTTTTTTAAATCTTTTATTTGACAATCCATTTAGTCACGAAGAAATAAGTGAACATGAAGATCAACCCACTAGGACCCTTCAAGATTACCTCCACCCTACACGCATAGCCACAGCATCATGCATCATGTTTCCAGCCAATACTCGCCAACAAGATTTTAAAACAGGGATGATACAGTTACTCCCTATGTTTCATGGCTTGGAAAATGAAAACCTATATGTGCACATCAGGGAGTTTGAGGAAGTAGTTGCAACTTTTCATAGTCAAGATGCAACTGATGACATTGTGAGACTTAAGTTCTTTCCCTTCGCTTTGAAGGATAGAGCTAAGAGTTGGCTATACTCACTGAGACCACGATCTATTGGGTCATGGACTGAGATGACTTGAGTTTTCTTTAATAAATACTTTCCCCAACATAAGACCAATGCTTTAAAAGGGAAAATCTTCACCTTTGCACAAAAGGACAGTGAGACTTTGTATCAGTGCTGGGAGAGATTTAAAGAGTTGTTGAGTATGTGCCCCCACCATGGGTATGAGAATTGGCACTTAGTGAATTATTTTTATGAGAGACTTACACATAGAGAGCGCTAATTTGTGGAGATGATGTATAATGGTGAGTTCTTACAAAAAGATCTTGATGAGGCCATAGAATACCTCAATGAGCTTGCTGAAAAAGCTCACACTTGGACTGGACTTAGTGCTACTGAAAGCAAAAATAGGTCACAACCTGCAGGAAACCCAAATGGCAGTGGAATTTACTATCTTAGGGAAGAGGATAACCTAAAGGCCAAGGTCGAGATGCTCACTAGGGAACTAGATGTGTTAAAGACTAAAGGCTTAAAGCCAACACACGTAGCTAATCATGCGACGTCTTTTGGACCATGTTTTATGTGTGACGGGGTAGATCATCTCGCCCAAGAGTGTCCCACATTTTCTGAGATGAAAGGGATGTATGAGAAACAATGTAATGCCTTAGGTATGTATAAGAAGCATTTTTCACCTTTCTCTGATACCTATAAGCCGGAGTGGCACAATCACCTAAATTTTTGCTGGAAGTTTGAAAACCAGTCGCCTTCACAACCCCTTAGATCATATCATGCACCTGCATCTTCTAGGAGTCCTTTAGAAGAAATTTTGCATGCTTTTATTGAGGCACAGGGTAAGACTAATCAAAGAATTGAATCGTTGATTATGGAGATTGTTGAAGAACATAAGGATTTAAAGAGCCAAGTGTCCAAATTGATGAGCTCCTTGAGTGTGAATGAGCAAGGTAAATTCCCTTCCCAAGCTCAGTCCACACCCTATAATCAACACATAGCGCAAAATATTTTGAAGGATGTGAATGCCATTATGACACTAAGTGGTAAGTCATTACACATCCTAACAACGAACAAATCAGAAGATAATGACGAGAGCCATTAAGCATACATGATTGACTCACTCATGGAAAAGGTCCATCACCTTAATCCATTGGAGTCCATCCACACCTATGGTTTCACAAGAGCAGATATTGAGCCAGAATCTGCAGATGTTACTGATAACATCCTTGAGGCCTCTCCAAAGCATACAAGCTCCAAATTTAGCAGTGAAGTAGTTGTTGGTACATTCAACCTATGTTTGTCTAGGAGGAAATAAGAGAGTCTGGCTAAAGACGTAAAACTTAGCGCTCATAGGAAGCATTCCACAGCATATCCTTTTTATTTTTATTGTTTTTCGTATTTATTTTTTTTTAGTTATTTATTTCCATTTCATATGTTAACCTAATATACGTTGGGAATCTTATTGTTACACCGCAGTTGCTTTCTCTTTGTTTGTTTTGTTCTACGTTACAGATCGAAATTTCAACAAGAAGCACAACATGCAGTTCAAATGGTGGTGCACAATTTTCAACTTCTGTGCACTTTTGGTTACAAAGGGAGTTTCCTTTACTTTTTCTTTCATATTGAGCTCAATGCAATTTTTACGTTGGGGGTGGAGGAAACGTATTTCTGTTTTTCATTGAACTGCTAGGTGTCACTTTCCCTTTTTGTTTGTTTTTAGCATGCTTTGTGTTAAGTCTTGTAGTTAATTCACATGTCAATGATATGAGTCTAATTGAGATAGCATATAGCATTTAGAAGAAGTTAAATCTTGCTTTGGTTTGAGAATAATCTAAGTGTCAATCTTTATTTGGTTTGAGACTCTAGTTTGTGGTAAGATTGCATGATTAATCTAAAACATTTAGAGAAGTTTTATGTGTGATTGTTTTGTGAATACTTTGGTGGTCTCGACAAGCTCTAGAACTTATTTGGTAATCACTTGAGACAAATTCCTAGAATGCACATTACTTAGGATATGATATAGGCATTTTTGGACCGTTTGAGCCTTTCAAACTTACCCTTGCTATATTTATCGCTAGTCACATGTTTGAGCCTTTTCTTGAAAAAAGAATTTGAGCCTCGTTTCTTTCGATAATCCATTTACTTACCTTTATGAGCCTAAAAATACTTTATCCTTACATTTCTTTTAAAAGAACTTAGTTATACACATTTGTTGAGAAGCACTTAAGAGGAGTAAGGATGGAAATATGAATATATATATATATATATATATATATATATATATATATATATTACTACCATAACCCAAGTACATTAAAGAAGATAAGTTGGGGGTTGTGGAAAAGAAAAGAAAAAAATGAAAAAGAAGGTGAATGGTCTTATGCCAAAATAAAAAGCTTCTGAATTAGAAGTGAATTATGGCAAAGAAAGAAGAAAAGAAAAGAAAAAAAAAAGTGGTGATTTATTGAGAAAAATGCTCGAAAAATGGTTGAAAGAGTTGGGTGTTGAAGTAAGGTTATCTAGTGATTAAATTGGTTGTGTTTAAAACTAAGAGCTTAAGTTCTATTACTTGTTGAATCCTTCCCGTTCTTTCTTAACCTTTACCTTAGCGTAACGTTACAAGCTTATTAATGACCTATTGATCCAATGTAGTGTGATCTTTCTACAATAGTGGAGAGTGATTTGAAAAATGAGCCTATGGAGCTTGTTTTTGTGATTGATGTCACGCAAATTAATATATTTTTAGAGGCCAAGGCTTGTATTCATGAATGTTGTGCATAAAATCATCTGGGTGTTCGGATTAATGGATTGTGGTAAGATGGATATTAAGAGTCGATAACAATTTTAAGATTGATGTTTGGATTACTTTTGGACTTGGGTGATATTTAATGATTCTATGTGCTGTGTGTTATTTGCGATTTTAGAGACAAAAAGTGAATTACTCTTGGTTTAACGCTAACATTGCTTTACTTTGTTTTGATTCCTACCATAGAATTCATTTCATATTGTCTTGTTTTCGCTTGAATTGCTAGGGACTAGCAATAAGCTAGTTAGGGGTTATGATGAGAGTCATAAAATGCATCTTAACAGTACTTATTTGTTAGCATTTTAGGATTGATCTAGGTTTGAATTGTACTTTTGTATCTTAACAACTCTAAAGTGATATTCTTGGATTGTTTATCTATTTCAATGCATTTTCAGGTACTTTGAGTCCAAAAGAGGTGGAAATCCATCATAGCTTAAAGCACGATGCTTCGATGCACATCAGAGTGAAGGCATGGTTGTGGAAGGACAAAATGAAGAGAAACCAAGTCTTTAGTGTGTGCGCTGTAGCCTGAAAAGTCTAAGCCTCGGCCTCTAGAACCATGCCCAAAACCTTGCAAAATCCAAAAAAAGACCACCAATGTGCGCCGTGACCTAGACCAATCTAGCCCGCGGCCTACAGAGTGATAAAGAAAACCATAAAAGGCTGAGCTGTGGCCTGGATTAATGTGATCCGCGATGTGAGCTCGATGCTTTGTTTTTGAGTCACAACTTAATTAGGGTTTTAATGATAGTTTAAACCCTAAAACACCCTTGGACCTTTTGTATTATAAATAGATCACTTAGGGTTTGATAAGGGAGGATTCACGAAGGCTGTCACATTCTCCATCAAAGTGTTCAAACATGAGTCCCATGGCCAACTAATCTCCAAGCAAGGCAAAGGAATGAATCCCTAGGTGTAGTTGTTCTTATTTTCCATTATTGATTCAATTGTAGTTTGGATTTATTGTTAAAACATTGTTATGATTTACTCTTTGATTTAATTAGAAGATTTTCTCTTAATCCGGTGATTGTATCTTTCTCCTCGATATAAGTCTAGTTATGTTCTTCTTATGTTAAGACTGTTGGATGTGATTGCGTTTGGTAGATTTATCTTTTAGGTTTGTCCATTATTGCGATATTGTCATTAAGATATATTGTCGTTTCTTGAAAAATCTATAGGATAGGTCATGTGTGCTTAAATCAAAAGTAAAGAGTAATTCATATCAATTACATTAGGGTTTACATGTGCTTTGATTGAATATTTACCGATTGCTTGTTTGGGATGTGAAACTAGTAATCAAGATAAAAACAATTGAATCAAGATTGGAATAAGGCAATGAACCTAGGGGGGATTCCCGAACCTTTGTTGTTTCTCTATTATATTCTTCAAATTATTTACACAATTTTCTCACATTACTTCATTATCAAAACACATTTTCTCACTTGATCTTTATCGTTCGTGTTAAAGTTTACACTTTTCTTTGTAGTTCGCTTTTCCTTGTGGGATTGACACCTCAACTATACACAATAACCGCGTATTAGTTTGAGCGTAATCAGGTGGACCTTGGCCTAGTAGGCGCATGAGGTCCCCCAATGGTGGTTTTGTTGCGGATTCGATCGGTTATTTTGGAAGATCAGAGTTTTTAGGAGAAAAGGGATTTTGGTGGAAATTTGAGATTTCAACCATAGAAAGTTAAAATAGATAGTGTGGATGAGTATATCGAGGTGTGTATGAAGTTTTTTTAGGATTTTTTGATCAAAATGATGAGATTTTTTAAAGAGAGAAAGGTTAGGGTTTTAAAAATGGCGTGAAAATCTAGAAAAAAACGAAGAGACTATTTATAGAATCGCGATACAAGTCGACTGGGGTTAGGGCACCAGTCGATTGGGTCCTTTGCAGATTTGAAAATTTTAACTTACCAGTTGACTGGGTAAACTGGCATAGAGATATGATGAGAGTCATAAAATGCCTCTTATCAATACTTAATTGTTAGCATTTTAGGGTTGATCTAGGTTTTAATTGCACTTTTAGATGTTAACAACTCTAAAGTATCATTCTTGGATCATTGATCTACTTCGGTGCATTTTCAGGTACTTTAAGCTCAAAAGAGGAGGAAAAGTTATCATTACTTGAAGCACAAAGATTCGAGGCATACTAAAGTGAAGGAATACTTCCGAAAGGACAAGATGGAGGGCTTAAAAGAGCAACAGCTGCTGCCCGCATTGGAAATGAGTTTCACTAAATTGCCAGAATTGCCCGTACAGATCAATCATCTTTGAAAATTAAACTGTATTTATACAAAAAGAGTCAGGAGATGGGCCATATATGCTTAGAAAGATCCGGAAGTCTATTTTCTGGAGAATTTTACGGTTCGTCAAAAGAATTTTTCTAGAGAAAGTTATGGCAGTTTAAGTAGACAAAGGTCGGGCTGTGCGGGATTTCAGCGTGATTTTGGGCTTAAATCCCACATCCCACATTGGTTGGAAAACACATTTCTATATCCCACATCCCACATCGGATGGGAAACACATTGTACTCTTGGTATTTGCCTATATAAGGCCTACTCCACTTCAGCTTTGAGGAATGAATGGGGGATGAATCCAGAGGGCCTTTAGGAGGAACCCGAAGTTTAAAGTTTGAAGGTCGGGAGAGATGATCGTCGAGAGGCCGGAGGCAACTCGAGGAAGCATGAACCCTATGGCCGGCTAGTCTCCAAGCAAGGCGAATGGATGAATCCCTAGGTGTAGTTGTTCTTATTTTTCTTTATTTGATTCGGTTGTAGTTGGAATTATTTTCATTAAATATTGTTATGTTTTATTCTTAATTTAATTAGTAGATTTATTATAACTCCGGTGGTTGCATGTTTCTTTTCCATATAAGTTCAGTCAGACTTTTCTTATGTGTACCTGTTTGGGTGTGATTGAGTCCGGTAGATCTCTTTTATAGATTTGTCCATTGCTGCGGTATTGTCATTTTAGATATATTGTCGTCTCTTGATAATTTATAAGTTAGGTCATGTGTGTTAGAAAGTAAAGAATAATTCATAGCAATTACATTACGAGTTACGCAAAGCATGCTTAAAACAAAAGATACGGACAATGACACCAGCAGTTTAATGAAAGGCAAATAAAGGCAAATCATATGTTTCCTCTACCCCCAACTTAAAATTTACATTGACCTCAATGTGAAAGAGAAAGTATAGGAAACTTCCCTTGGGTAAGCATAAGTGCATAGCAGCTGAAAGCGGTGCATCTTCATTTGAACTGCATGCTATACTTTTTGTTAAAAGGCTGATCTGCAAAAGAGAACAAACAAAAAGAAAGCAACGATGGTGTACTATGAAGAATCCCACCATATGTTAGCACATGAACTAAAAAGAAACAACTGAGTACGAAAGATAATAATAAAAAAAATATACTGAAAGATAGAGTGGTGAGTCGAAAAATAAAATAAATAAATAAAATAAAAGGGAAAGCAACAAACAAAATAGACCCCAAAATTAATCATCAATGTCTTCAGGATCGGCCTCATTCTCTTCTTTATTCTCGTCACCTTCCCCTTGAGGTGGATCGAAAGATGAACCCAGATAGGGTGGCATGGTGGGAAAGTGATCCATATGACATCCAGTAACGGAGGCAATGTGATGGTACATTTGACCAAAAGAGGATAATACCTCCGCTTGATAATCAGCTTGCCTAGAAAAGAACTGTTCTTGATGATCTAACCTATCGAACAATAGTTTATGGTGTTCTTCAAAACGATGCTCTAAGCGGCCAAGACGCTCTATGACAGTGAAATTTCTAGAGGGAGGAGGAACAGAAATCATTACTCCCTCCTCTGGATTTGGTGGTCTTGAGGTTTTAAGTAGATTGAGCATGTAATCATCGATGGGTTTCTTATGTGGTTGGTGCTCCTCGATACTACTGTAAGGGACATCAACTTGGATGCATAGTCGGGGAATCAAAGATGGAAAATACAATCCAAGTTTATATCGCACACTGTGTAAGATAGAATCGAATATTATTTCACCCACATCTATAGTCATACCCGTCAAAATGGCATAGATCAAAATAGCTTTTGGAACAGTCAGGTTACTATAATGTAAAGCAGGCATCATCCGTTGACACACAAAGTATTGCCAAGCTCGAGCATTGACATTCAAAGATGCACCAGGTAAGGTTTTATGGGCATCACCCGTCATTTTCTAGGTTGTGCCCGGAATGCAGAGAATATTGCAAATCTCATTATAGTCAATATTGGATGCATAAGCACGATACTTACTGTGTTTTATGTCGGGTAACCCATAGAACCTATTGATGGATGAGCGGCTAAAAGAGATTAGTTTTCCTCTGACTAAGACTTTGCCATTCCTATGTTCGTCGGCATTGGCATAGAATTCGCGAACTATGTTTGGTAAGGAATTAGGTGGTGGTCTGGAAAAATTTCCCCAATTTCTAGCAAGAATTTTTGTAAATAAGGATGGGTTGCCACTCTCAGTTATATTAAATCCTCGCTCGGGAATGATTTTTCTAGTACTCAACAAGCTATGATACCTTTCACTAGCCTCAAAACTCACAAATTTTGACTCATCATATTCTTGTTGTTGTTTCCCCCTAGATCTCTTAATTTTTGGTGCCATAGATGTCAAATATATAGAACAATAAATGTAGAGCAAAAGTTAACCACCAACGAATCACAAGTGAACAATTAAGGGGAGAATTTAAACTTACTTGAGGTCCAAATGAGAGAAAGGAAAGACTAACCACATCTTGAAGATTTGCTTGATGAACACCAAAAGCTCCTTAGAACCAAGTTTAATGGAGGAATTTCTAACAGAAATTGCAAGATTAAGGTAAGTTTCTACAAGAAAGGAAGGAAAAAGGGAGAAATTTGGAGTGAAATTTGGTGTGTGGAGTGTTAGGTTATGGAGAGAGAAAGGGAGAAAATGGGAGAGGCTGTAAGATCGTGAGTGGGAAATGAGAAAAAGGAAAGTGCAGATGGTAGGTTTAAATGTGTGTGGAGAGTTAGGTTTAGCTGTTTTTTTTTTTTTTTTTTTTTAAATCTGGGCTTGTTTTAGGAGGTGCAGTGTGGCCTTGCTCCTGCGAGGCTCAGAATGGGCCTGGCGAGGCGCGGAATGGGCCTGGTGAGGCACGGCACGGGCTGGACTCGTGCTGGGCTTGCTGCTGTGAGATGCGGCATGGGCCTGACGAGGCGTGGCACGGGCTGGAGTTGTGCTGGGCCTGCCTCTGTGGGGCGCGGCGTGGCACGGGCTGGAGCTGGGTTGGGCTTGTACTACTCAAAAAAATGTATTTGTTTGCTTGCCCAAAAACAAAATGAAATTAGTAAAAAAAATAGATATATATTCTAATAAATTTAAAGTAATTGAAGCTAAAAAATAAAATGTAAGAGAAACTCAACAAATAAAAATAAAATAAAATAAAACAAAAAACGCACCTTGGTTGTGTGATGATCAATTTAAGGTAAATAGACCGGATCCATAAGTGGAATGTCCTCCACTTCCGGATCTTGCCTATTGATTAAGATTTTAAGCCGCTAACCATTCACTTTAAAAATTCGACCGTCCCTAGAGTCCTCAATTTCCACGGCTCCATTTTCGAAAACATTCTTTACTATGAAAGGACCGATCCACCTTGACCTAAGTTTTCCAAGATGCTTATGGAGTCTAGAGTCGTATAAGAACACCCGATCATTGGGTTTAAATGTTTTTCTCGAAATGTTTTTATCATGGAATACTTTCATCTTAGCCTTATAGATTCTAGAATTCTCATAAACATCGTTTCTTAATTCCTCTAACTCGGTCAACTGATATTTCCTAAGCTTACCCGCTTCTCCTAGGTCAAGATTAAAAGACTTGATTACCCAATAAGCTCGGTGCTCGAGCTCTACAAGTAGGTGACAGGGCTTTCCAAAAACAAGCCGATAAGGTGACATACCTAAGGGAGTTTTAAAGGCTGTCCGGTAAGCCCAAAGCGCATCAACTAGTCTCAAAGACCAATCCTTGCGATCCGGGTTAACCATTTTTTCTAAAATCTGTTTAATTTCCCTATTGGCAAGCTCTACTTGTCCGCTGGTCTGAGGGTGATAGGCAGTAGATATTTTATGCAAGACCCCATATTTTTTCATCAAAGCTTCAAAAGGGCGGTTGCAAAAATGTGTACCTCGATCACTAATTATAGCACGTGGTGTACCAAATCGAGATAACACATTTTCTTTGAGAACTTTAATTACCGTTTGATTATCATTGTTGCGGTAAACTGCTGCCTCTACCCACTTAGATACATAATCTATTGCTATGATGATATATTGGTATCCAAAGGAAAGAGGAAAGGGTCCCATGAAATCGATGCCCCAACAATCAAAGATTTCAATGACTAAAATAGGGTTTAAGGGCATCATATTTCGTCGAGACACAGCTCCTAACTTTTGACACCTTTCACATGAGCGACAATAGATGTTTGCATCTTTAAACAAGGTAGGCCAATAAAATCCACACTGTAAAATTTTTGCAGTGATTTTTTTCATTGAAAAGTGGCCTCCACAAGCTTGGGTATAATAAAATTCTAAGACGCTATAAATCTCGTCATTAGGGATGCAACGCCTTAAAATTTGGTCAGGGCAGTATTTGAAAAGATAGGGGTCATCCCAATAAAAATTACGTACCTCATATAGGAATTTCCTCTTGTCTTGAGCATTCCAATCCATAGGTATCTCGCCTGTAGCCAAATAATTTACGATGTTAGCGAACCACGGTAAAGAAGTGATGGAGAGTAATTGCTCATCGGGAAAATCATCTTTGATTGGCATGTCATCACGAGTGTCTTCTAATGTAAGTCTCGAGAGATGGTCAGCCACTACGTTCTCCACTCTTTTCTTATCCTTGATGGTGATGTCGAATTCTTGTAAGAGAAGGATCCATCGGATTAGTCGTGCCTTAGCATCCTTCTTTGTAAGAAGATACTTGAGGGCTGCATGATCTGTAAAGATAAGGATAGGAGAGCCAATCAAATAGCCACGAAATTTATCTAAAGCAAATACTACAGCTAGCAATTCTTTTTTAGTTGTAGAGTAATTCATTTGAGTACTATTTAAAGTCTTACTAGCATAGTAAATTACAAAAGGTTTGCCTTCCCTTCGCTGTCCAAGAACAGCACCTACAGCGTAGTCACTAGCATCACACATAATTTCGAAAGGTAAAGTCCAATCCGATGACTGCATTATAGGTGCGGAAGTAAGCTTGCCAATTAGCGTTTGGAAGGCCTCTTGACAAGCTTGTGTCCATTCAAAGGGGGTGTCTTTAATGATGAGGGTATATAGAGGTCTAGAGATGCTCGAGAAATTTTGTATGAACCTCCTATAAAAACCAGCATGACCAAGGAAAGATCTTACATCCTTTATTGTCTTGGGGGTAAGTAGTTTAGAGATTAATTCAATTTTAGATTGATCAACCTCTATTCCTTTAGAAGAGACAATATGCCCCAAGACAATACCAGATGGTACCATGAAATGGCATTTTTCCCAATTTAAAACCAATTCTTTCTCCTTACAGTGAATCAAAACTCTCTCTAAATTTTTTAAGCATGCATCGAATGAAGATCCAAAAACAGTTAGGTCATCCATAAAAACTTTCATGCAATGTTCAACCATGTCACTAAAGATACTCTTCATACAACGTTGAAAAGTAGCGGGGGCATTGCACAATCCAAATGGCATTCTACGAAAAGCATAGGTACCAAAAAGACAAGTGAAAGTGGTATTTTCTTGGTCTTCTAATGCTATTGCAATTTGATAATAACCGGAATAACCATCCAAAAAACAGTAGAAGGGATGACCAGCTACACGCTCAAGAATTCGATCAATAAAGGGGAGTGGGAAGTGGTCTTTCCGAGTGGCAGCATTTAATTTTCTATAATCAATGCACATGCGCCACCCGATCACAAGTTTTGTAGGGACTAGTTCTCCTAGGTCATTCTTCACCACCGTGACTTCGGACTTTTTAGGGACTACTTGCGTAGGGCTGACCCACTTACTATCAGCTATGGGATATATAATACCCGCATCTAATAGTTTCAGCACTTCATTTTTTACTACTTCTTTCATGGTGGGGTTTAGCCTACATTGCGGGTCTCTACGAGGACTAGTTCCTTCATCTAAATTTATTTTATGGGAGCATATTAGGGAATTAATTCCCTTCAAGTTAGCCATGCTCCATCCTAGAGCTGATTTATGTGCATTCAAAATTTGAAGTAATTCCTCACCTTGGGTTTCAGATAATTCAGAGGAAATTATAACAGGAAATGTATCACCTAGACCGAGAAAAGCATGCTTTAATCCCTTAGGTAGTGGCTTTAATTCGACCTTAGGTGCTTCCAAATTTGAGGGGACTTGTGTCTGGCTTCTTTCAGGTAGCTCTTCAAACCTTGGTTGCTATGTTCGCTTGCCATAATCCTCAGATTTGTTAAAAACAGAACATACATCAATTATATCCATTTTATCATCAGATGAATTTATTACAGAATTAACAAGAAAATTTTTAAGAGGATCATAATCATGAGTTAAAGAGACTCCCTCATTGATGAGTGACTCAATCATGTAAAGCTGATGGTTTTCATCCTCATCTTCGGGCTGCTTTGCAACGTTGAAAATATTTACTTCAAGGGTCATGTTGCCAAAGGATAGTTTCATGAGTCCATTCCTACAATTTATTAGAGCATTTGCAGTAGCAAGGAAAGGTCTACCCAAAATTAAAGGGATTTTAGAATTAGTGTCAACAGCAGAAGTGGTATCAAGAATTAAGAAATCAACAGGATAGTAAAATTTATCAATTTGAATCAACATATCCTCTACCACACCCCGAGGTACTTTGACTGAACGGTCAGCTAATTGTAACACCACACTGGTTAGTTTGATTTCTCTTAGACCTAGCTGTAAATAAATGGAAAATGGCATCAAGTTGACACTAGCTCCTAAATCTAGTAAGGCTTGTCCAACCTCATGATTTCCAATGCTACAAGCAATGGTTGGACAGCCCGGGTCTTTGTATTTTGGGGGAATTCTCTCCTCAATTAAAGCACTAACTTGCTCAGTTAGGAATGTTGTTTTCTTGACATGGTGCTTCCTCTTAATTGTACATAAATCCTTGAGAACTTTTGCATAGGTGGGAACTTGTTTAATCACATGTAAGAGTGGAAGATTCAGTTTCACTTGCCTCAAATTCTCTAGGATTTCATTATTTATTTCCATATTTTTCTTGTTTGATTTTAAGGTTTGAGGGAATGGTGCTTTAATAGGGCTTTTGGTTACCTCAAGGTCCTTGGGCTGTTCAGTTTCACTACTAGCTTGCCCCTTTTTCTCATCCTCGGATTTATTCATTGGTGGGATGTGTAGTGACTTACCACTTCAGGTCACAATGGCATTTACATCTTTCAAATTTTCTTGTGCCATATGTTGACCGTGAGGATTGGACTGAGCTTGGGAAGGGAACTTACCTCGCTCAGTCACACTTAAGGTGCCCATTAATTTAGACACTTGGCTCCTTATTTCCTTGTTTTCCTCAACCACCTGCGTAATTAACGCCTCACACCTCTGGTTTGTTTTACCTTGTGCTTCTATAAAAGCATGTAGGGTGTCTTCTAAAGAGTTCCTAGAGGTTGAGGGTGCATGATAAGGTGCAGGGTATGATTTAAGGGGCTGTGTATGCTGCTGGTTTTCAGATTTCCAGCTGAAGTTGGGGTGATTTCGCCACCCCGGATTATAAGTGTTAGAGAAGGGTGCTTGAGGCTTCTTGTACATGCCTAGAGCATTACATTGTTCCTCGTATAGCCCTCTCATATCAACAAAAGTGGGGCACTCTTGCGCGGGATGATCTACCCCTCCACATACAAAACATGGTTCCAATGGTTTAGCTTGATTAACCATGTGTGTTGGTTTTTTAGTTTTCAATACCTCTAACTCCCTAGTGAGCAGTTCGACCTTAGCTTTCAGGTTGCCTTCCTCTCTAAGATGGTATGTTCCGCCACCACTAGGGTTTCCTATAGGTCGTGACCTATTTGTGCTTTCAGTAGCACTAGGTCCAGTCCATGTGTGAGCTTTTTCAGCAAGCTCATTGAGGTATTCGATAGCCTTATCAGGGTCTTTTTGCATAAATTCACCATTGCACATCATCTCGACAAACTGGCGTTCTCTATAGGTAAGACCCTTATAGAAATAGCTTACTAAACGCCAATTTTCATACCCATGATGTGGACACATACTTAACAGCTCTTTAAATTTCTCCTAAGACTGATATAAAGTCTCGTTTTCCTTTTGTGCAAAGGTGGAGATTTGTCTTTTCAGTGCATTAGTCTTATGTTGAGGGAAGTATTTGTTAAAAAACACTTGGGTCATCTCATTCCATGACCCAATTGATCATGGTCTCAGCGAGTATAACCAACTCTTAGCTTTATTCTTTAAGGAAAAAGGAAAAAACTTGAGTCGCACGATATCATCAGTTACTTCTTGACTATGGAAAGTCGCAACTACTTCCTCAAACTCTCTAATGTGCACATACGGGTTTTTGTTTTCCAAACCATGAAAAGTATGGAGTAATTGAATCATCCCTGTTTTAAAGTCTTGATGGTGGGTAGTGGCTGGAAACATAATGCATGGTGTGGCTGTCCGGCTAGGATGTAAATAATCTTTGAGTGTCCTAGCTACATTCTCATTAGGGTTTTCAGCCATGTTAACAAAGTTTTCTAAATTTTCAGTTGGGTGTATACTAAGGTCCGATCTAGGCGAGGTTTCACTAATGGACGAAGAAGGAAGGGGTATCTCTATTTCGGGTCCCTTAATGAATCTCCCTCACGAGTCTCTCGGTCTAAGCATATACCAACTGAGTTGAGAAGCAATAAATAAAACAGAACAGAACAAAAAAAAAATCAGAATATAAAGGAAAGATAGTACCGTCTTGTCTTAGAGTTGACAAACTTCCTTATGAGTAAGCACTTCTCCCCGGCAACGGCGCCAAAACTTGATTACGCCCAAAACGCGGTGTTATAGTACGGCTATGGGGTGTCAATTCCATAGGGAGACAAATTAACTATAAAGAAATATGTAAGCTTTAATATGAGACGATATGATCAAATTAAATATAGAATCTGAATTTGATAGTGAGACAATTGTGTAAAGTAGATTGTGAAATACAATAGGAGAGCAACAAGGATCTGAGAATCTTCCCTAGGTTTGTTGCCCTAATCCTAACTTGATTCAGTTGTTTTTATCTCGATTGCAAGTTTCACATCCCAAACAGGCAATCGGCAAATATTCAATTAAAGCATATGTATAAACCCTAATTTGATTGTTCTGAAATACTCTTTATTTTTAATTCATGCACATATGATCTATCCTTTAAGTTTATCAAGAAACGACAAAATATCTTTGATGAAAATATTGCAGTAATGGACAAACCTAAAGGCTAGATCTACCGGACTCAATCATACCCAAATAATCTTGACATAAAGAAAGCATGACTAAATCTATATCAAGGAAAAAGATACAATCACTGGATTAGATGAAGTCTTTATAATTAGAATAAAAATTAAATCATAACAATGTTTGAACGTTAAAGCTCCATTACAACTGAATCAAATAAGGGAAATATAAGCAACTACACCTAGGGATTCACCCCTTCTCCTTGCTTGGAGATTAGTTAGCCATGGGGCTCATGGTTGCACAATGGAAGAAAAGTTGTTGCTTTCTTGAGTTCTCTAGGTTTTTGAATGCCTAATTACAAACCCTAAGTGGTATATTTATAGTACACAAGGCCTAGGGGTGTTTTAGGGTTTGAACAAGTCATTAAAGACCTAATTAGGGTCTAACTCGGAATGCATAAAGCTGTGTGCGTACTGCAGCGTCACTTGGGCACGGTGCGGCTCTGTTTTGTTAAGTCAGGTGCTGGTGCTGTGAGGTGCGGCATGGATAATCCATGGTGCGGCACGGTGCGACTCTGTTTTGTTAAGTCAGGTGTTGGTGTTGTGAGGTGCGGCGCGGATAATCCATGGTGCGGCTCGGGCTGATGCTGATTCAGAAGGTCTGACCTCTGTCCGCTAAAATCGCCATAACTTTCTCTAGAGAAATGATTTTAATGAACCATAAAATCCTCCAGAAAGTAGACTTTCAGATATTTCTAAGAATGTGTGGCACATTTCCTGGTTCTTTCTACATCAATACAGTTTAATTTGTAAAAATGGTTGAATTGTAGGGCAACTCCAACAACTTAGTGAAAACTCCTTTCTTAGTTTCTCTTTATCTTGGCTCTTCCGCGACCATTCTTTCGCTTGAGTGTTCAATGGAACTTTGTGTTTTAAAATGATGATAGCTCTTCCATCTCTTTTAACTCAAGATACCTAAAAAATGCACCGAAATAAATTAATGCTCCAAAAATACCACTTTAGAGTTGTTAATGAATAAAAATGCAATTAAGACCTAAATCAACCCTAAAGTGCTAACAAATAAGTACGATTATAATGCATTTTATGGCTCTTATCACATAGGCCTAATTAAAATTCTATTCAAGATATAGCAAGAAGTGTTTACTGCTTCTGCCCAAAAGTATTTTGGTAAACTGTTTTCACAAAGTATTGTTCTTGCAAATTCTTCTAGAACTTTATTTTTCCTCTCAACAACTCCATTTTGGTGAGGAGTTCTAAGAGCTAAAAAATTGTGATCAATTCCATTTTCATCACAAAATTTTGAAAAATTTTGGTTTTCAAATTCTTTTCTATGATCACTTCTAATGCTTGAAATACAAATTCCTTTTTCATTTTGAACCTTTTTGCAAAAGTTTTCAAATCCTTTGAAAGCTTCATCTTTGTAAGCAATAAAGATAACAAAGGTATATCTTGAATAGTCATCAACAATAACAAGAGCATATTGATGGCCACCTAGACTAATGGTACTTATTGGACCAAATAAGTCCATATGCAAAAGTTCTAATGGTCTAGTAGTTGATACTATATTTTTTTATTTAAAAGAAATTCTAGTTTGTTTTCCTTTTTGACAAGCATCACATACTTTATATTTTCAAATTTGATTTTGGGTAATCCAATGACTAAATCTTTTCTTGAAATGATTTTAAGCAAATTCATGTTCACATGACCAAGCCTTCTATGCCACACGGGTTTTCACTAAATGCGGGAAAACATTTTTCATTTTCGAAATGCAATGATTTTAAATCAACTATATAGACATTTTCATATCTATGGACAACAAACTTGATCTTGTTATTCTTGATGTCTATAACTAGGCAATGAGAGGTTTCAAATATGACTTTGTTGCCTTTGTCACATAGTTGACTAATACTTGGTAGATTTGGCTTAAGGCCTTGTACTAGCAATACATTGTCTATGGTTGAGAAATCATTACCAACTTTTCCATGCCCGATGATCTTTATTTTTGTGTTGTCTCCAATGGTGACAAGTCTGCCATCTCTTAGAGTTAGCTCCTTGAATACACTTTTATCACCGGTTATGTCTTTTGAGCATTCACTATCAAGGTACCAATAGTTATCTTTTTCTTTGGTGTGGAGACACATCTAAATCACACAAGGATACACAACTGCATTTTTAGGTACCCAATATTTCTTGGGTCCTTTGGGGTTAGTCCTTGAAAATACAGTTCTTTTTAGGACCCATACTTTCTTAATAACATATGGTGTTCTATAGACATGTTGATAATGCATAATCCTTGGATAATAGTTATTGAAATTTCTAGGATCACTTAGTTGTGCATGTCTAGAGTAGGAGTTCCTAGGATACATGTTTCTAATATGAGGAATATGTATGTCATCTCTAGGAAATGTATGATAATGATTTCTTGGATACATGCTTGCATTATTATGAGTATGCATATTATTTCTAGAATAATCATGATAGTAATTCCTAGGATATGTTTGTGCAGAGAGCAAGTCTTGAGTATACATGTTATTTCTAAGATACATATGATGGTTACTCCTAGGATGCGTATAAGCATTTCTTGAATGAGCATACATATAAGCATGACTATTTCTAGGATGTTTCATTCTTGTATATGCATTAGTATTTCTAGACCTACTAGCATTTATTGAGGGAATGCTTTTGACCTTGCTAGTGGTCTTTAAAGTAGAGGCTGCATTCACAAATGATGCTTTCATGAATAAGCTCTCTTTTGATTTTTGCTTGCCTAACGGAGAATATCCTAACCCGGATTTTCCTCCACTTAGTCTTTGGCAAGATAGCACTTCATCAAGCTTTTCTTTTCTAAGCATGAGTCTTGATCTTGTGCCATTCAATTCTAATATTTTTTTTTAGTTTTCATTTTCATCTTTAAGAAAATCTTGAGAAGAATCATAAAGCAATGAAGATAGTTTATATTTTTCTTTTTTTAGACTTATCATCTCTTTAGAAAGAGATGACACCTCTTTCTTAAGAGTAGAGTTCTTAGAATCGAATTTCTTCAATTCTTCATGCATTTCATTTATAACTTCTATCAACTCTTCACTACTACTAACAATGTTATTTTTTGAAGAGGAAGAAGATAATACCTCATTTTCATCATTGATTGCCATAAGACATAGGTTGGCAATTTCCTCATATCCGATTTCTTTATCCGATGACTCTTCTTCTTCGTCATCACTCCAAGTGGTTGCTATCATAGCTTTCTTCTTGAAGCTCCTGTATGGTTTGCTTGTAATCATACAATCGGCCTTGATGTGACTAGGCTTCTTGCATCCATAACACACAAGTAGTTCCCTTTTTTGAAGTGGGATCCTTTGTGTAAGGTTTCTTGCTTTTCTTCAAGAATATATGAAACCGTTTGATGATTAAAGCCATCTCACCATCTTCTTCACTGCTCTCCATCTCTTCTTCCGGTTCTTCTTCTTTGTTGCTCGTTGAGGTTTTAAGAGCAATCACATTTTTCTTCTTTTCATCATCATTGACAATAGAATTCATTTCTTCCATCTCATATGTCAATAATGACCCAAGAAGTGTTTCAACATCAAGTTTGTCGAGATGTTTGGCCTCTATGATGGTCATCTTCTTTGCTTTCCAAGTGGGTGAAAAAAATCCTAAGATTTTTCTTGTTAGTTCAAACTCCTCAATGTTCTTACCAAGAAGCTTCAAACCATTAACAATAGTTGTGAAATGTGAGTGCATTTGAGAAATTGTTTCGTTAGGAGACATTCTAAAAGATTCATATTCGGATACTAGCATATAGATTTTTTATTTTTTAACTTCACTAGTTCCTTCATATGTAACTTGTAGTTTATCCCAAATTTCCTTAGCCGAAACACATGCGAAAATTTTATTATATTTAGATATATCTAAAGCACAATGTAAAATACTTGTGGCTCTCCTATTGAGAGACATCATTGTACAATCCTCATTATTGAAGTCAGTTTTGAGTTTAGGCATTGTATGAATGATTTCTCCAATAGTTATTTCCTTTGATGGAATTATGGGTCCTTCCTCAATGACTCTCCATAGATTATAATCTTGTCATTCGACAAAGATTTTCATCCTGTTTTTCCAATAGTTATAGTTAGAGCCATTGAACAAGGGAAGCCTAGTGAAGGAATGTCTCTCAGAATAGCTATTTGCTGCCATCGGATCAACTCAAGGATATTAAGCATAAAATTGAGAACGAGGCTCTGATACCAATTGTAGACTGAGGTTTTAACCCAAGAGGGGGGTGAATTGGGTTTTTTAAAAACTTTTACTAATTAATCACAATTTTATAAAAACAGATAAACCCACAAGCATGTAAACAAGTAATGTGCTGTAAACAAAAGAGTTTAAGGAATAGAAAATGCAAACTCAGTTTATAGTGGTTCGGCAATATCGGATTCGATCCGACCCTACGTCCACTCTCTTCAAGGAACCTTTTGAAGCAATCCACTAAAACTTTTAGTCGTACAACTTCACGGGTGTTGCACAAACCTTACAAACAGTCCCTTCCTCTCGGAAACTATTCTCTTCCTTTCGGAAGCTAATCCCTTTTACAATTAATGAGTTGCTGTAAAGTAAATGGTAGAGAGACAACAATGAAAACTTATACAACTGAATAATATTTGTCTTTCAAGGTAAAGCTTGAAGAATGGCTCAACAATAAATATTTCAAAACTTTTGTATATTAATGAGCAAAAACTTGATTGAATGTGTAATCTCCATTTTTTTAAATGCTCAATAGAGTGAGTTTATATAGCCTTGAATTAATAAAGCCGTTTTGTACTGATTTGGAATGTTTTGGTGCATTTAGTGCTGAAGTCTCGCATCTCAGTGGTCATAATTTTTTATTACTAGTCGACTGGATCAGGTGAAAAGTCTCACCTTTAAGACTTTGAAGAGTACTAGTCGACTGGGTAGTTCCTACCAGGTCGACTGGAGACAATTTGTCCAAAACATCAGTCGACTGGTATGAAACACCCAGTTGACTAGGGACACACTGTCCCAAATACCAGTCTTCTGGTATAAGAACCCAGTCGACTAGGTTGTCCTTTAACCCAATTTTTCATTCTTTGAGATGTTTTTGACTTATAAATGTTTGAATGAATAGTTTTGTTAAAATGCTTTTTCAAAAAGAGCTATAAAACAAGCTATTTACCTGAACAAGTGAAATTTACAACTTGTTTCAATACCTTAAACCTATACTAGTTCTTTTGTCTTGACTTGGTGTCTGATTCTGGTTGGGTTCTTGCATCTTGACTCTTGGCTGTATGCTTTTATCATTTAAAACACTTAGATAACACTGTTAATATATTTAGACTTGTGTTTTGTCATCATTAAAATTTAGATTATGGTTAACAAGAGGACTTGAAAGAAAGACGACAATGGTGTGCTTCGGGAAAGACCCTCGATGGGGACAAAATAAGGGTTTAATTTGACGAAATTGAGAGAAAATATGAGATTGGGAAAGAGAGAGATGATGAATTGGGGAAGAACGGGAAGAAGTTAGGGTTAATCATGCATTTATGAGGGATTTGATGTGACAGAGGAGACAAAAAGTTTTCTTTTAAGAGTTTTTCATTTCTTTAAACGATGCATTTTGGGCAAATTGGATAGCACATATTGGTTTACACATGTGGGGTTCTCCAACAAACGAATATTAATGGGCCTCTATGCACTACCTCGGATGCTTACATGGCCATCCGTGAGCCAGCTCATCTTTTCGTGAATTTTAACATTTTGACTCGATCAAAATTGGCCAAAAGAACCACATTGCAGCCCTTTTGTCAAGTTTAAATACTCAATTGTGATTTTTAAAAGTTTAATGACTCAATCATAACCGACCCCTAAGATAAAAGACTAAATTTGTAATTTGACCTAACATCATTTATAGAAACCGAATATGTCCATGTATATTTGAAACCTTCATTTTAGCAGAAAAATTATAATTGTAAATATTGGTTTTTTTTAAATTTGGTTTGAATGTAGGATCATTTTAGCTCATCTACATAACGTAAAGAATTGTATTCATGCCAATGATGTTGATCTATTTGGAAGGTGTTATTCGGTATTTTGTTGATCATTAAGTAGTTTTTCTTGATATAGATTAAACAATTAATATAACGGCTGTCCTCTTACTTTTCATTCATTATAAAAAATGTAGGGCTGGATAGTGAGGTGTTAAAATTTTCTATTTTCAGTGGCGTATCCATTGCTTTACAAAAGTGGTATCATGGAATGAGTTTGTGAAAATTGTTATAAAATTAAAAAAATTTATTAATAACTATTAAAAAATTAAATAATAATTTTAATTTTTTTTAATATAATTACTATTTAAATTATTATGATTATTAGTAAATTTTTTTGAAATAACGTGGATTACATTAATAAAAAAAAAGGTACAGAAAAGAGAAAACTAAATTGAAACAACTACAAAAGAGAAATTTATTCAGATTGGTACAAAAATGTTAGTATGTTACTAGGATGCAGTAGATATCCCACACTGTATGATGCATATGGGACCCACGCCGCAATCAAGTGAGTGCCACGTGGAAAGTCCGTGACTTCAACGCCGTGAAGAAAAGGCAAAGCAGCTTCCCTCCCCAATCTCAAACGCAACACGCTCAAGTAAATTACCAAAACCGAGTCCTCTCTCTCTCTCTCTCTAATAATCCTCCGATTTCTCTCATTTCCCATACAAGTGCCCGATCCATCAATTACAAAGGTATGCGTCTAATTTCTATATCAGTTAAATTTCCGATTGCTTTTTGTGCTTTGAAGATCGAATTATTCAATTTTTATTGTCTTTCTGGTTTTCGGCGGATCGATTTTGGGAATTAGGGTTTTATTTTGATGGAATCTTTCTTATAAGTCTCTTAATCGGTCTTGTTCATTTTGATAGAAAAGATCGAGGGTTTAATTGAAGATAATCAAACATGTTTAACCGGCTTTTTGGGAAACCTAAGCAGGAGACAAATGCCCTAACTACGTTAGACAAGTTAAACGAGGTATTATCGTCGATTCATTCTCTTTTTTATTTAAAATTTATCTTATTCTTTTGATTTGCTAATTTTTGCAATTCATCTTTGCATTTCTTTATTATTGTATGTGATCATTGTTGATGACTTGCGTCAGATTATACGTGTCTATCTATATTTGAAGCTGGCTTATAGTTTGCTGTTATTTACTTCGTTGGTGTAGAGATTAATTGCTAAGAGGACTGAATTACTAGCTGTACATGATATAAGTATGTTTATCTACTTTAGTTCTTTGCTGCAGTTGCACAATTTTTTGAAGTGAGTTGACGTTTAGTTACATTCAAATGAATCAAAATAAATTTTCTTTTGTCTGGCTACTTAAGTGAAAATTGGTGCTGAAGATTTTAATGATGGAAATCTTGTATTATGATATCTAAATACGCCTAAATGAGACATTAAAGTTCCAGAGTCCTCCTTTGCAAGAGGGAAATGGTCTACATTGTTATTCGATTATTTGTTAATACATCCCCCCCCCCCCCTCTTTTTGTTTTCTCTTTTTTTGGGGGGGGGGGGGGGGGATGCATAACTCTTTAACTGCATGTTTTCTGTACTTCCTCAGTAATATTGCAATCTCGTAAATAGTTGTCAAATACTATTATTGAGAAAAAGGAAAATATTTTGGGAGCAAAACAGAAGATCATAGTTTATTGCGTTCATCCAGTCCTTGCTGATCTGCAACAACTTACAGTGCTTGGGCAATGTGATTGTGGTTTTTGAGGATTTAATTTTATACTGAATCATGAGTGTCATTGCCGTCTGCAAATCAATATTGAATACTATTACTTTTGTCAACTTTTATCCCTGCAGGAGGTCTATTTTTGTACATGTAAAGCATTGATCTTTGAAGCTTTATAAGACGCCTCATCGTTGCTTGGGAACCTTGTTCATGTCTGTATATACTAATAAGACTACTCCTTAGATGTTTGGGATTGTTGAATGTGCATTGCCACCAATACTAGGACTAAGTATTTGTATATACTTCCACTCAGTGCAAATTGTATTGTTCTTTTTTTTTTTCAGTTGATATTTTTTATTACTTTTATCTCTTTTGACATATTGCTTAAACTAAGCCCTTTGTTCTCTGCATTCTGTAGACACTTGAAATGCTAGAGAAAAAGGAGAAAGTACTCCTGAAAAAGGCTAGTGCAGAGGTTGAAAAGGCAAAGGAATTCTCCAGAGCGAAGAATAAAAGGGGTATGGATGCAGAGTCCACACAGAATCTTTAGGGTGTTAAGTAATTTTTTCTTGAATCATTTTGTGTGAGATATTCGTTTAATTTTTGCTATTGAGGGAAGTAGCAGGGAATATATCACAGCGACTGCTTTAAGAATTTTATCTGAGGTTTTTAGTTTTGCTAAGGGCTTTCATTCCTATCCATTTTTTTGCTTTGTTTTGCCTCTTCAATCATTGTTAGAAGTTGTTAATGTACTTGTCCAAAGAAAAAGGATATTCACTATGCTTATAAGTGGCATATAGATAGAGGATATTTTCTTCATCTCACCCTTTCCCCACCCCCATGTAGAAAAAAAGAAAAGAAATGGAAAAATCTCAAAGGAAGATACAATGCACAGTTGTATAAGTTGCTCATGTAAGTTTAGAGTTGCATGTTTTTCCGAAAGTGAATCTTGACTTTCAAAGCCTTCTATATACTGTTGAAAGCTTAAAATCCATCAATTTCTCATTTTATTTTTGACTTTCGTTGAAGATAAGTTGCATCATGATTAATGGAATCTAGTTTGTTTACTGTAAGTACTTATTTATGCTGTTTTCATGCAGCGGCTATACAGTGTTTGAAGAGGAAGAGGCTATACGAACAACAAATCGAGCAGCTTGGAAATTTCCAGTTGCGCATTCATGATCAAGTAAGCTTAGATTACAAGCACTCATGGTTTTAACTTTTACGTGTATTTTTAGAAGCTTTTATTGAGTTCTTCCTGGTTTGGATTGTACTGTAATTGCAATATCATTTGTATCAATTTCATAGATGATAATGTTAGAAGGTGCAAAAGCGACTACTGAGACTGTAGATGCATTAAGGACTGGTGCAGCTGCAATGAAGGCAATGCAGAAAGCGACGTATGTAGCAGTTTTATTTGTTTCCTTTCTTGGGATGTTAACATTTCCATTTCTGAGACTGCTTTGTTAAATGTTAATTGTAAATATGATCATCTTCTTCTCTTTTAATATTTATCTTTTAGGTGAGCCTGTTATGCAAGGCAACTTTCTTGTGAATCCACGTTTACATTTTGAGGCCTTACCTCCATTATTGACCGCCAAAATTGTTGCCCATCTACCGTACCAATAAAAAAAAATTGTTGGTCATCTACACTGCTACTTGAAGAAGAACAGCATATGCTAAGAAATCATTTAAAATGAAATTCATTTTAGAAAGTGAATAACAATTGTTGTTAATGCGCCTTAAAATGGATTGTCTACAGGAATATTGATGATGTGGACAAGACCATGGATGAGATCAATGAGCAGACTGAGAACATGAAACAGATCCAGGAAGCATTGTCGACTCCAATTGGAGCTGCAGCTGATTTTGACGAGGTATCATTCTCTTAATGCACTTAAATTCTTCTAGTATCTGATTCGTTGCAAAAAAGAACTTTTCTTCTCAAATTTTCCCCCACATTCTCTGCAACTATGTTGAGCCTCAATATGCATCCAGTGAAGTGTCTAAGACATTTTTTATTACAGGATGAGTTAGAAGCAGAACTTGAAGAACTAGAAGGTGCTGAGTTGGAAGAACAACTTCTTCAGCCTGCAACAACTGCCCCTGCAGCTCCAGTGCAGGTGCCAGCAGGCCGGCAACCAGCTCGTCATGCTCCTCAGAAGCGCACAGCTGAGGAAGATGAACTTGCTGCCTTGCAGGCTGAGATGGCTCTTTAAGGTATAATTCAGTTTCAGCAATACAGCGTCTACATATTTTAGTGACTAGCATTTGCACTTAATAGCATTTGGTCTAGTTTCTAGAAAGGGTTTATGTTTCCAAGAAACAAAAGCTAGGCCAAACACCAAAAAATGAAGTTTTGGGGAAGAATTAGGAGATGAAAACAGTTTCTAAGAAGCTGAATTTAACCTAAAAACCAGTTTGGCAGCTGTTTTACCAAATGCTAAGCTTTTAGCTCTAGAGCTGTTTTACTTATAACTATTTGAAAAACCATTAACAGCCAAAAATTGAAACTACTATTATGCCAAACAGTACCTTTAAAAATTATCAGCTAACTGTTTGGAGGATTGAATTCACCATTTTAGTTGAAAAGATTGGCTATTTGTTGAAGTTATAACAAAACCATCTAGCATTGACTTGCTTAATTGGACTGTTCTCAGGTCATCTTGTGCAAAAATGAAGAGAGCATGTAGGAAAGTGGCCGTATTGTACTATGGAGATTCCTGTTACGGATTTGTGTGCATTAAATGGTGAACAGATAATGTATGTAAGTAAGGATTCATACATTAAACAGAGCTCCTTATTTGTGTTCTGCATCGGAACCTTTTAATCCGAGTTATATTTTTCTCTTCTTTTGTCTGGTCACTGTGGTTTATCTAATGCAATGATAGGTTGTTAATTCATAAAAATATCTTTGAAGGCATTTATAGTAAATAAAATTTCGCACTGTTTTCTATCTGCCGGTAGTGGACACAAATGATTCGTATGTGGATGTGGATTTATGGTCGGGACATTTGAAAAACTATAAGTATGTCCATTTAAGTTGATTTGATGAGCTAAGCTGGAGTACATTGCACTTATTTTAGTAAGGAGGATAATCGTTACATTTAGTTTCTGCATGAACTTGCATTTCTACTTTTGTTTGGCAATCGTCAAGTGTAATTTTGTCCAAGATGGAAATCATATTGTTTCTGTATGTAGTAATTTTTGTTGCATTCTATTTTCTTACCTGAACTTGGCTTTGAAATCAAGTGGAGTTGCCAGCCTGCCCCTGATGATTATGTTTTTATGTTGAGTCATATTTATTATTAGTTACAAAATAGAAATGTCATGCTTCTTTGTGAAAAGATAAAAATGATTTTTTTTCTTTCAAATTTAGCATGGTTAAAAGTGATAATCATACTGTTGCATCGTATCTTTCATTCTATCCCATAATTGATAATACATTACGAGCCAATAAAAAATCAATCAGGTTATCTATCATTCAATCAAAATGAAAACAAAAAAGTTTATATAACATTTTTTCAATGGACTTTCATTACGTCCTTCCAATTTTGATGGTCTTATTCAAAGAAAGAAAACAAAATTGATATAATTGATCTATGTTTTGTGGTATTTCATGTATCTGGTGCTATAGCATTGTATTATAATAATACAATCCACATTTTTTTTAAACCAATTCAATCCAATCCACATTTGAAACCAAGTTGATGGATAGTAAATTATTGAGATTTAACAGCCGCTTGGATTAAACGTTACGTACGTCCGACATAGACATAGGCCGAGATGACCATAGGCCAACGGGGAAATAAAGTTATTATTGGGGTCGTTTGTAAGTCCTCTTTAAAAAAGATTAAATCAATGTCATTATTGACATTGTTTGTAAACCCTCTTAAAAAAAAGATTAAATCAACTTTTTTTTTAAGAAGGTTCTCACACGGTGCCATTGATAACTAGTCTAATTTTCTTGTAGCACATGAATTTTTGAAATGGTATTGTTTTCATCAATGTAATTCATATTTTTGTTTTATGTTGAAAATACTAAAACAAAGTTTCAATAAAAAATTTTAAAAAAAAAACTATAAAACATTTGGAAGTCATCCAATAATTTTGAAGATTTTTTCAGTTGTGTTATTATTATTATTATTATTTTTATGGTTTTTCAACTTTTAAAAGTAAAAATAAAATAAAATAAATATATTTAGTACTAAAAGAATTCATATATTTTTTTCTCACAGTAGAACAAATTCATCTTTTCATATGTACAAAAAAATTGTAATAAAATTTTGTGTATTATTAAGGTTTTAAGACAATTTTATTTATGAATAATGTTTGAAAATGTTACATTGCAACTAATTAAAAGTTTGAGAACCCATGGCCAAATTCATAAGTGGTGGATGACAATAGTTCAAAGACTTTCGGTGTAATTATCCCTAAAAAAGTAAATAACATCTCATCCTTGAGTTTTGGATTGAATTATAACTCAATTCACTAGTTTCAAAAGGCAACAATTAGGGATGGACTTGAACCGAATTTAAGAAGCTTGAGCTCGAGTCCAAGCTCAATCAAAATTTACAAGGTTTAAGCTCAATTCAGCGCAAGGTCGATAATTAACAAGCTAGAGCTCACAAACCTTAAAAGGCCTTAATAAGTATGTAACAAAAATATATTTTTATAGTATCAATAAATAAAAAAACATATACTCCCCCCGTCCCATATTTTTAGTTCTGTTTTGACTTTTTAGAACAACTTTGACTCTTATTTTTTCTTGATATTTTGTCAATTTAAAATTATGAGAAAACAATTTTTAGAAACTTATGGATTCTATAATAATATATCCCAAAATAATCGATACTTTATTAATTTAACATTAACAAAGAAATTAATCATTTAATTGGATGAATAGTGCATTTGGACAAACAATATGGGATAAATGGAGTAATATATATATTGGGGCGGATTTTCTATTCCGTAACACATGATTAAGTGGGAGATGCGTGGTGACTGATTAAGTGCTTCTAATGGTAATATGATGCTTGTGGTCACAACGGATCTGACTTCTATAATAGGAAAATGGGATCAATGCCTGACGCCATAAAGGTCCGCAACTGTAGAAACAAGACCAAAATTTACTACAGCAAATTCTACCCTTGTAGAATACACCTCACATCGTATTCTTTGGGAATCAAGTCCAGAGTCACTACTAAGAAAATTTCACTACCAAGATGGACTCTTTGTTGCTATTTGTATCAGCATACAGAAAGCCACTGAAACAAGCAAAAGGGAAAACTAACAGGAAAGGGGACATGGTATGATACATTAGTAATTGTATACGATGATAGATAAAGATAACAGGAAGTAAAGATTATTGTAAGTAAAGAGAGCGATAAGTAAAGATTACGGCAAGTAAAGAGGGTACTAAGTAAAACGAGTTGTAAGTAAAGATTGAGATAAGTAAAAAGAGCTGTAAGTAAAGAGGGTGTTAAGTGAATACAACGGTAGATAAATGCAATAGTAATTAGATACGACAGTAAGGAGATACGGTGGTAAATAAGGATAAAGCAATGATATGAAGTTCAACGAAGATGAGGCCCACGTATGGATGTGGGGTGGGGAGAAAGAGAGTGATGCAATGCTGGGGAATGCGCAAGGGGTAGTGAGACTAGCTTCCAACAATTATAATGAGATATGATGTACAATTATAATGAGATATGATGTGTTTTATGTAGTGTTGATCGCTTTGACGAATGTGCAGAATATAATGCCAACGATGGCAGAACACGATTGCTAGGTGGTCAGGGATCATATATAACAACACGTAGTATGAGGATGGTGTTTCGTCTGCTTGCAGCAATAGAAAAAGTCGCATCGAAGTTGTTGTATTTTTGGGACCTTTAATGGGAACCAGTGAAAGGTGTTGCAAGCTATATGACGACAAAGGATCACTCTGTTAGAGCTTTTAAGTAAGATGTAGGTGGCCTTTAGTATGGGGGGGGGGGGGGGCAGAGCTTTAATGGCTAGTGAGGAGACAATAGCTATAAGTGTGCTATGTTTTTTCTTTGTTTTTCTTATTAAAAACAAAGCTTTTGTGTTTGCTCTTAATAACTCTTAACTTGTTGTTGCCTGCTAAGTCCTTCATATGTCTTGTGGATTTATGAAGATGAAGGGGGTTTATATAGAGAAGCTTAACACTGAAATCATTGTGAATTATTGAGAAAATCCATAATTTAAGGGATTTTTAATCATAGAGAGTTGTTATAGTTGCCTTGGGCAGATGAGCTCTGCACAACAATGTTCATCATCTTTCACCATTTTGGTACTATAGTAATAGCGAAGAGGACGATGAACAATTACTGGAATACAGTTTTGGCATGTGAGAGAGTCAACAATTTATTGTTTTGGTGTTGTTTGCGTAAGATACTTGCTAATTGTCTTATTTCTGCCTTAACTGCTAGTAAATGGTTAAAGAAGGGTTGTGAGGGGTATTTGGCATATGTGGTGGATTCTAGCAAGGAAAGTAGGAAGTTAGAAGAAATCTTGGTAGTGAAAGATTTTTTTTGACATTTTCCCTGAAGAGTTGTTTGGTTTGCCTCTCAATAGGGAAATTGAGTTTTCTATTGAAGTGATTCCAGGATCAGCACCTATATCCATAGAACCCTATAGAATGAAACCAGTTGAATTGAGAGAGTTGAAGTTCAGCTTTAGGAGTTGCTAGATAAACAGTTTATCCGACCTAGTATGTCACCCTAGGGAGCCCCTGTGTTATTTGCCAAGAAAAAGGATGGGACAATGAGGTTATGTATTGATTATAGATAGTTGAATAAGATCACCATCAAGAATAAATATCCTTTGCCCAGGATAGATGATTTATTCGAGCAGTTACAGGGAGCTAGAGTGTTTTCTAAAATAGACCTGAGATCGAGTTATCATCAATTGAGGATAAAGGAGGGAGACGTGCCTAAGAATGCTTTTAGGACACGTTATGACCATCATGAGTTCCTAGTGATGCCATTTGGGTTGACTAATGCTCTTGCAGCATTTATGGACCTTATGAATCGAGTGTTTAAACCATTCTTAGACAGATTAATGATTGTGTTTATTGATGATATTTTGGTATATTCTAAGAATGAAGAGGAGCATATGCAACATTTAGAGATAGTGTTGGAGATTTTGAGTAGAGAGAAATTATATGCAAAGTTCTTTAAGTGTGAGTTTTGGTTAAGTGAAATATCTTTCTTGGGGCATGTTATGTCGGGAGAGGGGATAATAGTTGACCCACAAAAAGTAGAAGCAGTGTTGAATTGGAAAAGACCCACGAGTGTAACTGAAATTAGAAGCTTTTTAGGGTTGGCTGGTTATTATAGGAGATTTATCCAAAAGTTTTCTATGATTGCTGGACTATTGACTAAATTGACTAGGAAGCACGTAAAGTTTAGGTGGTCAGAGGGATGTGAGAGAAATTTCGTTAAAAGAAAAACTGACTATTGCCCTGGTATTAGTGCTTTTTTTTGGTGATGAATGATTTATGGTTTATAGTGATGCGTCACATCAGCGGTTGGGATGTGTGTTGATGCAACATGGGAGAGTTATAGCTTATGTATCTAGGCAACTGAAGAACCATGAGAGGAATTACCTAACCCATGATTTAGAATTGGCTGCCATAGTTTTTTCTTTGAAGATTTGGAGACATCATCTATATGGAGCCAATTATGAAATTTTTACTGATCATAAAAGCTTGACGCATTTACCGACCCAGAAGGATTTGAATTTGAGGTAGAGGAGGTGGATGGAGTTGATTTGTGATTATGGCTGTATAATTCATTATCATCCAGGAAAGGCTAATGTAGTGGCTGATGCATTGAGTAGAAAGGCTACAGGGAGATTAGTTGTTATTGTGAGTCATAATACTAGCTTGATGATAGAATTTAGAAGAATGAGGATGTAGTTAAGTGTCAATAATAGAGGAGTATTGATGGTGAATATGGTGATACAATCTTCTATTATTGATCGTTTATTACAGATGCAGGGTAAAGATGAGGGGATAGAGAAGATCAGACGGGAAGTGTTGAGTGGGAAGTTAACTGAGTTTAGAGTTAGAGAAGATGGTATGGTAGTATTGGGGTATAGAGTTTGTGTTCCCAATAATGTGGAGATGAGAAGGGGGATACTAAGGGAGGCTCATGATTTTGTATATTCCATGCACCAAGATAATAATAAGATGTATAGGGGATTGAGACAAAATTATTGGTGGTCAAGGATGAAGAAGGATGTAGCGGAATATATTTCTAGATGTTTGACTTGTCAACAGGTGAAGTCTGAGAATATACATCCAACAGGTTTATTACAACCTCTTCCATTACCTGAGTGGCCAAGGGAAAACGTGAGTATGGATTTTGTCTTTGTTTTTCCCCGTACTCAGAGGGGATATGACGCTGTGTGGGTTATAGTGGATAGACTTTCTAAGTCTTCACATTTTATGCCTATTAAAACTACCTGGAGTCCAAAAAAGGTAGTTGAATTGTATATAGCGGAGATAGAAAAATTACATGGAGTACCTTTGAGCATTGTTTCAGATAGAGATTCTAGATTTACCTCTAGATTTTGGAGAGGTTTCCAAGAAGCTATAGGTACGCAACTACAGTTTAGTACATCCTTTCATCCACAAAATGATAGGTAGACGGAGAGAATCATCAGAATACTAGAAGATATGCGGAGGGCAAGTGTGTTGAGTTTCTCAGTGAGCTAGGATGCTTATTTGCCTTTGATCGGGTTTGTATACAATAATCAATATCAAACTAGTATTGGGATGACACCCTTCGAGGTTTTATATTGTAGAAGGTGTAGAACTGTAGTATGCTGGGAAAAAGTTGGAGAGAGAAAGATATATGGCCCAGAAATGATAGATTTGACTACTGAGAGGATCAAACTGGTTAGGGAGAACCTCAGAGTAGCCCAGAACAGACAGAAGGGATATACTGATAAAAGAAGACGACCTCTCATGTTCCAAGTTGGTGATTGTGTATTTTTGAAGATATCTCTGTGGAAGAGTGTGTTGAGATTTTAAAAAAAAAGGGAAAGTCGAGGCCGAGATTTGTGGGGCCATATGAGGTGATCAAAAGAATTGGACCAGTAGCACATCGTTTGGATTTGCCTCCATAGTTAAGCAATAACATAACTTGTTTCATGTATCACTGCTGAGAAAGTACTTACACGATGAATCCTATAGTATCTCAAATCAGGCGATAGAATTTCAGGAAGATTTGACTTTTATGCAAGTACCAGTGAGAATTTCAGACAGAAAAGAATAAGTCTTGTATAATAAAAAATAATTTCATTAGTTCAAGTTATGTTGCAGAATAAGGATGTTGAAGAGATTATGTGAAAGCGTGATACAATTATGAAGAAATATTATTCATAATTATTTCTTGAGTTAGGTAAGGAAATTTCAGGGATGAAATTTTTATAAGGTGGGTAGATTTGTAATACCCGTATTCGTAAAGTAAGGATAAAGAAGTAATTTAATAAATACGACATGGAATTAAAATAAAATATATGTGAAATGTTTATTATTATTTGAATAAAACAATTCTTAAAAACAAAACAACAAAACGTGGCAGCAGGTGGCAACACCTGCTGCCAAGTTAATTTGGAGGCTGCATGTTATCCACGTTACAAATTCGTGGCATTAGTTTTAGGGGGGGGGGGGGGGGGGGGCGGTGAAACTAAAATTTTATATAAATAGTTTATTTTTTTCTATTATTTATTTCTTAGTAAATCTTTGGTTTCTACTTTCCTTAATTCAAACTACTCTATTTCTCTAAACACTTGGGGACCGAAGGAAAGGTTAAAAGAGCAAAATTTTAAAGTGATTTACGAGAGAATTATATAGAAAAACTAGGGGAGCTCTAAGAAAAATATAAGGTAATAATGTGATGTTTATTTTTGAATTTTTTAGCATACATGAAATTTCCCGAAATTCAAAGTGAGAATTTTCAAAGGGTGTAAATTATGAAGAATAAATTAGAAATTTAATATAAATATTATATCACGTGTTAATGATCAGCAACCAGAGGAAATTGTTGAGAGGAGCAAAAAGGTAATAATGTGATGGGGACCGAAGGAAAGGTTAAAAGAGCAAAATTTTGAAGGGGTTTACGGGAGAACTTTATAGAGAACTACGGGGAGCTCTAAGAAAAACAGAAGGTAATAATGTGATGTTTATTTTTGAATTTTTTAGTATACATGAAATTTCCCGGAATTCAAAGTGAGAATTTTCAAAGGGTGTAAATTATGAAGAATAAATTAAAAATTTAATATAAATATTATATCAGGTGTTGACGGTCAGCAACCAGGGAAAATTGTTTAGAGGAGCAGAAAATGCAAGGAGGTGATTCACAGGTAGCTTTAAATGCTACGTGGTGAGTTAGATTTACTTTAAGTAATCTAAATAAAAATCAAATATCTAGTGATAATATTAAAATAAATTATTAGCTTATACTTTGGTGGTAGATATGAATAAATAATAGGTATGATATGAATATTGGACATGTAGAAAATTATTATGTGGAAAGAAATATTATTAGAATAATGAGTCGATTTAATAATGATGGTGATAAATAAAATTCTTGACAAATTATGATGTGATATATGAGGAGAAGGAATTAATGAAATTTATCAAGTAAAAATTGAAGAAATATAGGATAGCTAAATTTAATATTTGAATTCATGTTGTTTTTCTATTATTGTTCATATGCATATTTCATATCCTTGCTCATATGCATGTGTATAAAAGAAAAGAACCGGAAGGGGCCGATCTAAGATAAAAACATGTCGACATGTGGGAAGACGTTCTCTAATAATAATAATTCATGCATTGCATCTGTTTTACATGTTAATATTTTTAATGAAATGTTGTTGATATTATGCACTTATTTATAGATAAATGAGTCTCACAGAGAGACAGTTACAGTGAGAAAAAGACATAGAAGTATGATATGATAGAAATTATTTAAATGTTAGACTATATGCTATTATCTAATCATATGAGAGATAAATGATTAAATATAAAGGGCTATTTATACAAATTGAATACCTCTAGTAAATTTAATTCACTGAGCTTGTAAAGCTCATCTCTCATTGTACAATGATTTCTAGTAGCAGACAGGACAAATAGTCTGGTGGGTTGAGAGTCAGATGAAATCATTTTCTGTAAGCCACGTATATGTCAACATCCTCAGACAAAATAGAAAATGAAAAAATTTTATTTGTAAATATTCATGCATTTTGTGTTGGATATTATGTTTAAGTTAATATCAGATTTATATACCTCCCCTGTTAAGGGCTGAGGATTAAAATAAAAATTTCTGTTAGTATTATTTTTATTGTTGCATATATGTGTCGTGCAAAGATTTTCAAAATGTGATGACACCGTCTCGGAGGTGGCTAACCCGGGATGGGTTGTTATAGCCAGATCTTCTTAACAGTGTTCAATTGGGTACGAATAGTAGCTAAACAGTGTTTCTGCAGGAGGTAGTGCTTCTCCTACATTGTGATGATGATTAACCAAAATCTTGGTTAATTGAGAGATTTTTTTAGAGATTATTGTGGGATTAGAGAGAGAAGAAGTTCTCCTATAGTTTAATCAGATCAATCAAGTTACAAAATAGTAAGGTACCTAAATCATAAAGATGGGTTTAAATCTACAACTGTAGATGCATGAAAATTGTAAAATGGAAGCTAATTAGTGTGTGCCACATGTGCATAATGTATCCTTAGTTAGCCATGCTGATTTAAAGTGGCTAAAAGTCCTGCAAGAGGTGCCCAAGTTCACCTCAAGCAAGTGTGAGCTCACTTGGTTCTTCTAAGACTCTGACAGTGTTCTTCTTTGCCAACCAAACCACAATCCTCACATGAGATACCTAGAGAGGATGGTTTGGGATCCACTCATATGCATTATGTGTATATATACATGTAGTAAGAGCTTTGTAGAGTGAAGTGCATTTGGGTTTAGACCATTTTACTTCTCTTTTGAGTATTGTAGCTCTTTTGTGGGCCTTCTGGACTCGTTTGTTGGAATTTGATGTACTGGCCTTGTGATGATCTTTATTCAGTTTTAGAGTATGTTGTTGGTCCAACTACAACCATTGCCCGTGTTATAACAATAGCTCATGCTCTGCTCTCAACTTCATTCTATAGGCTTTTACTAATGTAGGCTCTTGGAATGTTTTTAAGTAGATAATGGGTCAAGGCCCATGTAGTAGTTGTTCAACCGAATGGGTTTTTGTGTTTGCCATGTTGTGATTCACTCAAGCCAAGGTACCTCATTGGTTCATAGTAGTTGACAACCATTTAGGTCCTTGTTTTACGAAAACCATGTAATGATCAAGAGTTGTGATCACACAAGCTTTATTTTTCAAAGGTGCCTCTTTGACTGTGTAATAGTGAAGATTTAGGGCTTCTTTGTAGTTTGTCCTTGGAACCCATGATTGTGTGGCCAAGTATTTGGGAATACGCTATAAGGAGCCATTTAAGTGTACTTGGGCTTTTTGTTATGGGCTAAGACTTGTAAAGTGTGCTAGTGAGGCACTTGTTTGAGAGAAAATAAGCCTTTGATGACTTGGGCCGAGAGATGAGTTATTTGCGCTTTGTTAGGTGAGAGATGAGGCAGTACGATAAATGGGGTAGCATTTAGGTATTTTTCTATATATGTTTACCCTTTGAGATGGCCAATGAGGTGTTGTCATGTGGCTACGAAAAAAAAGTATCAATAATATATTTATATTAATTGAACGTGTTCGTAAGTCTCACAAGCCAAGCAATCATATATTTGGGTTTGGTTTGATAAGGTAAATAAGCCTATTTAATAGGCTCGAGCTCGATTCGAAGCTTGACGGGTCGAGCTTTAATTGAGCTCGAACTCAAACTCGACTAGCTCGATAAAAACTCGGTTTGAGTCCACCTCTCGAACTCAAACTCGAATAGCTCAATAAAAACTCGGTTCGAATCCACCTCTAATTGACAATCAAATCTTGTCATTTTAAAGTTATTAAAAATTAACAAAAACATGAAATGTTCATATTATCTTTGCATATATACAACCCTTAACACATGATTAATCCCATCGAGTCTCATACACAATCACAGTCTACCTCTTTCTCCTAATAATTTTTTTTCCCATTTTGAATTTTATCTAAGAAAGCCGATGAGTCTTGAGTTGGAATTGACTGTTATGAAACCACCAAATGTTTGGGGAGATTGTCATATTGTAAAACTAAAGAACCTAGTTGTAATTAGATTCAGAACTCGGGGATGAGAAAGTTATTTTGGTTAAAAATCACATTTATCCTTAATTGCCTAACTTACTGTCTCTGTCGGTCAGGAACTTCCTGGCAGATTGCTCTGATTCTTCTGAAGTTAAGGAGAGATTTGAACAAATTGGGACCTGTTGGGCAGTGTCGCTTTATTCTATGGCCGATTATCAGCCAACTGAATTTTTCTTAAGGGGAAACAGAATCAAGAAAGAATATAATCAATTGGTGGAAAAAGGAAGAAAATAAAAATCTTTTACATAGAAAAGAATAGGGCTTGAATAAAATAATGGGTAAAAGAAACAAGAGACATAGTAACACATTAATCATGCATTTTCATTTGATTTACGTCTCTCATTCCACAAGGAGGAGGTCAGTGAATGATATAGGTAAGCACCAGAGCAACCAGCATTAAAACATATGCAATTCCTTGATCAATTGCTACCCCTGCATACCAAAATACTTATCATGTTCAGCTCTATATCTATGGGAACCCAAACGCAATTCATAAGAAGTCATAATTAATCAGTTGGGGGACAAAAGAAATGCCATGACAACAAATTAAATGTTGCTTTTTCACTTAAAACCAATTTAACATTTTTCTATGTCTGTGTCTGTGCGGGGGAGAGAGAGAGAGAGAGAGAACATACCATCACTTGAAGGGGCAGGGGCAGGGGCATGGCTCTGAGCATTAATGGAAGGCATAGACAGTGCCAGTAGAAGTGAAGAAACGAACATTGCCAAAAATTGAATTCTCAACATCTCCATAGTTAACCTTAAAGCTCAAATTTCAGCTTTTCTTTCAAACTTCTCTTTTGGGTTTTATTGAATAATGGAACTTGCTATGCCTGGTTGGATTTTGGGTTTATAGAGAGGGACCCAAAGAGGAGAGACTGAGAATCTTAAACAAATAGAGAGTCGTTTTTCTCTAAGATAAAAAAGGGGTGTCAAAGCATCCAAAGCCACTTGGACCGTTGTTTGAAGCCATGTGTACGTCCAATAATGGCTGCACGTTCAGGTCCAGGCATTGTTGAGCTGTGAACAGTGGAACTCGTCTAATGAATGATCATTATTTTCAGTTGGCACATGCATAAAGAATATTTGCTTCTGTTGTGTGGTTTTCAAAATTTAAAGAGGATTTGGCCGTTACCTTTGGACATTGGAATCAGCATGAAGGGACCCAGACTTGCCACCACGATTTTTACAGAATATTTACTGCATCTGTTGCACGTATACGTTTTATTTGCGCACGCATACACATGGTAAGCAACAGAGCTTATCTTTGCCTATAGAGCTTGCCTTTGCCTGTTTCAAAAAGTATATTCGGATATATGCTATATTACTTACTTTAGTCGTGCAATTACTAGGTGAGTTTGATTTTGGTCGTATAATTTTTAATTGTTCTAATTGAGTTTTTTATGTTTTGATTTTATTTTAATTTAGTCTTTTCGTTTGATTCTCTCATTTAGTGGTATATAGTTTCCAAAATTATTTCTAAGTGGGAACTCTTGAAATTATGTATATTTTCTACTTTTCATTTAAATAGGGACTCATGAATTATTTTATTTTTTAATTTTTTTTTATGTAAATCAAGGAATTAACTTAAGACTCGAAATATACCAATTAATGACAACCAATAAGCAAAAAGAACAAGCTCAAACACAATTTTTATACAAAAATTTTACTACTTAAAAAGCTTAGTTCACGAGGTAATTCAATATTAAATATGTCATAGGCTTCAAATCTTACTTATATATATATTCCCTAGAGTAATACTCAATTATTATGAAATAAAAATGATAGTTTAATTATTATACTTGTGGGTTATGGTCCACCTAGCTTCATCTGTTACGATCTAACTGTAGACATTCTTTCATTCTTTGGTTGGCAGCCACCTCAACACTGCTACATATCCTCTAAAACCTTGTCTTTCAACACCTTTACGACTTCTTGAACCTATAACAACGCCAACATGTTATAAAGTTTTGGTGTTTAGAGATGGTTTCACAGACTTGTGGAAATAATGACTATAGATTAAAGATCAATGATAGCAAACAACTATTGTTTGGACCAAACAAAAAAGATTTAATAAAAGACTTCTTTTATTTCATATAAAAACTACTCACACAAACATACTAGATAAACTTTCAGACTCTACTTACTTCAAGGTAAAAGGAGTTTAAAAGAATATTACTACAGATTCTCTTACTCTAGAATAAGATAGCTTATTTTTCTCAGAAAACTTAATACCTTACAAGATGCAGCCATGCCCTTTTATAGGGGAAAATAATGGACTTCAAATCCAAACTTAAAACATATTACAATAACAGAAAAAGGTTCTCTGCTCTATACTATAATATCAATGACTTATACTATTAACATTGCTACAGTAGATGTCAGGGTGTCATGTGAACTTATTTAACATTGTTATAGTAGATATCAGGGTACCATGTGAACTTCTGTAGATACTCTTGAGTTGGCAATATGCTTCATGTGAATTCCTGCATATAACTTTTTTGCTAGCAATTCCTTTTCCGCTGCTTTTAGTCTTATATCATTCTTGATATTGTGCTACTATTCATCTGTAAGATTCTCCCAGTACTGATTAGACAATTCTCTCTTCAAGTCATTGCTTGCACATAGGGGCTTCAATAATTCATTGAATCTTTCCAACTATGCTCTGCACTCTTCTATAATATCAATGGTCATATTTATGATACTGAATTCATAATCGTTTGTTGCAACCTTATTTTTTGGATACTCTATTCACATCTTTTTTTTTGTTTGAAAAATTATTTTGTTGATAGTGGAACATGTCTTCCATTGCACCTATCCATTTTGGTCTAGCACACTTTATTGTTCAATAAGAGCCTTTGCTTTTAATTTGGCGATGATTTTTTTTGTTCTCTTTCTTCTAGTCTTCTTCTTTTATGCAATAAAGTATACAACAATTTTCTATGCAACCTGATAATATGCAAGCTTGGGATAAATGTTAATCTCTCACCCCATTTTGGTGGAGTGCTAAAGATTTTCAAGACAAGCTTGTTTCTTCCACAGTGTTTGTATTCCCATTGTAATGAATCTTTTATAATTTATGGAAAGAATTGAAAATTTGCTTTAATGTTTTCTCCTCAAAATAGCACTCTCCTTATAAGGTCTAGCTTAAATAGCTAAGCTGCTTTGCAGGTAGGACAACCAAGTGTTAGATTGAACCGATTATTTTTTATTTCGGTCATTTGGTATACTCTAGGATCTGTTATTAATCTTTCATGTAGATCTTTGTATATTTGGATCCATTTCTTTCATAGGTGTAGGAATAGTCGTCAATATTTTTTCTTTTACATCTTTGGGCATAAGATCCTACTCCTTTTTTAAAACAACCTCTCTTTGGTATGTGAACCATACCTTATCAAGGGTTAGATTAGGTAAATAATAAGGAGATATTACTATTCCCTTTTCTCAACATATTTTTAAATTTTTCCTATATTATTGAGCTAACAGTAGAATCCATTTATATGCTCAAGCTGTTTGTTAAGTTTATGAGTCTTTGTTGTATTAGATCTATTCTAGTAATTAATCAAATATTTTGGATCCTTTTGCATTCTTAAAATAATATCATTCCAATAAGTATTTCAATAATTTTAGCAACTTTATCTGTTATGGAAGAGTCATGATATAAAGAAAGTATTTCGATTAACTTTCTTATTTGTGTTATCATGAATTTTTGGGATCGTGTTTCTACTCCCTCAATGAGTAATAATATGATCTTCTTGTCTTCTTGGTTAAGAGAATCCTCAGCAAATTGCTTGAGCAAAAGCATTTGCTCTTTTTTAGAATTTTGAGATTCCATAAGTTCATGTATCACATGAACCATTTCTCTAGTTAATGCATCGGGCAATTAATTCTTCTCACCTTAAATGTGCTCAACTTTAAATCTGAATTTTCTAAACCATTATTTCCATCTAAGTAACTGTCTTTGCTGCATAAACTTGTCAAGGTTATTTTTAATAAAAAGCTTCAAAATTTTTGTTGTCAGTTTTAACTAGAAATTCTTGAGGAGATAAATATTTCAAAATTTTCAATTCCACTTTTTACTACTAGTAATTATTTTTCATTACTATGATAGTTTTTCTCAACCTATTTAAATGTTCCATTAGTGCACTTTATTCATATATTCTTGTTTTATGGATGACACTCCAATAATTCTCAAAGGCATCAGTTTCTAGTATCAAAATATCTTCTTCGTTTGGTATTTTTAGTTTTGGAAATTTTTAACCTCTCATTTCATCTTTTTTATATGGGTAGAATCCTCATTTATCCATATCCATTCTTTGTTTTTCTTTAACTTTTTGTTGTTATTTGCCTAAGTTTCAAACATGTCCAAACATGGTCTAAGTTTGGTTAATGTCCAAACCAATTGTGGGATATCAAAGTTCAGCAAGTTATAAGGTTGCACACATGTGTGTGCTTCAATTTTGAGTATGGGAAGGTCAGGCACACTGCTGTTGAAGTTTTTGCCCACAGGCAGGAGGTGTGCACAGCATCAGGAGGCTGCAGCATCAGGTCACGCCGCAGCACACAGCACCACACCAAAACGCACAGCATCACTTGGAGAGTGATGTAGGTCTGAGATTAAAGGAAGAACATGATCAAAGGGTCAAGAATGATTCACAAGATTGTCCAAGAATTAAGAGGCTATAAAAAGGGTTTCCTAGCCTCATTTCAAGTGATGGAAAAGGTGTGTGAGAGAACCACACAGGTTGTGACACTGTGAGATCATTGTAAGCACAAGAGAGAATTGTGTGAGAGATATAAACATAGGAGGGACTCTTGTAGTGAGGCTGGTTGTAAAGAAGAGAGGTTAGTAGAGAATTGATAGAAAGCATTGTAATAGGTCTATCACTTTCTCGTTCTCTTCTTGGTTCTTCAAGAACTTGGATTCTTAAAGGGGATTTCTGTAACTTTGTAAGAACAATTGAGATAGTGCAGAGAGTTCGGAGGAACTCACGGGGACGTAGGCACATTGCCGAACCTCGACAACAAATTACTTGTCTTCTTTCTTTCTTTGATTTTCTGTTCTTGTGTTCGATTGCTGAAATTCTTTCTACAAGTCATTCAAGACTTGGGTGTTTGGAAGATCACCACCTGGGCATCTTGTCAAGGTGATTTCCAATAGTGGTATCAGAGCTTTGGTCAGTGGTATCAGAGCACAGCAGCTGGTTATCGGAACAAGAAGTAGAAGGTACGGAGCCAAGACTCCAAGAATCAAAGATCAACTTCTTGGGTGATTCAAGAACGGAGTTAAGATCTATATTTGATCGTGTTCTTGAGGTAAATCAAGAACGGTGTTAAGATCAATATCTAATCGTGTTCTTGAGGGTGATTCAAGAATGGTGAAAAGATCAAGATCTGGTCGTGTTCTTGAGAGTGATTCAAGAACGGTTAAGATCCATCTTCGATCTGTGTTCTTGAGGTTGAAGAAAGCAGTTGTGGTTAGTGCACAAATCTAGGATCTTGTCCGCAAAGATGGCTTCAAATTTCTATGTGGAGAAGTTTAATGGAAAGGGGGACTTTGCCCTATTGAAGCGGAAGATCAAGACGGTTCTCATGCAGCAGAAAGTGGACTTGGCTATTGGAGAAGATGATGCTTTTCCAGCTAGTGCCACGGAGGACCAGCGGACCGAGATGAAGAAGATGGCTTACAGCACCATTTTCTTGCACATGTCGGATAATGTCACAAGAGAGTGCGGAGCCTCAGAGGATCCGGCTTTCATATGGAAGAAACTAGATGAGTTGTTTCTTACCAAGACTCTCCCGGATAAGAGGTATCTTCGGAAACGAATCTTTGCTTTTAAATTTGATCCTAAGAAAGAGTTGTAAGATAATCTTGATGCCAAGAAAAGGAGTGCATCAAGTGGTAAAGGGCTGTTCTTTAAAAGAAGGCCAGCAACTTGGTATGGCAGCAACCATGGCTACTACCGAGACAGAGGTAGAGGAGAGAGCCATGGGAGAGTGCACAGCAGCATGTATGGTTACTACCAGGACAGAGGTAGAGGAAAGAGCCATAGGAGAGTGCAGAACAGCATGCATGGCTACTACCAGGACAGAGGTAGAGGAGAAAGCCATGGGAGAATGCATTCCAAACTGAGATTTGGAGGGAAGTGTTGCTACTACTGCCATAAGGAGGGTCATGTCAAGAAAGATTACGAGAAGATGACAAGGGATAGAGGAGGAAGCCATACCAAGAATGGAGAGTCTTCGGTTGCCAAAACAGAACAGCAAGATGATGATGTTCTTATTGTGTGCTCAAGTGTGAGCAAGGGGCAAGAAGGTAGCGGGAAATGGATCTTGGATACCGGGTGCACTCATCATATGAGCCCTCACAAAGAATGGTTCAAAAATTTCAAGAAGATCAATGATGGAAGAGTTTTCTTGGGGAATGACAATTCTTACCAAGTGAGAGGGATTGGAGACATCCAATTGAGGATGTTTGATGGAGTCACAAGGCTGCTGAAAAATGTGAGGTATGTTCCAGATTTGAAGAGGAACTTGATCTCATTGGGGCAGCTGGATTCCATGGGCTATACATGCAAGATAGAGGGAGGAAAGATCAAGGTGGCCAAGGGATCTTTGGTAGTAATTAAGGTAGCAAGAAACGATGGACTCTATGAGATGATCGGAGAAACAGAAACCAATGATCAAGCAGCAAGCTTGATGGCTGAGCTGGATAAGGCAGCTCTTTGGCACACTCGCTTGGGACACATGAACAAAAAGGGCCTGCAAGTGCTTAGCAAGGAAGGTCTACTTGGTGGTGACAAAGTAGAAAAACTAGATTTCTGTAAAAGCTATGTTTTTGGGCAGCAACATTGGGTCAGCTTCAACACCGGAGTGCACAAGTCTAAGGGCATTCTTGACTACATTCATGCGGACCTTTGGGGACCAGCAAGGACACCAACACAGGGAGGTAACATTTACTTTCTGTCTTTAATTGATGATTATTCAAGAAAAGTATGGTTTAAGTTGGTTAAGAATAAATTAGATGCCTTGAATAAATTAGTGGTGTGGAAAGGGCTGGTTGAGACTCAAATGGGTAGAGTAGTTAAGGGGATAAGAACCGATAATGGCTTAGAAATTTTTAACCAAGAACTTGATCAATTCTGTAGGTTAAATGGCATTCTAAGACATAGGACGGTTGTGGAAACTCCTCAGCAAAATGGAGTTGTTGAGTTGATGAATAAGACCCTTATGGAAAAGGTTCGGTGCATGTTAGATGGATCCGGGTTACCAAAATATTTTTGGGGAGAAGCTGTAGTTATAGCTGCATATTTGATTAATAGATCACCCTCTAGGATTGTGTTCCAAAAGACTCCCATGGAGATGTGGAGTGGAAAACCCCCTGAGTTGGACAACCTTAGGACTTTTGGGTGTGCTGCGTATGCATAACAAAAGGATGATGGACTTAGCCCAGGATCTAGAAAATGTGTGTTTCTAGGATATGGGGAAGGGGCTAAGGGATATAGGTTGTGGTCCTTAGAAAAAGAAGGATTAAAACTCATAATAAGTAGGGATGTTAATTTTAATGAATTGTTATTTCCCTACTTGGAGAAAACTAACCCTGCAGGGGCTAGTGAGCAAACCAATTCAGAAATTGTTAAGCATAGCATCAAGGGAGATTCTGTTCAGGTAGAGCAAAGGAAGCAAGAGGGTTCGGACCAGGTAGAGCCCTTGGATGATTGCCAAGCTCAAGAAACTCAAGAAGAGGCTGAACAAGAAAAGGATGCTGTAGCAAGTCGGAAGGACTTTCAGCTCACAAGAGACCGGGAAAGAAGGCTGGTCGGACCACCTTCAAGATGTGGGTTTGCGGATGCTGCGGATGCAGCAGCTCCTTGGACAGAAGGAGAGATGAGTGAACAAGAAACTTACACGGTGGCCATAGAGTGTAAGGATTCGTCAAAGTGGCAGCTAGCTATGGAGGAAGAAATGGATTCTTTGAGGAAAAACAACTTCTGGGAATTGGTGAAAATTCCAGGAAATCAGAAAGTTGTGGAATATAAGTGCACTTACAAGATCAAAGAAGGGTGCCCTCCAAGAGATGAAGTCCGAAACAAGGCTAGGCTGGTGGCAAATGGGTTCACAAGGAAAGAAGACATAGATTTCACAAGAACTTTCTCACCTGGACACAAGGTGGAGACGATGCTGAGTATCCTCATCTATGTCATTAATGGGCCATTGGTTTGGAACAGCAGGGAGAGGATGGAAAGGTTTACATCTCAACTTAGTGAGGAGTTCGAGAGGAATGATCTCAGCCTTGCACAAAAGATCCTTGGGATGAGAATCATCCAAGAAAAGGAGAGAAGCCAATTGAGGGTTTCTTGGGCAATTAGTATTTTCAGCAAAATTGTGAGTAATCCCAGAAAGAAGCATTGGCTTGGGATGAAGTGGTTGCTGAGGAATAAGGAGGCTCAGTGGCAGCCAGTGGTAGCACTCATAACAACCAGGGCAGAATGCATAGCGGCTACGGAAGCCATAAAGGAGGCTATGGGGTGCAAAGGGTTGTTGGACGAGTGGGAGGTCCTAAAAGAGCAGGTTGTGGTATCTTTGAATAGCCAAAGTGTGGGGCACTTGTGGAGGTATCCGGTGTTCCATGAGGGGATGAAGCATATGGATGTTCGGTATCATTATATTCTGGAAAATGGTACAGAAGGAAGCATTCATGTTGACAAGAAGACCATGGAGAAAAGTCCTGTAGATTTAGGCACCAAGTCTTACCTCTAAGTAAGTTCAATCATTGCCTTGAATTACTTAGGATTGGAGTTGGTTAATTGGTAACTCAATATGAGTTTGGATCCGAAGCTTTCTGCACAATGGTTCAGGTTTTGTTTTTTTTTTGAACACTTAGACAAAGGTAGAGATTGTTGTTATTTGCCTAAGTTTCAAACATGTCCAAACATGGTCTAAGTTTGGTTAATGTCCAAACCAATTGTGGGATATCAAATTTCAGCAAGTTATAAGGTTGCACACATGTGTGTGCTTCAATTTTGAGCATGGGAAGGTCAGGCACACTGCTGTGGAAGTTTCTGCCCACAGGCAGGAGGTGTGCGCACAGCATCAGGAGGCTGCAGCATCAGGTCATGCCGCAGCGCACAACACCAAACCAAAACGCACAGCATCACTTGGAGAGTGATGTAGGGCTGAGATTAAAGGAAGAACATGATCAAAGGGTCAAGAATGATTCACAAGATTGTCCAAGAATTAAGAGGCTATAAAAAGGGTTTCCTAGCCTCATTTCAAGTGGTGGAAAAGGTGTGTGAGAGAACCACACAAGTTGTGACATTGTGAGATTATTGTAAACAAAAGAGAGAATTGTGTGAGAGATATAAACACAAGAGGGACTCTTGTAGTGAGGCTGGTTGTAAAGAAGAGAGGTTAGTAGAGAATTGATAGAAAGCATTGTAATAGGTCTATCACTTTCTCGTTCTCTTCTTGGTTCTTCAAGAACTTGGATTCTTGAAGGGGATTGCTGTAACTTTGTAAGAACCATTGAGATAGTGCAGAGAGTTCGGAGGAACTCACGGGGACGTAGGCACATTGCCGAACCTCGACAACAAATTACTTGTCTTCTTTCTTTCTTTGATTTTCTGTTCTTGTGTTCGATTGCTGAAATTCTTTCTACAAGTCATTCAAGACTTGGGTGTTTGGAAGATCACCACCTAGGCATCTTGTCAAGGTGATTTCCAACACTTTTCTTGTAAAGGACTTCTTAGTTCTGCTAATCTTTTTATAATTTTTTTTCTCTATATGTTAAGCATCTCAAGAACTTTTATAATTTCTTTTTATCTTCAATCTTATCAGAAAATTGATCAATTTTTTCTAACACATGAGGTTACATTTCAACTTTTCCTTTCTCTAAAGTTAATCCTAAAAACTCTATTTTCATTTTTTTTCTAATTCTATTTTCTTTTTAGATAGAATTATTATGTGGTCTTTTAGTCTTTCTACTACTATTATTAGACGTTGTCTATGCTCATTTTTTATTTTACTAAATATTAATATATCATCCATATATATTACACAAAAGATTCTAATATCTGTGAATATATTATCTATTCTCCATTGGAATATTTGTAGTGCATTGCATAATCCAAAAGGCATACCATTCCATGCATAATGATCTTGAGGAGCACTAAAAGCAGTTAGTGGGATGGACTCTTCTTCGATTTTTATTTACAAATATTCAGATTTGCAATCAAACTTACTAAATATATTAGCACCTTGGATACTATTTAGAAATACTTTTTTATTAGTTGGGTAATATCAATCAAACTTAGTTTCTTGATTTAGTGTTTTATAATTTATCACCATTCTTGTTTTCCCTCTCTTTATTTCAAAATGATTTCTAACCATAAATGCAAGAGAGCTATGTGGTGATACAGATGGTTGTAGTAACCATTTCTCTAGTTTTCTTCTATTTGTTCTTTAAATTCCTTAATATCATTTGGCCTACAGATCATAGGTTTTACTCTAATTACCTTTTCAGGTCTGTTAATTCTATTTTTGCTCTAGCTTTGTCCTTGTCCCATAATTTTAAAGGATTATTGATAAAGTTTTATTTTATTTATAGCATTATTTCTTCTAGAGATGAGGTTTTTTCTTTACTACTTTTCTTGGTTGTAAGACCATCAAATTTTTTATTTTTTTATTTATCAATTGTTCAAACTCATTTCATTCGTTATTTCTTGTATTTTACTATCATCACCACGATTCCATGAAATGCACTCTGATATAGTTTTCATAAGTAATGGAGATAATGTTGCTGGTTTTTCACTTACAAGTCGAGGTTCAATCCCAATAATACATTTTTCTCCAACTTTCTTAAGTATAGGAATATGAATAGGAGGTGTTCCTAACTGAATATAATCATATTGTTGTAGTAACAGTAAGCACATCATCTATTTCCAGAAATTATTTCCAACAACTAAATCTTCATCTAGATAAAGGAAATTTCATAATTGTTCTATGACAAAAACATGGTCTTCTAAATATATAGGTACATTTTTAGACATGTAGTTTAGTTCCACTATTTGGTTCTTGGAAATATATAGTTTAGTTCCATAATTACGAGCTTCTTAGGTGGTGCTTTTACCCAATATTTGGGAAGAAGAATGTTAGGTCATCCCAATGTGTAATCAACTCTAGAATCTACTAATGCATCTATGGTGTACTCATGATATCAATGAAAATTAAATCTTATTTTTATATATGTATTGTTTTTTTTGAAGTTTTAGTTCCCTTCATCACCTTTTTATTTTGTTAGTCTCATCCTTTGTGCATGCATAAACAATTTGTTTTTGTTGTTCTTGTAACCAAGCTTGATAATGTGGGTTCTTTTTTCTTTTCCATTCAAGTATCTATTCATAGTCTTGAACTACTGCTAACCTTTCTCTAACGGGTAATTTAACCTCATTATATCTTACTATTTTTTCCTTTTTATTTTTCATTAGGATCAATTACCATTAATTTTCCATATAGGGTCGTTATAAGATCCAACCCATGGTAGTATTATTTTTCTAGACGTTGATGGTACATCTTCTAATAGCCATGTGTTTAGGAATTTGTAAATCCTACCATGCTAAGTTTTTTGGCACTAGTCTCTCGGCATGTAGTGTTTTGCTTTCCCATAGAACTGTATCAATAGGATGTTTTCTAAAGCTTGGATTAGTAGTGTTAACTAATCTATAGAAAATCCTATAATGTATTGCTAAGTTATAGCTTCCTTTTAGCATTTGTATGTTTTTAGTTTAAAGTTTAATCATGATGCTTTAATGAAGATTTCTATCTTCTATGCTTATGTGATAATGTTGATAAACATCAAACATTATTGAATAATTATATAGGTTTGCAAGCACTCCTCCTATTGAGGTATCTTTAAGTTTAAGATGTCTACAATCAAGAACACAGACTAACACAAACGAATTTATCCCCTTTCTAAATAATGGACACATTCCTACTTTGATTAGTCCAATATGTGCAAACTTATAACCACTCTTAATTGGCTTTTAAGGATTTAATATTTGAATCATTAAGCTTCATTTGTTCAACTCGAGTTACTCCTTCTATGGTGTCTATACTAAACATAGTTTATTTCTTAAAAATATATATTTTATAAACTTGATTTTTTTCTTTTTGGTAGTTTTCATTTTTCCATTTCTTCATCATAGTCTTCTCTTTCATAACTTTCATTTGACTCATACAGTTCTCCTATGCTTGTGTTCTCAAATGAAGTTGGTTCTTCTATCATCTTTTCTAAAGGTTTATGATATTTTTCTTCTTCGGATTCTTCATCTGATCTTTCCCAATCTAATATATTTTCATTATCTAATATTTCATTTTTTTATACTAATTCTATTTCAGAATTTAATTTTTCGAAAGCTCTAATAAATTTTTTTTTTGAATTTTTCTTAGAGTTTCTCTTAGGAAAATAAAAAGGATACATGTCCCTTTTATTTAAACACAAAGAATGTGCTGCAACCTCCTCCAGGATTTGTTAATCAACGAAGTGAGAAGAAGATGTCACTTGAGGATGCCATGATTTCCTTTGTTGAGGAGACAAAAGCAAAGTTAAAAAAGAATGATTCACGGTTAGACAACAATGAGACTCATTGTAGCAACATAGGAGCCACTATGAAGAATCTTAAAGTGCAAAGTGGGCAACTAGCCACAACCGTCTATGCCCAACAAATAGGAACATTTCCTAGCAACATAGAAGTGAATCCAAAGGAAAAATGCAAGGCCATCACACTTAGAAGTGGAAGAGAAATTGAGAGGTCACCATCAAAGGAAACCAAGTCCACCTCTACAGCTCCAACCAATGGCCAATACCAGAATAAAGTAGACGACGAGTAGATTGTGGATGATACATTAAGAGAAACTGATAAGCCTCAAGAAATTTCATTTTCTGACAATCCTCTTATTCTTACCACTCCATTTCCTTACCCTCAACGTTTTCAGAAACAAAAATCAGATAAGCAATTTTCTAAGTTTTTGGATATTTTAAAGAAAATTCACATAAATATTCTTTTTGCAGATGCTTTGGAACAAATACCAAAGATAGAGAATATTAAATAATCTTAGTCTAATGTTGTCTTCAATAACATCATTAATCTTTACAGTGTCGCAAATCTCCAAGAATATCGCCAAATGAATATTGGGATCATCTAGTGGCGATCCACTAAACTGGGCTTGTTGCACCATGCTGATTAAGGCTGGTTTGAGCTCAAAATTGTTGGCATGAATGGGTTGACGTCTTATACCCGAGTAGTTATCATTCATAACTGGCCATACATAATCCTTTAAGGTGTGCGGTTTTGCATCATATTGTTCGTCACCAATGGCTAGTACTTGATTTTTTTCTTTGTGATCTAAAGGTTCTTTCAATCTCCCAATCAAAAGGGGCAATGTCACGACATCTAGCACAACGCATGCAACGTCAAAAACACACATGTAGAAAAATAATATAAAATGATAATAAAATAAAATAAAATTCTAAATTAAAACCAAGATTGCTTTGTATCGATATTGGCAAAAAGAAGAAATCAATTCCCCAGCAACGGCGCCAAAAACTTGATCGGTGCAAAACTGCAAGTGCATAGTATCATAGTTAAAGTGATAAGATGAGTATCATCCTTAGGGATTGGTAACTTACTTCTGACAAGTACCGAAATTATTCTAATTTCAATTTTATTTAGAAAAATCTCTTTTTGTTGTTTGTAATTGCAATATGAAATAAAATCAATTTAAAGTAAATAATCAAGGGAAAAGAAAGCTATTTTTTTAATATCAAATTAATAAGAGAAAGAACTTCTAGGAAACCGATTTCAGTTAATTCCTCACTATGCTTAACTCATCTAACTAATTAAAATTAATCCTCTCTGTTTGTGAAATCTCCAATTTATCCAAAAAGCCTCTTTCGATAGTCAATTTGAAATATTCTTGTTCGTTATTCTACTCAAGAATATGCAAATTAATAAAACAAGAAAGCATTAATACCAGCGATTTTTTTTAGACTACACAAGTTCATATAAATCTTTTGTATATTTACCTATGCTGAAATATCCAAGTTTGATCTTGTAATTCCTTCTTTTGACAACAAATCACAAGATCAAGATCATCTAATTAATGGCCAGTCAATTAGAAGCAATACATTCAAAATAAATCAGCCAAACATAGAAGATAATTACTGCAAATCAACATAGAAAAGCAAGCATAGTTTGAAATTAAATTACATCGTTTTCTTAGAATAAAGAAAGTTTAGTTCATACTGAAAATTAAATTTAAAAGCAACGATTCACCATAATTTCGTAAACCAGTGTGCGTTCAGCTGCTGTTGCTGTGGAGGGTTGCTATGTGATCCGCGTTGGATACTGGGCAGAGGGATGAGGTAGGTGCCGACTGTGAGGAAGCAGCTGCTGGTGCCAGATTAGGACAACTACTACTGCCGGATGAGGAGAAAGGGTTGTCGGCTATCTCTCTAAGGCTGTGTCTCTAGGGCTGCAAGCTGTCTCTCTAAGGCTGCAAGTTGTCTCATTTAATTAGGGTTTCTCCCTTTCCTTTATATAGGCTCCAAAGTCTTCAATTAAAATTTCATTTTTTAAACTTGAGAAAGAGTCCATTGACGATAGGACATTAAAATTTGGATATTTCCCTTCTTCTAAACCTGAAATAAATTAAATGACAACAATGAAGCCTAAAACCAACAAAAAATAATAAAATTATATTAAATTTAAAAGTTAAGACGTGATAAAAATAAGAAATTATACACGGCATCAGTCGCATTAGAGTCGATCCATCAAGCCCCATTGTCCTTAAGGGCAGTTGCTTCAGAAATCACAGTCACAAATTCTTGTAGTGCTTTCCTCTTTTTCTTTAGCGACCGACAATCTCTATTGAAATGCCTTGGTTGTTGGAATTTTGGGTTCAGATGTGTTATAACGTTGTACATGTAGACCCGTTATCTAATAAAGGACCCAATTAAGTGATATAATTGTATAGGTCTCCAAAGTATCAAGGTTAATCAGTATGGGCCACCTTATGTGTAGAAGCCCGATGTGGTATGAGTCTTTGTTAATGAGCCAAAGATCCAATGCACATGTGTGAGGTAACTGAAGCGGTTGTGGTCCCTAAGGCACAGGGAAATAAAAGGACATCAGGAGAGGGTGTTTAACGTACGTGTTAATTTTCTTGAAACAGACAGTTCTTCTCCCTCCCTCTAATATTCAGTTGATTGGTTCCCATACCAAAGGAGGTTCTCCCTGTAGTCTTAGAAGATCAACCTAAGGAGGCTTGCTTGCAATGGATTCCGGTTAGTGTTTCTAACTCATCTTCTCAATCTATATATGAATTCTTGATATGCTTAACATGATATCTTGGCTGTATCATGATGTTTGTTCTTGAATATGAAATACCATGATTGTGTAAATTGGTATGTATAAAGTTATATTGAACGAACTTTGATGATTTCTATATTAGAAACAAGATTTCTAACATTAGTTTCTTGGAAGACTTTCCAGATTGGTTTTTTCTCTTATGAGATTCTTAAGAGTTCTTCATTGAAGTCTCACATTCCTATATTGTATTAATCTTGGAGTTCTAACATATTGTATTTCAAGCATAAGAGAAAAAAAATTTTGGCAAATTTCTTCTAAGATACAATGAAGCTCTGTTTTTGTTTTGCACTTTGTACTTATGAAGAACAACCCACAACAACTTCTATGAGTTTATGGATGTATAGCACTTATGTTTGAAAATTTGCGAGAACTCTAAACATAAGAAGATCAGTTTTTGAAAAAGGAGAAGAAGAAAGAATTAATCAAAATCTGTAAATTATGACAGTTAACCATTCTATTTATAGAGTTTAATTAGTGCCTTTCCATAAGAGACACTTTGGTTATTTAGTAAACTAACTTAATTGAGTACAAGAGATTTAGTTCAAGATCAACTGCCTTTAATGTTGGAAAAATTCAATTTTTTGAATTTTCGGTTTACTAGGTCCTTTTTACAGTCAACTGTGCCTCATGTATTTTTCAAAATCAATCAGGTATCAGACATCTAGTCGACTGTATCCTTTTTTTAATCGACTAGACACAATCGACTATTAACCTTACACTCGATTGTCCATGAGCCAAAATTAATTTTTTTTTTCTTTTCTCATTTCCTTTGATTTTCTAAATCACTCTAAACTTAAATCCAAGTTTATTTTGAAAGTCATCAACATTCAGGGCTAAATACAATCTTCAAAGCAGCCACCTTGAAGGACATGAGCTACCGTGTCTTTGTTGTCTATGCTTATGCTCTTGCTGCTCTTCATCTTCTTCCTTCACCTTTCTTATTTTTTAGGTAAATGGGTCTCTCTCTCTATTCTAACATATTTTTAATTACACTTTATGATTAACACGATTATTTAGTTTAATTAGATAACATGCACAAGTTTAGAGGGTGCTTCTTCCACTAAGCTTTCCTATAGTGTAAAATTGGTCTTCTTGGGCTCATAGGGTAATAATCTCTTTACATAATACATGTAGATTTGTTGTGATTTTCAAAACAAACCATGATCTCAATTACTAGGCTTGTTCAAGCTGATTTTTCTTTAAGTCAAAATTTGGTCAGAGAATTTAGTGAGTTTTGCTCAATAATTAGTAGTAGTAATTTGTTTTATTAGGCTGGGAATTACTGGAGTTCATCTCAGATTATGGGGTACACAGGCATCAATTATAGTTCTCCAACTCTTACTTCAGCTATCAGCAACCTTAAACCTGCTTTTACCTTCATACTTGCCATCATTTTCAGGTACTTTTTTCCATTTTCCATACTAATTGCCAATATACCCTCTAGTTCTACAAATAATTGGTTTTTATTTTAGAAGTAGCAAACATTTATGATGAAGGTATAAACTTAAGAGTAGTTACTTTTGGTTTAAAGATTGCATGCCCATCTGTTACTTTGGTTCTTGTGTTTTTGTTTTGGAGCTTCATGATTTGTATATTTTATTCTTCTTTTTTTTTTTTTTTTACTCTAGGCTTTGTATTTTTCTGGGTATTGATTGCCTATGGTAAAGTTTTCATTTTGGGCTTGAGATTGAACAGAGCTAAGAATCAGAGCTCGAAGTATATATTGGCCCAGTTTTGTCTGACACAATTTGAATGGCCTAAGAGCCAAGTAAATGTAAGTGTCAGGGCTGCAAGCTTAAGTCGCTAACCGTATGGCTTTAGGCTCGAAAATGCCTAAGTCAGCCTTCCTCTCAGCTACTCAAGAGAACCAGCCTTGAAGCTAGACCCACTCAAAGAAAATAAGCCAACACAAGAGAGAATATGAGACAAAGTTAGAGAGAGTATCTTATGTTCTTCCTGAAAGTTAAACTCCTCATGTCCATATCTTGAACACTACATTTTTTTCTAAAACAATTAACTATATTCAAAGATAATAAATCAGCTTCAGATTCTCTATCACTGATACAAATCACACAACCCTTGTAAACATTTATGATTATCACTCTATCTCTAGTGGGAACTTCAACAAAAATATTTTGCATCAAATGACGAATACATACTTCAATAGAATTCATATGAATACTGGATGCAAAAGAATGGGTTGCACCAAGATCAACCAACATTGATATGTCCACCTTCTCTACACATAAAGCACTTCAAATTTTGACAATTCTGGGATAAATATCTTATCTAAATATATCTATAACAAACTTTTGTCTCTCAATCATACATCAGATTACCACTTCCCCTTGGTGGCATACTCACTTCCTCTGCCATGACTCCCAGTTCCTATAACCTATCTCCCAAATCTAGGGATGCTACCAATATTACTTTGAGCTATAAAAGCAACATATCCTGCTTGCCTATGACTCCATACTTCAGTTCCCTGTGACAAGGAACACCTCCTCTGGGTGGTCTCCCACCCTGCACACTTATACTGGTACCACCTCTTGGTTCCTCAAATCTAGACCTTTTCCGCCAATTCCTCCTACCTCTAATTTCCATCACATCCTTCTCAATCTGAAGTGCTATATCCACCAACCTGACATAATTCATATGCCTTATGTAAGATAGTTTTGATAAAATCTTAAAAGATAGTTCATCTATGAATCTCTTACACTTCTTCTCCTCTAGGTCTACCATTTCCGGTACAACCATTGACAAGACCACAAATCTGCTATCATACTTAGCCACAGTCAACACATTTACCCCAAATAAATAAAATCTCTATCTTATTGGGTTTTAAAGGTCTAAAGAAAGTATTTATCAAGGAAAACCTCCTTAAGCCTATTCCAGGTTAAGGGTCTATCAACATATGCACTTACTCTGGGAAGAGTATCCTCCCACCATTCCAAAACTCCTCCTTCTAACTCAATGAATCAAAGGCAACCATCAGCCTATTAGTTATTGGTAAAATACCAAAAAATCTCTCTACATATCTCTCCCAAAACCAGGCTTAAAAGGATTCATAGATCCTTTAAACAACAAGGCATTCGACTTAATATATCTAACAAAACAATCTCTCTGTATCTCATGCATAAACTCACTTTTCCCCCCTTTTGAATATTTTCCATTACTGGATTTACAACAACCTCAGGCACTGCCGTAGCTTGTTCATCAAGTCTTTGCTATAGGCTACCAACTCTATCACCTATTACATTCATTTTTTTTATGAGCATGTGTAAAAGCTTATCTTAGCTCATCTCTTTCAACTTCAGATTCTCTCACACATTCCCCTCTAGGAACCACAGATTCAGACTCAACCTCAACTTGTCAAAATATTGGAGGCCTATCACACTCTCTCAAATCAACAACTCTAACTCTAGCTCTAGCACGTCCACGTGTCATCCTCAGACTATTAAAAAATAATTTATTTTAATCTTCCGCTTTCTTACTTTTTATGCAGTCTACAGAATCATAAAACCTAATGCTCTGATACCAAAATTGTAACGACCCATCCCGGGTTGGCTACCCCCGAGACGGTGTTGTCACATTTTGAAAATCTCAACACGACACATATATGCAACAAGAAAATAACGCCAACAGAAACTTTTATATCATTCATCAACCCTCAACAGGGGAGATATATCACTCTGATCTTGACTTAAACATTATATACAACGTACAACGTAAAATGCATGAATATTTACAAATGAATTTATATTTTATTTTCTCTCTAGTATGAGGATGTGGACACGTACGTGGCTTACAAAAAATAATTTCATCTGAACCTCAACTCACCAAACTAATTGTCCTGCCTGCTACCTGAAATCATTATACAATGAGAGATGAGCTTCAAAAGCTCAATGAATTAAATTTACTAGAAGTATTCAATTTGTTTATACGTTCTTTCAATATTTAATCATTTATATCTCATACAACTTGATAATAGCATTCTACTATCATTACACATATCATAAGTCCCATTCTCTATCAATCTCTTCTTTTTATTTATTGTTTCACCTTAAGACCATCAATTATCTCATAATTACCTCGTAATGAGGTTCACAGCAAAAAGTCTACCATTTAGATGGTTCTTATAATATCATACTTTTATGTTTCTTTCTCACCATAACTGTCTCTCTGTGAGACTCATTCATCTATAAATAAATGTACAATAACAAACAACACTTCGACATTTCAGTAATACAATCAATATTTAAAACAAATGCAGTGCATGAATTATTATTAGAGAACGTCTTCCCACATGTCAACATGTTTTTATCTTAGAGCGGTGCCCTCTCGGTTCTTTTATTTCATGCATATGCATATGAACAATAACATAAAAACAAACATGAATTCAAATATTTAAATTAGCTATCATGTTTATTCTCAAATTATTTTTTGAAAGATTCTACTAAATTCCTCTTCTCATAAATCACATCAAATCATCAATCATAGTTTATTAAGATCCACTAAATTTCATCTCCTCATAAATCTTATCAAAACATCAACCATAGCTCATCAAAAAGTTCACTTATCGCTTTTATTATTAAATCAACTCATTATTCCAAAAATATTATTTCTCATAAAATAATTCTCTATACATCCACTATTTCTATCACACCTATCAACCAATTTTCATCTATCACCAAAGCATAAGTTAATAATTTATTTTAATATTATCACTAGATATATCATTTTTATCTAGATTACTTAAAGTAAATCTAACTCACCACGTAGCATTTAGAGCTATCCATGGATCACCTCATTGCCTTTCCCTTTCCTCTCAGCAATTTCCCCTGGTTGCTAATCGTCAACACCTGACATAATATTTTTATTAAAATTTCTAATTTATTCTTCAATTCTTCCATAATTCACATCCTTTGAAAATTTTCACTTTGAATTCCGGGAAATTTCATGTATGCTAAATTTCAAAAAATAAACTTCACATTATTACCTTCTGTTTTTCTTAGAGCTCCCCAGAGTTCTCTATAAAATTCTCTCGTAAATCTCTTCAAAATTTTTCTCTTTCAACCTTTCTTTCGGTCTCCAAGTGTTTAAAGAAAGAAAGTAATTTGAATCGTAGTTGAAAAAAAACCAAACAAGATTTAGTAAGAAATAAATAAAATAACTAAATTTATATATATATATATATATACTAATCTCCATTGCTCAGAATCCCACCTCCTTTACTTGTGCCACGAAATTGTTAAGGTGGTGCACATGCAAGCCTTTTCATTGCCATGTGATTTTTTTTTTTCAAAAAAAAAGAATTTTTTTATTTTTTCTTTTCCTTTATACTGTCCATGGATTTTTTTTTGTTTTCTATTTTCTTTGTAACTATGCCTCCACGCATCCATTTTTTTTAAGAATTGTTTTATTCAAATAATAAACTTTTCACATATATTTTATTTTAATTTCATATCATATTTATTAAATTACTTCTTTCTCATTATAGTTTTATACCTACATCACTAATTTGTAATTATACAAACTTTTTGTTGTGGTTATCGTATGGGTACCGCACTAACTTGTAATTATCCCAGTCTCTATTGGTTTAAAAGACATAATTAGAACTGGATGTGTAGTTATAGGACACGATTAGAATGTTTTGAAGATATGTGATTAAAATAGAATACATACAATAGTTGAGTGATGACTTTAGGTATTTCGGGTTCGGATATATGTTTAATAAATTTTAGCAATTAATTGTGTGTAAATTGTGGAAGCAGTTCAAGGAAATGAGATGTTTTTTTGAAAAAATATTTTTAATTTATTTTATTGGATAGACTACACAATAGGTAATCTTCTCCATGCCCTTTTTTTTTTTTTTTTTTTTTTTTGTGGGAAAGGAATTCAAATACATAGAATTAAGTAGTCATCATTGTATTTTCCATAATCTCTCTTAATCTATAACTAGCATCTCAATTGCTTTTCTATTGGGTTTTATGAACTTAGCATCCCAACAGAAATCTAATCTCAATCGAATAATTAAATCAAAGCAACTAAGCGATTAGCATGACAATCATTTGAATTAGAAGTCGTAGCCACCATATACCAAGTAGAATTATTATTGATAGTCCAAATTAAATAGTTAGAAAGAAGAAATCATAATGCTAGAAAAATATGAGCATTAAGAAAAAATTTGGGAGAGGAAAGTAAGCAAATCGATGCCTTTGAAGAAGAATAATCAAGATTTTCAAATTTCTTAGAGCAAAAGGTTGTAACCGATAAGATGAACGCCGAGATTTTCAAATTTGTAACTGAGAAAACGAATGTGGGGAATCGTTAAGTGGGTGTGGAAGTTGCAAGTGATAGTGTCTAGGAGGAAGTTACAAATGTGTTGCAAGAGTGACGTTGCAGTGTGCCTGTGTGAATTTTCTATGACATTTTAATCCATGATAGCATGTAGGGCTATAAGTGAATTGATACACTCAGTGAAAAAATTCGGTTAGAGCTCGTTTATGTTCATTCATTTATTATACAAACGAGTCTAAACAAAATTCTAAAGCTCGAGCTTGAACATATGTGTGCTTAGCTCGTTTAAGGTTGTGAACAACCCATTTATATGTTTCTTTTAAATTTTGCCCAAGAACTTGATAAGAGCTTGTTTAAAAGGTATATATATCTCTCGTCTCATTATCACTTACAATCACCGACCTTATCTCTTTCCAAAATTTAGCCTCTCTTTGCCCATTGATCATCATGCCATCAAATAAAGAAAAACAATGGTTTATGTAAATGTTCATTAATTTTATGAACAAGCTCGAACTTAGTTTTGAAACAAGATTGAACTAGGCTCATTTATATAATCGAGTCAAGTTCGAGCCGTGCTCAATTTCTTTATGTTAAAAGAGTTGAGATCGAACAAAATTGTTTAAGTTCGGTTAAAGCTCGAGCTTGGCTCGTGCTCAATTAAAATTTTAATGAAGAAGCATGACAAAGTTTTAAAAGCTCAATTTGAGCTCAAGCTCAACCTCAAGTTTAGTTAAACTCATAATAAACAAACTTGAACAAAACACTACTCAGCTTAACTCGGTTCATTTACACCCTTAGTAGCATGTTAAATATATAGGAGTTAGATAAGGGTTAAGTTGAAATTTTATCAAGGGTGGACACCTAAGAGTCTTCTGGCTTAATAATATAGAAGATAGATAAATGAGAATCGAATTTGATTAAGATCTTTTATGAACGACAAGCAAATAACTCTATCAACTAAGTTAGTTATTTGAGTCTAGTGTTTTTCTTATCCAAACAAAATGATTTGACCACATACCTTGCTAGAAACCTTATACTAAAAAGTACCACATTTGCACAAATAAACTTTAACCATGATTTCTCATATTAATATTCTGTTTGAAACTAAATGATAATATAATTCATTTTATTTTTAAATAAATTGAAAATAAAATTTATTTAAAAATGAATTGAAATGAATTTTTACTTTTCATTTTTTTATGTTAATTTGTAAAATTCAACTTAATTCTTATGTTGAAAGTGTTTATAATAAAAAAAATGATGGATTCAAAAGAGGAGGGAGAAGGAGGCAGAGGGGGGGGGGGGGGGGAGAGGGTGAGATGGAAAGAGGGAAAAAGTGAGTGTTTTTGGTCAACATAACATTCTACTATTTATTTTATGAAATTCATTTGTAAACTCTATCAATTTTGATAAAATTTACAACAAGTTAACTCAATTTTATAGTGAAATAATTTTAAAATGAATTCTATAGTTTTTTTTTGCCCCAAACATAAGTATATAATTACAAATGAATTCCATAAAATTTATAGAATTCAGTTGTTCCAAACGCACTCTAAATGCTAGTTATATGTTAATTTCTCAAATTTAACCAAATCACCATACATAAATTTATAACACACACCCACCTAACAGATGTACACATATATATCGGTTTTAGACATACCTTATAAGTCTTCATTTGATTCCTTTAGGAGACATGAATTATGTAATCAATAACAAACAATAGTATTATGCTCAATCAAACTCAAATACCTAACCGATGAATTTAAGCTATATATTCAAGGACATGAAATTGGAGTAGCAACTGACACTGCATGAAGATAGTAAACCAAGGACATGAATTTGTTGTTTCTCCTGAACCCCAAAAAAGGAGGAAATTTGTTCTCTAAATTCAAGCATCACGAATTAAACCAATAGACTACTACTATAGGCAGACTGCTAAACCTCTTTATCTCAATAAGAATCAGATGCCCTATTTTAGCATCTACCATTTTCCTTTCTTGAACCTCTAACAAAGACAGCAGCAATAAAGCTAGGGAAAGCAATACGCATGAGTTTATAGGCTGTCTATTTGTACAATAGTTGCTTTCAGAGAGATGGGCCCTACTGTATCACCTATGGATTGCCTTCCAACATCTGATAGCCAACTGAGCTGAGTGGGACTGGCGGTAACTCCAAATAGTCAAAATCATCTGTTATTCCTACCTACAATTAGATTTATGCATCAAGATCTCAGTACAAAGGATGAATCTTGAAGTGAGGTAGATAGACAAAAAATGAGCACATATTTGCAGCAGACATTACTGATCTTGAACGTGACCAATCCATAAGGAGTTTTCTAGTATATGCATTTCAGTATAATTAATAAAGAACGACCAAAACGGATTAAGCTGTTTGGTCCTCAACACAAACTTTGTTTTGCTACTATGCTCTCAGTTCTGAGGCACATGATGCACCTAGGATGTAACAGAGCCTTGTATGCAAGGTGAACCCCCAAAACAAGCAAAGTTTCAAGAGATATTTAAATGAATTACCCCAAGGCATTGGGATCAAACAAGTTCTGACTGAACTTTGGATGCACACGGGATAGACATTGTGAACAAGCATAAATAGAATTTATTTCTTATCCACATTTTATAGTTTTTGCATTTGCCTATAGAATATTTTAAGAAATATACCTCCTTGTACAGATGTTCAAGCTGTTCTTTGGCCTGAGGAAAGTTGTTTGAACACCACTGTCGCAACGTGAAGATGTTGTCTGTGGAGATTTTGCGCATCATAATTTAGAAACGCATAGAAAATCCTTGGAGCTAACCAAACACAGAATCAAAATATAATAAAAAGACACAAAATAAGAGTAGAAAGTAGAACCTGTCCATCTGTTAGCTGCTGCATGGGCAACTTCGATTGCTTTTGCTGCTAACATAAAAATGAAATTATCAGTATGTCTGAAAATTATAGAAACTTACAAAGCATTTAGATGATGCCAATCTCAGAGAAGAAAAGGTATTTCAGTCAGAATACTATATTTTGATCATCAAATGGAAAAAGCATGCATTACTTAACTCATTCCCTCAAAGGCGACTGGATCATTGTCCGCATACTGTCCCATCTCATCCTGTAAAAGTAGTCTATGGACTGTTATAGACTTGAATAAACTGTTTATTTTGCCTGATCCAAAACAAAGGATCTAGATGTAATCTGACCTTTATCTCATTATATTTTAGTTCAATAGCTTTTAGCTCAGCTAAGGCCTCGTCTCGTTCATCCTGGTACAAGCTCCAAAGTTACATATTGAAGAAGGGGAGAAAAAGAAAGGGGAAAAAGCTTAATGCTTAATTCTAACAAATTTTTCAAATCAAAGAATAAAATTTAACTTAATATACTTACAGATGCTTCTCGTCCCTTCTTTAATGCATCACACTGATCAACAAGTTCTGCTAGCCGCTTCTTACTGCTTTGGAGATCAGATTCAAGCTTGCGATGCACACTCCTCAGCTGTTGAAGGATTATATAGAACATTAAGATGAAAATATTTTTAATATAGAGCATCAAACCAACTTTACTAATCTCATGTTAAAATGTAAAACATTTGAAAATTCACCTGGTTTCCAGCGCAGCTGGGAAGGCTCCAAAAATACACCTGACATTTCCAAATTATGAGCACTGCTAGATGCCTATATATCCATTATCCAGTATAACTTGGGCAACTATCGATAACAACAGAATTCATAACTTCACAGATTCAAGCACAAGAATTCATGCTATTATGCATAGCAACAAGTATTTACTCACAGAAGTTCCTATCTTGTCCTTTAAAACAAGATCATCATCCACTAAACTCTGGACAACATCTTTCACAGACTGGGTAATAACACCTTTTTTGGGTCCCAACTTCTCAAGCTCCTTGAGCTGAAACAATTAACAAAATGGATGAATTAGTTGGTGCTGACATATGGAACATAAGTAAGAAATCGAAACTCACTAAAGAAGCACTTCAAGAATAATCTAAGGCATGAATCAGGAAACTGAGGGAGCTATCATGGCCAGCAAACAGCATGCAACATAAGTTGACAGAAAAGTTATTTTCATCCCTGGTTGGGTAAAATGCTAATGAACCTCTCATCTAAACCTTGTAGTCTAAATTACTCAGGACACAAACTGTAAGAAGTGAGCACTGTGCTGTAATTCAGTATTGCAGAATGTAAAGAATTTCAGTCAGGGATTCAATCAGGGATTCAATCAAGGATGTTGATGAAGGGAAAAATAAATAGATCTCTCTTTTTCTTTTCTCTCATCATTTCTTGTAACGTTTGATCTTTGACTAAGCACGTCGCCTATAACATACCATTAATCACTTAGTAACGACATAAACATACTATTATCTAAACAAGGTAAGACCAGGAAAGAGTTATATGAAGTCAACAGTCTTACCATCCCTAACCAATGAAAAAACCATCATAAAAAACCATCTGCTTCACAATCTTGAGTGCAATGGATAACAAAAGTAATCACAGGCATAATTTAGAGGAAAAAGGTTCTAGTTAGCAACCCACAGATATAGGAAACAAGACCTACAGTATATCTCATCTAGGCTGGATCACTAGAAAAGCTACAGCATATCTTGGAAGCACAGAAACTACTCATTATGCATGAGCTCTGCCATTTTTTTGTGCTTTTGGACAACTCCTTCGCAATCAGACACTGTGTAACAACAATGCTGATTCTAACTGAGAAAATAAATCATAATACGAAGAATATACAACAACCATTTTCTAGTCCAGTTGAAACAAGTCAACAACACATTTAGAGCAGTAATAGAACTTGAAGGAAAGGAAGCCTTCATATTGAGTACAACCCTATATGAAAAATAGACCTCTTAATGTACACAAATTGATCCAGAAGTCAAAACAAAGCCCACAAAATAGAATTGCCAAAAACCGTAAGTATACAATATACTCACAAGGAAGAAGTCTTGCGACTCATAAAATATTTGAAGAATCTTCTCACGCTTTTCTTCCAATGAAAGACCTCGTTTCTTCGACTGCATCATGATTGAACGAAAAAGGATTAGACCTTCCATTAACATGCCAGTATAGCAACAACTTTCAAGAAACGATAAGAGGAAACTTTTATTAAGATTGTTTAGATCAAACATGAATGGAAACACATCGTTTCCATAAGAAACTCCTCCAGCCACATACGAAATGTTACACTCAAACTCAAAAAAAATTAGAACTTATTTTTACGACCTTCTATGTTTCACTATCTATTATTAGTATCTTCCCTAGGAGTAGCAGTATAACCATTAGGAAGCACAAGCTCATACTTGATTTTGATTTTGGATTAATAAACAATAACTAATCTATCACAAATTATCTCCCACTCCAGCAATCTTTTTACCAGAGATCCCATACAAAACTTCACCTCAAACGTACAACTCATATGCCTAAGTTTTTTCTTCATGCAAATCTACTGTTTGTTAATTGTCCCCAAACAACTAATCCAGCTTCAAGTGGAGGATTTAAATGGAGCAAAAACCGCACAATTAAGCACGGTGAAATTACCAGTCTGCCTCCGTTTGGCTGCCGGGAAAATGACAGAGAAAACTAAAGTTACTTATAAAATGGCTTGGGCAGAGATATTCCGTTCTCTAAGTTTCCAATTGGTAGAAAATTTTCAAATTCAACAGTTAATTTTTTTTTTCTCTTATTGTTTTCCTGCATTTTCCAAGCATCCAAACAAAACAATGGACTTAGAACATGACATGATTGTATTAATCTTCAAACTGTGAATGCTGGAAGTTCAACCGAATTTACACGCCCAAATCTTTCATGTTTGGATTTAGTGAAGAGAAAATAATTGATGAACATAGTAGTTCAACAAAAATTAATTTGAGATCATAAAATGGTCATGATTTGATCTATACGGACAAAATTACGACTAAAAGATAAGGGTTTAGAGATTAGTTTACCATTGAGAGGCGTGGTTGCTGAAGAAGGAAACGAAACGCTAAAGGCAACAGCAACTCTTTCCTTTGCTCGCTCGCTATTAGAGAAATTTTAATCTGATGAGTGTCGAAGAAGGCTCCAGGTAAGTGTGCGCTAATTTGGCCGGATTTTTTTTGGATAATTTTTTTAAAAAAGATTTTGCCATTTTGGATCATTAAAATAATGCACATTTTTTATAGCAAATTTTATTTGATTTTTTAAAAAATTTATGACTTAATAGTTAAAGTTACGTTTGGAAACAGTTTTCAAAAACTCTTTTTTATATTTGACAAACAGTTTTCAAAAGCAGTTTTCAAAAACAGTTTTCTGAAAACATCATAAAACTGTTTTCAGTTTTTATTTTCGAAAACAGTTTTTGAAAACTAAAAATAGAAAACTATTACCCAAACATATTCTAAATTTTTTTAAGTAGCAGTTTATCTTCTGAGTTTTCAAAAAGGACAATTTAACCTCGAGTTTTTTAATTTGAAATAATTCAGTTAATTGGTGTGATTCGGATCAAAAAATTATTTAAAAACTTAATATATTTGCTAACTTGCCAAATCAGATAGATAAGATTACTAAAAAAACTTGATATATTTCTCATCTAGCATGACAAGTTAGCAAATATATTAAGTTTTCTATTAATCTTTCGGTCAAAATTTGACCAAAATCAAACCAATGGATTGAATTGTTCTAAATTAATAAAATCAAACGTTAAATTGTTTTTTTTTTTAAATTTAAAAGACAAATTCCTACCTAATTTTAAATTTAAAAGAATTTTACAATTAAACCCAAATTTATTATAATATAAACCTAAGATACAAAATTACAGTGGAGCAAGAGCAAGAGATCATTCACCGTTTATATATTTATAATATTTAAATTTTAAATATTTATTTATAATTAGATACGTAAAATATACATTATATTGAAAAAAAAGTCCTCTGTAGCCTTTTGGTATTTCAGCATCAATTTCATTTGACTTGGACAGGGTTGTTATGCCATGCCTGCTGGCTTAATCTTAACGATTTAGTAAATATAAGAAATAAAATTAATATAAATTTTAAATTTAAATTCAAAGCTAAAAATAATTACAAGGTGTATCAAAACAATTTTTTAAAATGAGATTATCCAAACAATATTTCATTGTTTTCTGTTTTGGAAACAGTTTTCAAGTTACAGTTATTCAAACATGTTTTCTTTAGAAAACATCAGAAAACTGTTTTCAGTTTTCATTTTCGAAAACAGTTTTCGAAAACTGAAAATAAAAAACTGTTACCTAAACATGCACTAAATTTTTTTTAAGTAATAGTTTATCTTCTGAGTTATCAAAAGAGGCAATTTAACCTCGAGTTAGAATTTGACCAAAAGAGGCAACACAGCACACAGAGGTTTTTCCAAAAGTCCCTCACGCAACAGCATTGGTCGGCGCACTGGTGCCTAACATGTTTCACCTCTAAAGAAACCATTGGCTCACTCCCAAGCATGAAGTTCAACCCCACGTAAACCTCCTATACAGTCATTGGCCGCACATTATTCTCAATTTGGCGCACATGATTGCTTGCATTTTTTGCTACAATTTTTTTGGCTGCCATCCGACGACCACCGCGACAACCACCGTGGGGTGGTGGTGCGGCCTGCCACCACCATTAACTGGGCCAATCAATTCCGTTTGAGGGAGGGACACATTGTAGGCATCCTATAAGGTATTTGGCGCACGTGATTGCCCACATTTTTTCCCTCATGTTGTGGGCCATCTCCAATAACCACCACGACAACCACCATGTGTGCGCAGTGTGTGCGGGCTGTGCGCAGTGTGTGCGGGCTGTGTGCGAGCTGTACGTGCAGTATGCGTACTATGTGGGGGCTGTGTGGGGCTGTGCGTGCAGTGTGCGCATTTTGTGCCACCAAAAGCCTCAGTGTGCGGGATGTGCGCATAGTGTGCGCTCAGTGTGCGGGCTATGCGGACAGTGTGCATGCAATGTGCATTATGTGTGAGCTGTAAATTTTGTAATAATCATTTTGTCCAAATTTGGTTAGAATTTGACCAAAATCTAACCAATGGATTGAATTACTCTAAATTAACAAAATCAATGGTTATTTATAATTAGATACATTAAATATACATTCTATTGAAAAAAAAAGTCCTCTGTAGCCTTTTGGTATTTCAGCATCAATTTCATTTGACTTGGACAGGGTTGTTATGCCATGCCTGCTGGCTTAATCTTACTTTCGCTGCTTTGTTTTTCTGCTGCAACTCCAGTTCATGGGCAGCTCCAATCAGGTTAGCGATTGCTTTTTAAGAAGAAAGATTTCATCTTGTTGAATCCCTCATGAGTTTGCTTTTTGTTTTTGATTTTCAACGAAATGATACAAAGCATCTGCTTTCTTCTCTATTTGTGACTCTTATACATCATAAACAAGTTATTAATTGGAGGAAAGAACTGAGATTGACACAGATATACCATGATACTGTTTGTTTAAACAAGCAGAAAAAAAAATTGTACCTTTTTAACCGTATCCTAATTATTCTCCTTTCGATCAGGGTACATAAACATTGATTGTGGTGCACCAGTGGATTTCCATTATGCTGGTGTAAGCTATTTTTCTGATGGAGCTTACATAGATACTGGGATAAACAAGAACATTTCTACTGAATATGCGTACCAAAATAATCCTAACCTGCCACTGCCTCTCTCGGATCTTAGAAGTTTTCCTCAAGGAAACAAGAATTGTTACACCTTTGTAGCTAGAAATGGCAGTTTGAACTTGATTAGAGCTTCCTTCTTGTATGGAAACTATGATGGTCGGAAGAAGCCCCCAGAATTTGATCTCTATCTTGATGTTAATCTCTGGTCCTCAGTGGAATTCAGCAATGCTTCTGATGTTGTTACAACAGAGATTATCAGCGTTGCGGCATCAAATGCTATGCATATTTGCCTTGTAAACAAAGGTTTAGGGACTCCTTTTATATCAGCATTGGAGCTTAGGCCACTGAATATTTCAATTTATGGTACTGAGTTTGGGACCTGTGCTTCATTAGTACTCTTCGAAAGGCTGGACATTGGGTATGCTAATGGAAGTGGTCAATACAAAGATGATATCTATGATTGCCTTTGGTCTCCCTATAAAAACTCCCCTTCTTGGGATTTGGTTAGCACATCAATTGCGATTAATAGTGATGAAAATGGCTACAAAGCGCCATTTGAAGTCATTAGTACTGCCGCTACACGTCACAATGGAAGTGAATCTTTGGATTTGTGCTGGACCATGACTGATGAGAAATCTCAATTTTACGCTTACTTGTACTTTGCTGAAGTTGAGGAGCTTAAGAAAAACCAGACAAGAAAATTCAACATATCCTGGAATGGGTCTCCAGTTTCTGGGACTTTCAGTCCTCGTTACTTGTCTGCAGCAACAATATCTAATTCAAAAGCCTTCATGGGTAATGATCATCGGATTTCTATTCACAAAGCAGGGGATTCAACCCTACCACCCATCCTCAATGCTGTCGAAATTTACACAGTCAAGCAGCTGGATGAATTGCCAACATCTAGTAAAGATGGTATGTTTTCTTTTACTGATGAATTCCCTATTTAGGTGTAATGCTACATGCTCCTAGATAATCAACGAAGTAATAACTGAAAGATATTATGGACACTTTGCTCAGACAAGCTCAAAGTATGTCAGCTGAGAGTAGAAAAAGAAAAGTTCGAACTTGCAATATTGGATGGAATAATTGTTGTCAAAAGTTGTTTCCAGTCAAAGTATCAAACACCTCTAAGTTTAGCAGAAAACTGCTTACAAATTAAGGTCATGTTATACCATGACATACAAGGCATCAAATGAGGGTAAAGTATTTAAGCATGATCTAATATTAATATTGGTATGTGTTTTAACCTTCTGTTTTTCCTGTTAATGCAGTTGATGCCATCACTAATGTAAAAACAACATATCAAGTGAACAAAAGTTGGACAGGTGATCCTTGTGGCCCAAAGAACTACTCCTGGGAAGGTCTAAAATGCAGCTATAATCGTTCTCTTCCTCCTCAGATAATCTCTCTGTGAGTCCTTTTTTCTGTGTGATAGATTAGTATGCTATCTTTTCCCTCCTTGTGAAATCCATTTTTCAGCAGCTTTGCTTTTCTCTGTGAGCAGGAATCTAAACTCATGTGGCTTGAGTGGGCTCATTGCTGCTTCCATTGCCAAGCTATCATCATTGGAGTCCTTGTAAGTATACAAGTAATAGGTTTCACTGCATTGTCTTTGTGCTGGCCATGGGTCCCTAACTTCATGAAAAGTAAGCACTTAGTTTTTAATCGCTAGTTTTTCTTCAGTAGCTCCTATTATCTGTAAGGGCATTAAATTTTGTTCTAGGGATTTATCGAACAATAGCTTGGCTGGGCCGGTGCCTGAGTTTCTCAAAGAACTTGAATATCTGAAGTTCCTGTAAGTTGTGGAGCATTGTAAGCATAATTTAAATTCAGTTAAGGACAAAAAGATGTAACAATAATTAATCAATATTATGGATTTGTAGGAATCTGAAAGGAAACCAACTATCCGGTTCTGTTCCTAAAGCTCTTATAGAAAGATCAAAGGCTGGAGTACTTACACTGAGGTGTGTCTTTCCATCTTAATTTCTGAAAAAAACAAAAAAAATTGGCAGAAGATGCATCTGCCTTTGATTATCATCTCTGATTTGCAAGTTGTTTAGAGAAAATGAACATGGTCCTTTTTCTTGGACCTCATGATGTACAACAATGAACTAAAACATGGTATTTCAATTGCATGTTCCTTGGTTCCAGTGTGGATGACCAAAATCGTTGTAGCTCAAGTTCATGTCAAAATACGAAGAAAATTGTTGTTCCAGTAGTTGCAACAATATCATCGGTATTGGCCCTCTCAGTTGTTCTGATTATCATATGGAAATTTCAGAGAAAAAGAAAATCAGGTACTTTTTTTCTTTGATATGATAAAATCACATACTTCTTACTGTAAGCAATTAGCACAAAATTCTTAACAGGTGTACACTGCACTAGTCTGAAACAAACTTTATTTTTAAACAAACAACTTGAGCTGCAGAAACAGATATTTCAAACAGTGAAGAAAGACCCTTAGCGTCAAAGAAGAGGCAGTTTACTTATGCTGAGGTTTTAAACATTACCAACAATTTCCAAACTGCCATTGGGAAGGGAGGATTCGGGACTGTATACCTTGGATGCTTGAAAGATGGTACCCAAGTTGCAGTCAAGATGTTGAATGCCTCGTCGTCCCAAGGGCCTCAGGAATTTCAAACTGAGGTTTGTGATTTGTCTTTTCCCACATTGATTTGGACATGAGTTGTGATACAAAAGCAATCAAACTTTTTCAGAGACAAGAAGAAGAGAGGGCATGAATAAACAGTATTTTGTTCTGTATCTTGTTAAGGAAGAAAGAAAGCATCCGTGGAATGCAAATTATTAAATTATTATTAGGAGACTAATTAGTTGCTGGTGACATACAGGCAGAGCTTCTGATGAGAGTTCATCATAGGAATTTGGCTTCCTTCATTGGATATTGTGATGATGGTTGCAACATGGCACTTATCTATGACTACATGGCCAATGGAAATTTAAAAAATTATCTTTTAGGTATGGCAATGCTATATTATCATTTCCATATTACTATATGTGAAGTGAACTTAATTACAAAAATTTAATGCTTCTCTCTATGTTCTTAGTCTTTTTAATACTCCTATCAGCTCAAGAAACTAGAGCTTGCCAAAGTTCATATGCCTTGAGTTGGGAGATGAGACTTCGTATAGCTATAGATGCCGCACAAGGTTAGTCTATTTTCACTTTGTACGTGGTCCAGGCCTCCATTGGCATTGTCTTGAGTAAGAACCATCAGCGATAACTCTAATGATTGAAAACACATGCTCTTCCTTTTCCTGTCATCCACTATGTATGCCAATTTTGCCTCCCTTGAGTCGAACCCTTTCTAATTTCTTTTCAAATTTTTTTCATTTTTTCCCCTGATTTTGGCTTATCATTGGCTTCTTTTCTATTTGATATGTTCAATATGCACTTTGAAATTCTATCACAGGTCTTGTGCCTCTGCATGATATTAGATCAATATGCCAACATTTTTTTACATCTTCCTGTGCTTAATTTGTACTACAGGTTGATGATGAATCATGGCTTGCAGGGCGAATATTTGCATCATGGATGCAAGCCACCAATAATACACAGAGATTTCAAGACAGCCAGCATCCTCTTAAATGAAAATTTGGATGCTAAAATAGCAGATTTTGGTCTCTCTAAGGCTTTTCCCAGTTGTAGCCATAGTCATGTGTTGACTGCAGCCATGGGCACAGCAGGATACCTTGAGCCAGAGTATGCTCTCATTGTTACATTCCTTTACTACTCACATTCACTAGTACGGCTATGTTGCATTTGGTTGGAATATTTCTTGATTCATATATGTAATAATTAGCATCAAAACTATTTTTAAGTGACAAATTTAATTTTTGTTCCATCTATCTAGGTACTACAATTCAAGAAAGCTGATTGAGAAGAGTGATGTATATAGTTTTGGGGTTGTCCTGTTTGAGCTAATCACTGGCCAACCAGCAATCATAAAGAGCGATGAATGTATTCACATAATTCATTGGGTGAGTCTAATGCTTGAAAGAGGAGATATAACAAGTGTTGTTGATCAAAGATTGCAAGGAGATATTGATGTGAAACTCTGCCTGGAAAGCTTTGGAAGTGGCAATGTCATGCACCATGCCGACCTCCATTCATAGAGCTACAATGAGTTCTGTGTTAGCAGAGCTGAAACAGTGCTTGACAATGGAGTTGTCGCACTCGCATGATCATGTTAGGAGGAATGCTGAGATGAGGGATGACATCTACATCCGATACAATTCCCCTGAAGTGTTCTCCATGGATCAAGATTCCATGATTGCTCCTTCAGCAAGGTAATTATGAAGCTTCAATTGGCTGTTGAATTAGAAGCTAACTATAAGTTGTTTGTAACTTCAAGTGCCCACCAAGGAGTCTACATCTTCATGTTCTTCACTTCATCAAGACAAATGTAGAAGTTGTAAGTCTTTTAGACAGTCGGCCAAAGTAGCCAAGACTTGGTGATCATATACCCATAACAGAACTTAGAATTTTCCCCACATTATTAACAGATTTTAGCAACCAAATAAAGGAATCTCATCAAGTGTGAGTTAAGTTCTCTCTTTTCTTTTTCCCCCTTAGTTTATTCTCTTTTTTATGTGTTTCTTTTCTTTGGATGTAGTGATGAAAGTTCAAGGAGTTTGCATAGACGGTCTTAAGTATTGACTCGAAGCCACATGCTTTATATAGCCAACACATGAACAAAGTAGAAAGCTCTTTTTTTGGTCTTCAGAGGACTTACATTCACGAAAATATTGCATTAGCCATAGAATTGATTGCAGATATTGACAAAAAATGTTTGTAGGCGACATGATTCTCAAAATAGACATTGCTAAAGTTTATGATTGGATGAAGTGGAGTTTACTTCTCCAAGTGTTTCATCGATTTGATTTCTTTGAACAATGGCGTGATTTGATTTCTCGGTTGCTGTCTAATTGTTGGTATTCTCTTTCACTCAATGGCCAATCAAATGGTTTTTTTTCCCACTTCATTAGAGGTTATCGACAAAGAGATCATCTCTCCTCATCCCTGTTCATAGTTGCACAAGATGTCTTAAGTCGAAATTTAAATAAGGAGAGGTTTAAGAGTAAAATGTTTCCTTTTCTATGTTCGGGTATGTCACAGTTCGTTACCCATTTATTGTTGCGGATGATGTTGATCTTTACTAATGGTTTGGCTTTATTTCACCACAATGAAGCGAAAAGTAGCCAATGTATGAATGTTCAAAAATAAAATGTCTAAAACAGTATTTTGAAAAATACATGGCATAAAAGTTCATGTCACCTTTGAATAAAATAAAAAATATTTTTTTTTCTCATTCTTCTCTTACCATGTAACGGTGAGGACTCTCGTGTCATGGATCTCTTATGACACTGTCAGAAAAAAACTTCTTCCTGAAAAATGCATTTGTCCTATAAAAAATTGTTGGGTCTAGGAGATGCAATTTAATGAAATTATGGAACCGATTTCCGCAGCAATCATTGTCTCTATCTTAGTTAGGTGTTCCATCGTTCAAAGGTAAGGCAAAGACTTATTATTTTGATTCCTTGGTGCAGAAAATTCGCAACAGGCTGGATTCTTGGAAGACCTCTCTATGTATTATCATTTGGTGGAAAATTAATTTTGCTCAAATCAGTTCTTATTGCTATCCCTTTACACTCTACGGCGGCAATCAAAATGCCCTTCAACAATATTGAACAAAATACCCCAGATTTTTGCTCTATTCCTCTAGAACTCTAAAGGAGAACCGTGTGGTGTCTTGGGACAAAATCACATTGTCTTTTGAAAATTCTTGGTAGAAACACAAGCATTTTGATTGGTGGAGAGGAAAAGTGAGAAAAAAGAAAAAAGAAAAGAGAAAATGATAATATTTCTATTGTTTTGTAGGAAAGAACAATGAGAGGGAAAAATAGTGAAATGATTGATGTTTTTTTTTCCACATGAACTAAAAGCTAAAATAAACTTTACTAATCTCATGTTAAGATGTAAAACATTTGAAAATTCACCTGGTTTCCAGCGCAGCTGGGAAGGCTCCAAAAATACACCTGAAATTTCCAAATTATGAGCACTGCTAGATGCCTATATATCCATTATCCAGTATAACTTGGGCAACTATTAATAACAACAGAATTCATAACTTCACATATTCAAGCACAAGAATTCATGCTATTATGCATAGCAACAAGTATTTACTCACAGAAGTTCCTATTTTGTCCTTTAAAACAAGGTCATCATCCACTAAACTCTCGACAACATCTTTCACCGACTGGGTAATAACACCTTTTTTGGGTCCCAACTTCTCAAGCTCCTTGAGCTGAAACAATTAACAAAATGGATGAATTAGTTGGTGCTCACATATGGAAAATAAGTAAGAAATCAAAACTTACTAAAGAAGCACTTCAATAATAATCGAAGGCATGAATCAGGAAACTGAGCGAGCTATCATGGCCAGCAAACAGCATGCAACATAAGTTGACAGAAAAGTTATTTTCATCCCTGGTTGGGTAAAATGCTAATGAACCCCTCATCTAAACCAGTGTTTTCAGAGGCGAGGGCGTTGGGCGAGGCGTTTTGCCTCAATGAGGCGAGGCGTAAGCCCCGAGGCGTTGGGGCGTAAGCCTTTTGAAACATTGGGGCGTTTTGATAAAATAATTTAATTAAATTATAAAAATATTAATTAATTAATTATCAATAAACTTTACTAACTTAAGACCTATTAATGAATATTTATCAAAATATTTTTACATAAATATCAAACAATTTGATGAAAATTTTAATCACATATGATATTATAGATATATTATTATTTGTTGCATATGTATCCATTCAACATAGTGGTTCTATTTGTAATGACGTCCAATCAAAATGTCGAAAATTTAAAATTCTAACCTAAAAGGTTGAAAATCCAGGTAAGTCTTTTGAATCTTTTGAGATGTTTTGAATTTTTAATAAAATAATATTAATTAATTAATTAGAATAGTAAAATAAAAATAATTTAATTTTTAACTAATTAATTAATTTTATCAAAATTTAATACGTTACAACTCATTATAGTCTGATAATTATAATTTTATAAATATTAATATATATTTATATATAAATTATATGAAGTATAACTTATATTTCTATATTGTTGTAATTTGTATGTGATTAATTAAATAGTTTGTAATTATTATTAAACTAAATAACATGTATTATATATTTATGAAGTGTAATAATATCATATTATCAGCGTTAGCTCAGTGGTAAGGTTTATAATTATGACATATTTGGTCCTGAGTTCGAGCCAAGCCGCAAGCCAGGGAAGATGAATTATTAGTAACTGACCAAAACGATGTCGTTTTGGTTAATTGGGCTGATATCAGTTGATCCAAAACGACGTCGTTTTGATGTCGCGACAAAAAAAAAAAAAGCCCCAACAATCACGCCCGCGGGCGTTTTACCCGGATTTCGCCCGTGGGCGCGACCCGGGCGCGCCCCAAATTGGTTTTTTAAAACACTGATCTAAACCTTGTAGTCTAAATTACTCAGGACACAAACTGTAAGAAGTGAGCAGTGTGCTGTAATTCAGTATTGCACAATGTGAAGAATTTCAGTCAGGGATTCAATCAAGGATGTTGATGAAGGGCAAAATAAATACATCTCTCTTTTCCTTTTCTCTCATCATTTCTTGTAACGCTTGATCTTTGACTAAGCACGTTGCCTATAACATACCATTAATCACTTAGTAACGACATAAACATACTATTATCTAAACAAGGTAAGACCAGGAAAGAGTTCAGATATGAAGTCAACAGTCTTACCATCCCTAACCAATGAAAAGGCTATCATAAAAAACCATCTGCTTCACAATCTTGAGTGCAATGGATAACAAAAGTAATCACAGGCATAATTTAGAGGAAAAAGGTTCTAGTTAGCAACCCACAGATATAGGAAACAAGAGCTACAGTATTTCTCATCTAGGCTGGATCACTTGACAAGCCACAGCATATCTTGGAAGCACAGAAACTACTCATTATGCATGAACTCAGCCATTTTTTTGTGCTTTCGGACAACTCCTTTGCAATCAGACACTGTTTAACAACAATGCTGATTCTAACTGAGAAAATAAATCATAATACGAAGAATATACAACAACCATTTTCTAGTCCAGTTGCAACAAGTCAACAACACATTTAGAGCAGTAATAGAACTTGAAGGAAAGGAAGCCTTCATATTGAGTACAACCCTATATGAAAAATAGACCTCTTAATTTACACAAATTGATCCAGAAGTCAAAACAAAGCCCACAAAATGGAATTGCCAAAAACCGTAAGTATACAATATACTCACAAGGAAGAAGTTTTGAGATTCATAAAATATTTGAAGAATCTTCTCACGCTTTTGTTCCAATGAAAGACCTTGTTTCTTCGAATGCATCACGATTGAACGAAAAAGGATTAGACCTTCCATGAACATGCCAGCATAGCAACAACTTACAAGAAACGATAAGAGGAAACTTTTATTAAGATTGTTTAGATCAAACATGAATGGAAACACATAGTTTCCATAAGAAACTCCTCCAACCACATATGACCTTCTATGTTTCACTATCTATTATTAGTATCTTCCCTGGGAGTTTCGAAAATGTATATTAAATTATAATTACCTAAAAGATAGTCTAAATCAAGCAGTATAACCATTAAGAAGCACAAGCTCATACTTGATTTTGATTTTGGATTAATAAACAATAAATAATCTATTACAAATTATCTCCCACTCCAGCAATCTTTTTACCAGAGATCCCATACGAAACTTCACCTCAAACGTACAACTCATATGCCTAAGTTTTTTCTTCATGCAAATCTACTGTTTGTTAATTGTCCCCAAACAACTAATCCAGCTTCAAGTGGAGGATTTAAATGGAGCAAAAACCGCAAAAATTAAGCTCGGTGAAATTACCGGTCTGCCTCCGTTTGGCTGCCGGGAAAATGACAGAGAAAACTAAAATTACTTATAAAATCGCTTGGGCAGAGATATTCCGTTCTCTAAGTTGCCAATTGATAGAAAATTTTCAAATTCAACAGTTAATTTTTTTTTCTCTTTTTTTTGTTCCTGCATTTCCTAAGCATCCAAACAAAACAATGGACTTAGAACATGGCATGATTGTATTAATCGTCAAACTGTGAATGCTGGAAGTTCAACCGAATTTACACACCCAAATCTTTTATGTTTGGATTTAGTGAAGAGAAAATAATCAACAAAAATTAATTTGAGATCATAAAATGGTCATGATTTGATCTATACGGACAAAATTATGAATAAAAGATAAGGGTTTAGAGATTAGTTTACCATTGAGAGGCGTGGTTGCTGAAGAAGGAAACGAAACGCTAAAGGCAACCGCAACTCTCTCCTTTGCTCGCTCGCTATTAGAGAAATTTTAAGCTGACGAGTGTCGAAGAAGGCTCCAGATAAGTGTGCGCTAATTTGGCGGGAATTTTTTGAATATTTTTTTAAAAAAGATTTTGCCATTTTGGATCATTAAAATAATGCACATTTTTTATAGTAAATTTTGTTTGATTTTTTTCACAAGTTTATGGCTTAATAGCTAAATTCTACATAATTTTTGGGCTAATTAGCAGTTTGTCCTGCGAGTTTTAAAAGAGATAATTTAACCTCGACATTATCAATTTGAAACAATTCACTTTATTGATATGATTTCATCCAAAAAATTATCAGAAAATTTAATATATTTATTAATTTATCAAATCAAATGGTTAAGATTAATAAAAAAAACTTAATATATTTGGTATCTGACAAGTTAATAAATATATTAAATTGAAATCAAATCAATTAATTGAATTGTTTTAAATTAACAAATTTTTTTTAAAAACTTAAAAAAATAAATTACTACTTAACTTTAAATTTAAAAAGAAATTTATAATTAAGCTCAAATTTATTGTAATACAAACTTAAGATACAAAATTATAGTGGAGCGAGAGCAAAAACAAGAGATCATTCAATTTCAAATATATTAAATTGAGAGCGGCCCCAAAAGGTTTATATATTTATAAGATTTAACTTATAAATATTTATTTATGATTAGATACATAAAATATACATTATTTTTTGATATATTACTGTAAATGATTAAAAACTATGTTGTTATTATTAATACATTATATTGAAGAAAGGTCCAAGGAGGTACCCAAAATTAAGTTAAAACATGAAGTTAATTCATGATTTATCATTTTCTGTAAAACAAAACTATTGACCTATGGATCTAATCGGATTAAAACGTGAAATTTGTGAATTGGAGATAGTGTGGTTTCAATACATCCAAACACAGAACTTGAAGCTAATTGCTTGAGAGATCTTGCCAAAAAAAAATTGCTTGTATTTCGTTTTGTATTGGAACGCCTATTGAGAGAGAAAGATTGCTAAAAACACAGAATTTCTATTGCTGGGTTTTAGTCCAGAGAACCTGCCAGAAGGGCATAGTTCAGATAAACCGAGCCCCAACGGATGATAAACCAGATCAGCCTCAAGAAAGAGGCTGAGCGCTGAAGAGAAATCCGATTCAACATACATCTGCTCAACGTTCTATTGCTTGCGGTTTTGCTTACTTTTATTATATTAAATGTACCCTTCACGTAAATTTATCCGACACTTAAATATGAGTTCAAATAATAGACGAATTGACAGTATCCGACGTTTGTATCCGAGTTCAAAACACACAGACAACTTCCATGCCATCTGTTAATTAGCACACGGTATTTGACCCTGTTGCTTACTGTTATATATGCCCCAAAATTTGTCAGTAGTAAATTTTTTTGTGTTATTTTATGATAAAAGCAATCTTAGTTCTTTAGACTTGGTTTCAAAGAGATGCAAATTGCAAAGCATATGGTTGATCAGATTAAATAAATTATACTCCATAGCTATCTCCTTTGACCCTTACTGGTATATCTATTTCATTTATGCCAATGCCATGTTTGTTAGTTTGATAAAGAATAGTGGGCATGGTGGGTATTAAACTATTAGAATCAATTAATAATGTATAATTTTTCCAATAAAAAAAATAATAATGATTTATATTACAACTGTTTTTTTTTTCAAAATTATATATTATAGTAGTGCTCATGCCAACTTGTGATAAACAATAAAGGACTCGTCATCGGGTGACATTGGTTCTATATAGTAGTCGTCCTCGGTAGCTAGCCTTTTGGTATTTCAGCATCAATTTCATTTGACTTGGACAGGGTTGTTATGCCATGCCTGCTGGCTTAATCTTACTTTCGCTGCTTTGTTTTTCTGCTGCAACTTCAGTTCATGGGCAGCTCCAAACAGGTTAGCGATTGCTTTTTAAGAAGATAGATTTCATCTTGTTGAATCCCTCATGAGTTCGCTTTTGGTTTTTGATTTTCAACGAAATGATACAAAACATCTGCTTTCTTCTCTATTTGTGTCTCTTATACATCATAAACAAATTATTAATTGGAGGAAAGAACTGAGATTGACACAAAAATACCATGATACTGTTTGTTTAAACAAGCAAAAAAAAAAAATTGTACCATTTTCACCGTATCCTAATTATTCTCCTTTCGATTAGGGTACATAAGCATTGATTGTGGTGCACCACTGAATTTCAACTATGTAGACATTGATACTGGTTTAAGCTATATTTCTGATGGAGCTTACATAGATACTGGGATAAACAAGAACATTTCTACTGAATATGCGTACCCAAATAATCCTAACCTGCCACAGCCTCTCTCGGATCTTAGAAGTTTTCCTCAAGGAAACAAGAATTGTTACACCTTTGCATCTAGAAATGGAAGTTTGAACTTGATTAGAGCTTCCTTCTTGTATGGAAACTATGATGGTAGGAAGAAGCCCCCAGAATTTGATCTCTATCTTGATGTTAATCTCTGGTCCTCAGTGGAATTCAGCAATGCTTCTGATGTTGTTACAACAGAGATTATCAGCGTTGCGGCATCAAATACTATGCATATTTGCCTTGTAAACAAAGGTTTAGGGACTCCTTTTATGTCAGCATTGGAGCTTAGGCCACTGAATATTTCAATTTAAGGTACTGAGTTTGGGACCTCTGCTTCATTAGTACTCTTCAAAAGGCTGGACATTGGGTATGCTAATGGAAGTGGTCGATACAAAGATGATATCTATGATCGCCTTTGGTCTCCCTATAAAAACTCCTCTTCTTGGGATTTGGTTAGCACATCAATTGCGATTAATAGTGATGAAAATGGCTAAAAGCGCCATTTGAAGTCATTAGTACTGCCACTACACCTCACAATGGAAGTGAATCTTTGGATTTGTACTGGACCGTGACTGACGAGAAATCTCAATTTTATGCTTGCTTGTACTTTGCTGAAGTTGAGGAACTTAAGAAAAACCAGACAAGAAAATTCAACATATCTTGGAATGGGTCTCCAGTTTCTGGGACTTTCAGTCCTCGTTACTTGTATGCAGCAACAATATCTCATTCAAAAGCCTTCATGGGTAATGATCATCCGATTTCTATTCACAAAGCAGGAGATTCAACCCTACCACCCATCCTCAATGCTGTCGAAATTTACACAGTCAAGCAGCTGTATGAATTGCCAACATCTAGTAAAGATGGTACGTTTTCTTTTACTTGATGAATTCCCTATTTAGGTGTAATGCTACATGCTCCTAGATAATCAACGAAGTAATAACTGAAAGATATTATGGACACTTTGCTCAGACAAGCTCAAAGTATGTCAGCTGAGAGTAGAAAAAGAAAAGTTCAAACTTGCAATATTGGATGGAATAGTTGTTGTCAAAAGTTGTTTCCAGTCAAAGTATCAAACACCTCTAAGTTTAGCAGAAAAATGCTTACAAATTAAGGTCATGTTATACCATGACATACAAGGCATCAAATGAGGATAAAGAATTGAAGCATGATCTAATATTAATATTAGTATGTGTTTTAAACTTCTGTTTTTCCTGTTAATGCAGTTGATGCCATCACTAATGTAAAAACAACATATCAAGTGAACAAAAGTTGGACAGGTGATCCTTGTGGCCCAAAGAACTACTCCTGGGAAGGTCTAAAATGCAGCTACAATGGTTCTCTTCCTCCTCAGATAATCTCTCTGTGAGTCCTTTTTTCTTTGTGATAGATTAATATGCCATCTTTTCCCTCATTGCGAAATCCATTTTTCAGCAGCTTTGCTTTTCTCTGTGAGCAGGAATCTAACCTCATGTGGCTTGAGTAGGCTCATAGCTGCTTCCATTGCCAAGCTATCATCGTTGGAGTCCTTGTAAGTATACAAGTAATAGGTTTCATTGCATTGTCTTTGTGCTGGCCATGGGTCCCTAACTTCATGAAAAATAAGTACTTTCTTTTTAAAAGCTAGTTTTTCTTCAGTAGTTCCTATTATCCGTAAGGGCATTAAATTTTGTTCCAGGGATTTATCGAACAATAGCTTGACTTGGCCGGTGCCTGAGTTTCTCAAAGAACTTGAATATCCGAAGTTCCTGTAAGTTGTGAAGCATTGTAAGCAGAATTTAGATTAAGTTAAGGACAAAAAGATGTGACAATAATTAATCATATTATGGATTTGTAGGAATCTGAAAGGAAACAAACTATCCGGTTCTGTTCCTAAAGCTCTTATAGAAAGATCAAAGGCTGGAGTACTTACACTGAGGTGTGTCTTTCCATCTTAATTTCTGAAAAAAAAAAAAAAAAATTGGCAGGAGATGCATCTGCCTTTGATTATCATCTCTGATTTGCAAGTTGTTTAGAGAAAATGAAAGTGGTCCTTTTTCTAGGACCTCAAGATGTACAAAAACGAACTAAAACATGGTATGTGACACCGTAAAATATAATTCAATTGCATTTTCCTTGCTTCCAGTGTGGATGACCAAACTCGTTGTAGCTCAAGTTCATGTCAAAATAGGAAGAAAATTGTTGTTCCATTAGTTGCAACAATATCATCGGTATTGGCCCTCTCAATTGTTCTGATTATCATATGGAAATTTCAGAGAAATAGAAAATCAGGTGCTTTTTTTTCTTTGATATGATAAAATCAAATACTTCTTACTGTAAGCAATTAACACAAAATTCTTAAAAAGGTGTACACTGCACTAGTCTGAAACAAACTTTAATTTTAAACAAAAAAACTTGAGCTGCAGAAACAGATATTTCAAACGGTGAAGGAAGACCCTTAGCGTCAAAGAAGAGGCAGTTTACTTATGCTGAGGTTTTAAACATTACCAACAATTTCCAAACTGCCATTGGGAAGGGAGGATTCGGGACTGTATACCTTGGATGCTTGAAAGATGGTACCCAAGTTGCAGTCAAGATGTTGAATGCCTCGTCGTCCCAAGGGCCTCAGGAATTTCAAACTGAGGTTTGTGATTTGTCTTTTCCCGCATTGGTTTGGACATGAGTTGTGATACAAAAGCAATCGAACTTTTTCGACAAGAAGAAGAGAGGGCATGAATAAACAGTATTTTGTTCTGTATCTTGTTAAGGAAGAAAGAAAGCATCCGTGGAATGCAAATTATTAAATTATTGTTAGGAGACTAATTAGTTGCTGGTGACATACAGGCAGAGCTTCTGATGAGAGTTCATCATAAGAATTTGGCTTCCTTCATTGGATATTGTGATGATGGTTGCAACATGGCACTTATCTATGACTACATGGCCAATGGAAATTTAAAGAATCATCTTTTAAGTATGGCAATGCTATATTATCATTTCCATATGACTATATGAGAAGTGAACTTAATTACAAAAATTTAATGCTTCTCTCTATGTTCTTAGTCTTTTTAATACTCCTATCAGCTCAAGAAACTCGAGCTTGTCAAGAACTAATTCATATACATTTGTAGCTGCAGATCAAAGTTCACATGCCTTGAGTTGGTAGATGAGACTTCGCATAGCAATAGATACTGCACAAGGTTGGTCTATTTTCACTTTGTACGTGGTCCAGGCCTCCATTGGCATTGCCATGAGTAAGAACCATCAGCGATTACTCTAATGATTGAAAACATATGCTCTTCCTTTTCCTATCACCCACTATGCATGCCAATTTTGTCTCCCTTGAGTCGAACCCATTCTAATTTCTTTTCAATTTTTTTTTTCATTTTTCCCTGGTTTTGGCTTATCATTGGCTTCTTTTCTATTTGATAGGTTCAATATGCACTTTGAAATTCTATCACAGGTCTTGTGCCTCTGCATGGTATTAGATCAATATGCCAACATTTTTTTACATCTTCCTGTGCTTAATTTGTACTAGAGGTTGATGATGAATCATGGCTTGCAGGACTAGAATATTTGCATCACGGATGCAAGCCACCAATAATACACAGAGATGTCAAGACAGCCAACATCCTCTTAAGTGAAAATTTGGATGCTAAAATAGCAGATTTTGGTCTCTCCAAGGCTTTTCCCAGTGATAGCCATAGTCATGTATTGACTGCAGTCATGGGCACAGCAGGATACCGTGACCCAGAGTATGCTCTCACTGTTACATTCCTTTACTACTCACATTCAGTAGTATGACTATGTTGCATTTGGTTGGAATATTTCTTGATTCATATATGTAATAATTAGCATCCAAAAATATTTTTAAGTGACAAATTTAATTTTTGTTCCATCTATTTAGGTACTACAATTCAAGAAAGCTGAATGAGAAGAGTGATGTATATAGTTTTGGGGTTGTCCTGTTTGAGCTAATCACTGGCCAACCAGCAATCATAAAGAGCGATGAACATATTCACATAATTCAATGGGTGAGTCCAATGCTTGAAAGAGGAGATATAAGAAGTGTTGTTGATCAAAGATTGCAAGGAAATTTTGATGTGAACTCTGCCTGGAAAGCTTTGGAAGTGGCAATCTCATGCACCATGCCGACCTCCATTCATAGAGCTACAATGAGTTCTGTGTTAGCAGAGCTGAAACAGTGCTTGGCAATGGAGTTGTCTCACTTGCATGATCAGGTTAGGAGGAATGCTGAGATGAGGGACGACATCTACATCAGATACAATTCCCCTGAAGTGTTCTCCACGGATCAAGATTCCATGACCGCTCCTTCAGCAAGATAATTATGAAGCTTCAATTGGCTGTTGAATTAGAAGCTAACTATAAGTTGTTTGTAACTTCAAGCAAATGTATCTTTAGTTTCTCGAAACCTATTTTAGCTTTTGATTAACTTGTAAAGTTTATTTGTATTTCGTTACTAGTAATTCTTTGTCAAATCAGTTATATTTCTATTTCAAGAACATGCATACTTACAGATATTATAAAGGATCGAAGGAAAAACATATTCTTATTGGAGTGTAATATATGAGAAATACTCATGTATTATTTTATTGTTTCAAGTCTTTTGAGGTTTACTTTTGGTAACCGAGGAATCGGTTCGGACCTCAACCATTTTTTATAGGCACATCTTGGACCCCAAACCTCAAAGTACATAATTTCTCACCCTTTATGTACCGGAGAAGCAGGCTACTTAATTAAATAGCTTTGAAACTTAACACGATGAAAACCTAAGCTTTATCACTAAGTCACCTTTTAATAGTTCGAGTCTTTTGAGTTTTGACTACTGAAGATCTATACTGTGGGTTGTAACTCCTGATAAGACCACCATTAATTTTTTCAAAATCAATTTGTAACATTCGGAGCAAAGCGCCATATTAGAATTCAAAATTCTTAAAGAAGCATAATGTCCCACACTTCAAATTCTTCAAGGGCCCACCAAGGAGTCTACATCTTCATGTTCTTCACTTCAGCAAGACAAATGTAAAAGTTGTAAGTGTTTTAGACAATCAGCCAAAGTAGCCAAGACTTGGTGATCATATACCCATAGCAGAACTTAGAATTTTCCCCACATTATTAACAAATTTTAGCAACCAAATAAAGGAATCTCATAAAGTGTGAGCTAAGTTCTCTCTTTTCTTTTTTCCCCCTTAGTTTATTCTTTTTGTTGTTTTTTTTTTTGTGTTTCTTTTCTTTGGATTGTAGTGATGAAAGTTCAAGGAGTTCGTATAGAGGGTCTTAAGCATTGACTCGAAGCCACATGCTTTATATGGCCAACACATGAACAAAGTAGAAAACTCTTTTTTGGTCATCAGAGGACGTAACATTCACGAAAATATTGCATTAGCCATAGAATTGGCTACAGATATTGACAAAAAACATTTGAAGGCAACATGATTCTCAAAATAGACATTGCTAGAGTTGATGATTGGATGGAGTGGAGTTTACTTTTCCAAGTGTTTCTTCGATTTGATTTCTCACTTGCTGTCTAATTGTTGGTATTCTCTTTCACTCAATGGCCAATCAAGTGGTTTTTTTTTCCACTTCATTTAGAGGTTACCGGCAAAGAGATCCTCTCTCCTCATCCCTGCTCATAATTGCACAAGATGTCTTAAGTCGAAATTTAAATAATGAGAGGTTCAAGAGAGTTAAATGCTTCATTTTCTATGTTCGGGTATGTCACAGCTCGTTACCCATTTATTGTTGCGGATGATGTTGATCTTTACTAATGATTTGGTTTTATTTCACTACTACGAAGCGAAAAGTGGCCAATATATGAATGTCCAAAAATAAAACAGTGCCATGAATGATACATGGCATAAAAGTTCATGTCACATTTGAATAAAATAAAATATATTTTTTATTTTTTATTCTTCTCTTATCATTTAACGGTGAGATGAACCCTTGTATCATGGATCTCTCATGACACTGTACCCAACAAAAACTTATCCCAAAAAAATGCATTTGTGCTATAAAAAATAGTTGGGTCTGGGAGATGCAATTTAATGAAATTATGGAACTGATTTCAGCAGCAATCATTGTCTTTATCTTACTTAAGGGTTCTATTGTTCAAAGGTAAGGCAAAGACTTGTTATTTTGATTCCTTGGTGCACAAAATTCGCAACAGACTGGATTCTTGGAAGGCCTTATTGTATATATTTGTATTGTTTGGACTAGTATTGCATTTAGTCATTGAGCCCATAATGGGATGGGTCATACTAATAAACACATATGGAGGCCCCTACTCTCACCAATTGAAAGATGAACTGGCCCATTAGGTTCCATTTTAAGGTCATGGTTCAGTTGCTCTTTATTTCTTGAAGTGGTAGAACGAAATTTCAAGGGCATAGGGTAGTTTCTCCATAAAAGAAGCCCTTTCTTTTTTGCAGGAACCTTAAAGCCACATGGAATATCCATCACAAGTTACTGGAGGTATGAACTCTCAACTTTCTGGAACACATGCTTTGATTAAAAGAAGAGATTAACACTTATTATGAATTCTAACAATTGGTATAAGAGCATACCTTCTTATTTTTCATGGTTGTGGTCTGTTTTTTTTTTTTTTTTTTTGTGATTTGCTGTTTGGAGGAGAGAGGCGTGAATTTTTCAGTCCATGCTTCTCTCCATCATTGAATGGGATCCATTTTTTTTTTCCTGGATATTTGTCGTTCTTGGTCTTCAAATAGAATTTCTTGGTTTTGGACTTGCCTAATATTATATCACTTGTGGTTTCATTGCTTCTGGTCAAGTTTTTTGTTTTAATTTTGAATTTTAACAATTTATACCCATTTAACTATTTATTGTTTGATTGGGTAATTATTTGAACTTTGAGCATTGACCAAAGTTTATGGTCTTAATTAATTATTGGTTGTTTTGATACAATCTTGTATTATAAAATTCCTCCTTTTATGTGTTTATGAATTTTGTGATATAACTCCATTTTTTTTAATGGAGAAAAGAAATGAATAATTTCTTTTGAAATAAATAAATATTTTGTTCATGTGGGTTATGTCATTTTGTTGTAATACCGATGGTTTGGAGTGGCTAAGTACCCACCTCTCATGGGACTAGTCATGATAAATTATCGGAGTTGTTATTATTGATCATGTTTTCGCTTAATGATATTATACTAAGATCCATACAGATAGTGAATTTGCCCCGTCGGCAAACCATTATTTGGTAGGATGCTTAGGACAATAAAGATAATAGTTAAGTGCTTGGCACTTGGTGGCCTAGTCCTATCCTCTCGGTAGTAGGTCATTTTAAGTCATTGTATTTAATTATTTTACTTTATCATGCGTAAGAGCTTTTTATGTATCTTGGGCACTAGTATAGTGCGTAAGAGTCTATTTTGAATAAGATTCTAGCATGGATATAAGATTGCCTAATGGAGACATTTATGAGTGCATGTTTCTTGTTCCACATGCATAATAAATTTTATTATATTCTCCTCAGCTTATGGCAATGCATCTCCGTCTCTCTCTTTGTCTGCCATCAAGAGTCTAACTGGAACCAATTATGAAGATTGGTATGAGTCTCTCACTATTAATTTGGTTATCATGAATTTGGACTTGGCTTTGAGGGTCGATGTTCCTGTTGAGCCCATTAGTGAAAGTTCTGCAGCTGAAAAGAATCGTTATGAGCAATGGGTGCATTCTAATAGGACTTGTCTCATGATTATGAATTATACCATTGACAAGTCTATCAGGCAAAGTATAGCTGATACTGATAGTGCTAAAGAATATCTTGATGCCGTTGGGAAGAAATTTATTAAGTTTGATAAGGCAGAAAAGGGAACTCTGATGAAACTTCTTACTACCACAACCTATGATGGGGTTAGTGGAGTCCGAGAGCACATCATGAAGCTTACTTATTTCTTTAACAAGCTCAAAGGAATGAAAGTTGAGTTAGCAGATAGCTTTCTTGTATGGCAGGTGCTTAAATCTTTGCCACCTCAGTTTGATGCACTCAAGACCACTTATAATGCTCAGAAAGATGAATGGAGCATGAGTTTAATACTGGTATGTCTCTTGATCCAGCCTCTTTTAAGGAGGCCATTGATAGTCCTCAATCTTCATATTGAATAGATGTTATGCATGATGAGATGGCATCGATGTGTCGAAACTGTGTATGGGACTTAGTTGAACTACCATGTGGCTATAAGCCAATTGGTTGTAAATGGGTTTTTTAAGACCAAGTATAATTCTACAGGTCAAGTAGAAAGATATAAAGCTAGGCTTGTTGCTAAGGGCTTTAACCAAAGAGAAGGTATTGATTATAAGGACACTTTCTCGCTTGTTTCTACCAAGGATTTTTTCTGGTTATTATGGCATTGGTGGCTCATTTTGATTTTGAGCTGCATCAAATGGATGTCAAGACAACTTTCCTTAATGGACATCTATTTGAGGATGTGTATATGATGCAACCAAATGGTTTCCAAGTGGAAGGAAAGGAACACATGGTGTGTAAGCTTAACAAGTCCATTTATGGGATTAAGCAGGCATCGAGACAATGGTACCTGAAGTTTGATGAGATTGTTACATCTTGTGGTTTCAAGGAGAATCTTGTTGATCAATGCATATATTTAAGGGTCAGTGGGAGTAAATATATCTTTCTTGTTCTTTATGTTGATGATATATTACTCGCCGCAAATGACATTGAACTTCTGTTTGAGACAAAACGCATGTTGTCATCTCATTTTGATATGAAGGATCTTGGCGAGGCCTCTTATGTTTTGGGCATCCAGATTTTTTGTGAGAGATCTAGAGGTTTTCTTGGATTGTCTCAGAAAATCTATATTGATCGAGTTCTAAGTAGGTTTAATATGCATTCTTGTTCTCCTGGGAAAGCACCTATTGTCAAAGGTGATAATTTTTCTAAGTCTCAATGCCCTCAGAATGATAGTGAAAGGACTTAAATGCAAACGGTTCCCTATTCGTTAGTTGTTGGTAGTTTGATGTATGCTCAAGTATGTACACCACCTGATATTGCTTATGTTGTTGGTGTACTTGGAAGATACTTGAGTGATCCTGGTTTGACTCACTGGAAGGCTGCAAAAAAAGTACTTAGATATTTGCAAGGAATTAAAGATCTAGTGCTTACATATTGGCGATCTAACGTTCTTGATGTAGTTGGATATTCTGATGTCGATTTTGCAGGTTGTTCAAATGACAGGAGATCCACTTCTGGTTATGTTTTTATGATGGCAAGAGGAGTTGTTTCATGGAAGAGTGTCAAACAAACACTTACAGCTTCCTCTACAATGGAGGCAGAATATGTAGCTTGTTATAAGGCTACATGTCAGGCTATATGGTTGCGGAACTTTATCTTGGGGCTAAGTGTTGTGAACACCATTTTGAGGCTGCTGAAGATATTTTATGACAATTCTGCAGCAGTTGCTTTCTCTCGAAACACTAGGAGCTCTTCACGCTCCAAGCATATTGACATTAAGTTTTTGATTGTAAGAGAGAAAATAGCCGGGTCTTGTATTTTTGTTAAGCATATTTCCACAGAGAATATGTTAGTTTACCCACTAACTAAAGATTTAGCTCTAAAACTGTTTCAGGAGCATGTGACTCATTTGGGATTGTTAGAGTCTTTTGTTATATTTAGTTAGTGGGAGTTCAGTGATTATTGACTATATTGTTTATGCTCATATTCTGTTTTAAATATAGCAATGTCAATGTATGCCTGAGACTTCTGTGATTATTGACTGTTTGACTATATTGTTTATGCTCATATTCTGTTTTTAAATATAACAATGTCAATGTATGCCTGAGTCACGCGCATTTTGGACAGGGCGTACTTTATGTATTGAGACAATCTATTTTAGTCTCATGCCTGAGTCACGCACATTAAAGACAAGGCTTATTACCTACAAGAGACAATCTATTTTAGTCTATGCCTGAGTCACGTGGTTGTGAGTATAAGTTTGGTGTCATATATTCTGTCAATATAGTCACTAAACTAGGTACTGCAACTGCATTTTGGACAATGCCTATTGCTTTAAAGACATTCAGATTTGTCTTTAGGGCTTCTTGTGGAAACGAGTGTACGTCACTCTTTTGATTATTTCCATACTGCACTTGCATCTCATCGACCTAAGTTACGTGATTGCAATTATTGGTCATGTGTCGTATGCCCTGTCGGTGTATCGTTCACTACATTTTGTAACAAGGCTTTTGGTTTTGGGATGCTTGTTTGTGTTTATGTTGAGATTAAATGTAATGCTGTCTAAGTGGGAGATTATTGTATTTATTTGTATTGCTTGGACTAGCATTACATTTAGTTATTGAGCCCATAATGGGATGGGCCATACTAATAGACATATATGGAGGCCCTTACTCTCACCCATTGAAAAGGGAATTAGCCCATTGAGTTCCATTTTAAGGTCATGGTTCAGCTGCTCTTTCTTTCTTGAAGTGGTAAAATGAAATTTCAAGGGCAAAGAGTAGTTTCTCCATAGAAGAAACCCTTCTCTCTTTTGCAGGAACCCGAAAGCCACATGGAACATCCATCACAAGTTACAGGAGGTATGAACTCTCAACTTTCTGGAACACATACTTTGATTCAAAGAAGAGATTAGCACTTATTATGAATTCTAACAGACCTCTCTATGTACTATCGTTTGGTGGAAAATTAATTTTGCTCAAATCAGTTCTTATTGCGATCCCTATACACTCTATGGTGGCAATCAAAATGCCCTTCAACAATATTCAACAAAATACACCAGATTTTTGCTCTGTTCCTCTAGAACTCCAAAGTATAACCGTGTGGTGTCTTAGGACAAAATCACATTGTCTTTCGAAAATTCTTGGTAGAAACACAAGTGTTTTGATTGGTGGAGAGGAAAAGTGCGAAAAAAGAAAAAAGAATAGAGAAAATAATAATCTTTCTATTGTTTTGTAAGAAATAAGAAAGAAGGAAAAATAGTGAAATGATTGATGTTTTTTTTTCCACATGAACTGAAAACTAAAATAAACTTTACTAATCTCATGTTAAAATGTAAAACATTTGAAAATTCACCTGGTTTCCAGCGCAGCTGGGAAGGCTCCAAAAATACATATGAAATTTCCAAATTATGAGCACTGCTAGATGTCCATTATCTAGTATAACTTGGGCAACTATCAATAACAAAAATATTCATAACCTCACAGATTCAAGCACAAGAATTCATGGTATTATGCATAGCAACAAGTATTTACTCACAGAAGTTCCTATCTTGTCCTTTAAAACAAGGCCATCATCCCCTAAACTCTGGACAACATCTTTCACAGACTGGGTAATAACACCTTTTTTGGGTCCCAACTTCTCAAAGCTCCTTGAGCTGAAACAATTAAAAAAAGGGATGAATTAGTTGGTGCTCACATATGGAACATAAGTAAGAAATCGAAACTCACTAAAGAAGCACTTCAAGAATAATCTAAGGCATGAATCAGGAAACTGAGGGAGCTATCATAGCCAACAAACAGCATGCAATATAAGTTGACAGAAAAGTTATTCTCATCCCTGGTTGGGTAAAATGCTAATGAACCTCTCATCTAAACCTTGTAGTCTAAATTACTCAGGACACAAACTGTAAGAAGAGAGCAATGTGCTGTAATTCAGTATTGCATAATGTAAAGAATTTCAGTCAATGACTCAATCAAGGATGTTGATGAACAGAAAAATAAATAGATCTATCTTTTTCTTTTCTCTCATCATTTCTTGTAACGTTTGATCTTTGACTAAGCACGTCGCCTATAACATACCATTAATCACTTAGTAACGACATAAACATACTATTATCTAAACAAGGTAAGACCAGGAAAGAGTTCAGATATGAAGTCAACAGTCTTACCATCCCTAACCAATGAAAAAGCTATCATAAAAAACCATCTGTTTCACAATCTTGAGTGCAATGGATAACAAAAGTAATCACAGGCGTAATTTAGAGGAAAAAGAAAGAAAGAAAAAAGGTTCTAGTTAACAACCCACAGATAGAGGAAAGAAGAGCTACCATATATGTCATCTAGGCTGGATCACTTAACAAGCTACAACATATCTTGGACGCACAGAAACTACTCATTATGCATGAGCCCTACCATTTTTTTTGTGCTTTCGGACAACTCCTTCACAATCAGACACTGTCTAACAACAATGTTGATTCTAACTTAGAAAATAAACCATAATACGAAGAATATACAACAACCATTTTCTAGCCCATTTGCAATAAGTCAACAATACATTTTGAGCAGTAATAAAACTTGAAGCCTTCATATTGAGTACGGCCCTATATGAAAAATAGACCTCTTAATTTATACAAATTGATCCAAAAGTCAAAACAAAGCCCACAAAATGGAATTGCCAAAAACTATAAGTATACAAAGGCTTGTTTGTTAACAGTTTTCAAAAACTGTTTCATTTGATTGGATAACAGTTTTTAAAAACTGTTTTGCAAAAATCAGTTTTGTAAAACTAGATTTAAAAAAACTCCAAAACAGATTTTTCGGTTTTCATTTTTATTTTTTATGCCTAAAACACAACTCAGTGTTCTGCTCTCTGCTCTCTACTCTCTTCCCTCTTCTCTCTTCTTTCGATTTTCATTCCTCATCTCCCTTACCCCTTCTCATCTCACTCTTAGTTTTTGGTTTCCATTCCTCATTTCCCTACTCTCTTCTTTCAATCACGTCTTTCTGCCCTCTCTCTCGTTTATGTCTCCAGTTCTCTCGTTCACCACTTCTCACGGCCTTCATCCTTGTCCTCCTTTCATCTCTCTCACGACTGCCATCCTTGACTGCTCACCCTGCCACCGTTATGTTGTAGCTTTTCTTTCTTTTTTATACTAATTTCATCTTCTTTTTTTCTCTTAGTTTATTCTCAAGGAATCTTCTTCAATTTTTGGTAACTTGTATTCTTTGGAGTAGTGAATTTTCTTGGTGATTTCAGTTGAGCAAATTGGATCAGGTATTTCTCAACTTCCTTTTTGATTTCTTCATTTGGGTGTTGTGCTATGTACTTTAGTGTTTTTTAATGCCCTTTTGGGGTTTTGATATCTGAATTTCGTCGTACTGGGATTTTCTTGTTATGGTTTTCTTTACTTTTAGGTTTTTAGCAGTGGATTTTCTCAGTGATTTTAGTTTAGCAAGTTGGATCAGGTATTTCTTCACTTTCTTTTTGATTTCTTCATCTAGGTGTTGTGCTATGTACTGTCGTGTTTTTTATGCTCTTTTGGGGTTTTGGCATATGGATTTCGTGGTACTGGGATTTTCCTGTTCTGAGTTTCTTTACTTTAGTTTTCTCTTTATCTTCAATGGCTCATTTTGCATTGAACATAAAAGGTTGGTTTGATTAGTGTATTTTTTTCTTTCATATTTTTTAAGCTTAAATTGGTCCTTCAAGGTATATACAAAGAATTTCCTAGTTTAATGAATGGTGAGAAATATTGATGGAAAAAATTGTCTAGAACTTCCAAGAGAGATTATAGTTGATAGAGCACATAACTGGAATTATATGTTGTGATTTTGTTTTGATGGGTTGAGCTTATATTACTGGTTTCTTACTCCACACATTGTTCATTTACCTAAAATTTGCTACATTGTGAAATGAGATGCATTTTAATGTGTTGCTGGTTTCGTTAACCTGCTCTACAATTTGAAATTTATGTCTTGATTTTTTGCTTATGTGATTACAGTTTATATTGTTGGAATTTTGGGTTCAGATATGTTATAACATTGTACATGTAGACCCGTTATCAATAAAAGATCCAATTAAGTGATATAATTTTTATGGGTCTCCAAAGTATCAAGGTTCTTTAGTATGTGCCACCTTATGTGTAGAAGCCCAATGTGGTATGGGTCTTTGTTAATGGACCAAAGACCCAATGCACATGTGTGAGGTAACTGTTAGGGTTATGGTCCCTAGGGCACAGGGATATAAATAGACATTAGGGGAAGGTGTCTAATGAGTGTTAAAATTTTATTAAAACAGACAATTCTTCTCCCTCCCCTCTAACATTCAGTTGATTGGTTCTCATACCAAATGTGGTTCTCCCTGTAGTCTTAGAAGATCAACCTAAGGAGACTTGCTTGCAATGGATTCCGGTTTGTGTTTCTAACTCATCATCTCAATATATATATATATATATATATATATATATATATATATATATATATATATATATATATAAATTCTTGACAAGTTTAATATGAAAAGATCTTGGTTGTATTATTGATGATTTGTGTATTAGTATCAAGGTTAATATAACAATTGGTATCAGAGCCTTTCATGTTAAATTGTTGAGATTCATATGAAAATTGAGTTTCTTGAATTTTTTCCCATAAAGTATGTTTAGGGCAGAAATTTGTTTTGAAAAAAAAAATTGAATATAAATCCATGTTTGTTGATGAGATTGTATAATTACTCTGTGAATTACATCTCAAAATATGATTTTTTTTGGTATAAAAATATTCAGTTTTAGTGATTTTTGCGATTGATTCAATTGTCATTTATCGAACCAGCGCTGCGGCGCTGGCTTTAGGTTTTGTTTTGTGGCTTAATGCGTAATGTCAAAATGATTTACATAGTTTTCACTTTTCCAAATATAATAAGTGGATTGGGTATAAAAGTTAATAGTGATCGCATGTTCTGTGCATATTCTTGTTATTATGTGCATCTCCACATGTTCTATGCATATTCTTGTCATTATGTGCATCTCCACATGTTCTGTGCAAGTTCTTGATCTTCCACTCATTACTTTTCAATTTTAAACTGCATGGAAACTTAATAGTGGAGTGATCTCATAGCTGATGCAAACAAAATCATTTTGCTTAGCTAAAGGCCAAAAGCACAAAAGATAAAAGAAGGATACAAATTGCAATTTGCAAGAAACAAATCAAAGGTGCATTACTGATCTTATTTTAATTCCGTTTCTATTGTAAATTGACTGCTTGCCAATTGCAAACATAGCAATTTGGTATTTCCTCAGCGCCAACAATCTGTCCCTCTGGTAGATTGTTGGTGCCGCGGCGTCAGTCAAGAAAAAAAAATTATTTATTAATTTTTTTAAGGATTTTGTTCCGAATTTTATGTTTAATGTTTTTGATGAATGAATTGAAGTATTATGTTGCCAAAGCAATCTCTAATATGTAAATTTATTTATTTTAAGACATGTAAATATGCTATTAATATGTGAAAATAATCGGCCCAAAGGAAGGTTATTTTTGCATTGTTAATAGATTAAAATAGTTGTGAATATGTGACAAATAAAGGTTGCCATACGAATAATGTGTCGGTCCAAAGAAAGGCACATTATTTGGCAGGTTGGGTTGTCAATATTCATGAACTATATTTGAGATACCACTTACAAGTTGATATTTCTGTCCCAAGACTAAGTATTAATGTCGTACTTGGTATCTTGTTATGGGCCCACATGCATGTGTATATGTATACAGTTTTGTTTTGATTCATATATACATGAGTTGTTACTAATTGTGAGCTTTTGTTCTTGTTTATAGCAACATCAATTTTTGCTAACATCAACAGCATTCCCGTGTTTAAAGACACGAATTTCAAGAAGTGGCAAGATCATGTTATGATCGTGCTCGGGTGCATGGAATTAGACTATGCATTAAGGGTCGATCACCACGCACCTTTGACCAGCGATAGTACCACTGAGCAAAAGGTTGTATATGAAAAGTGGGAGCGAACAAACCGCATGAGCCTAATGATTATGAAGCATTCGATTCCGGATACCATTAGAGGTTCTATTCCTGATGAAAATAATGCTAAGAAATTCCTCTCCCAAATAATAGACCAATTCACCGCAAATGAAAAGGTCAAGATAAGCACCATCTTGGCTAAGCTTATCTCAATGCGGTACAAGGGGAAGGGGAATACAAGAGAGTACATCATGGAGATGTCAAACCTTGTGACAAGACTAAAGGCATTCAAGCTAGAATTGCGAAAAGACATTCTGGTGCACTTAGTCTTGATCTCTCTTCCTACACAATTCAATCCTTTCAAAATTAGTTACAATACTCAAAATGAGAAATGGACTTTGAATAAGCTGATTGCTCGATATGTCCAAAAGGAAGAGAGACTTAATCATGAAAAGGTTAAAAGTGCTCATTTAGCATCAACTTATCAGGACCCCAGTTCCAGCAAGAAAAGAAAGAGGAACATTAAAGGAAAAAAAACTGCAGGGTCTAGAAATTCACACCACAAGGGACAACAGAAAAAGATAAAGGTATAACTTGTTTCTTTTGCCACAAAACTGGTCATGTGAAGAAAGATTGCACAAAATACGCCAAGTATGTGACCTAGCATGAGAAGAAGGGTAAACTTCTAAACTTTGTTTGTTCAGAAGTTAATTTGGCCTTAGTACCTAAGAACACTTGGTGGATAGATACAAGCGCAACTACTCACATAAGTGTTTCTATGCAGGGGTGCATAAGGAGCCGAACGCCAACTGATGCTGAAAGATTCATCTATGTAGGAAATTGCGAAAGAGCTCCTGTGGAGGCAGTTTGTTTATATAGATTACAATTGGAATCTGGTTGTAATTTGGATTTGGATGAGACTTTTTATGTACTGTCTTTTAGATGGAATTTGGTTTCTATTTCATGTTTAGACAAATCAGGTTTTTCTTGTTCATTTGGAAATAGAAAGTTTAGTCTTTTTCAGAATTCAAATTTATTTTGTATCGATTCTTTAATTGATAATTTATATAAACTGGATATGATTGCCTCCAAAGAAAATGAATCCTTGCATACAAGTAATGTTGGTATTAAGCGAAGATTAACAAATGATAATTCATCAATGTTATGGCACAAGCGTTTAGAACATATTTCTAAACAAAGTATTCAAAGACTTGTGTCAGAAGGAATTTTTGATCCTTTAGATTTGTCAGATTTTGAAGTCTGCATTGAGTGCATTAAGGGAAAACAAACAAATGTTAAAAATAAAGGTGCTAATAGGAGTAATAGTGTCTTAGAATTGATACATATGGATATTTATGGTCCATTCCCTACGACTTCTTGGAATGGACAACAATATTTTATCACTTTCATAGATGACTACTTCAGGTATGGCTATCTTTATTTAATTCATGAGAAGTCTAAATCTATAGACATGCTCAAGAATTTCAATGCCAAAGTTGAAAATCAATTAGGCAAGAAAATTAAGGCTGTCAAAACTGACCGTGGAGGTGAACACTACGGTAGATATGATGGATCAGGTGAACAGCGTCCCAGACCCTTCACCAAATTTTTGATGGAATGTGGGATCGTTCCTCAATACACCATGCCAAGGACTCCTAGTCAAAATGGTGTAGCTGAGAGACGAAACCGAACCTTAAAGGATATGATAAGAAGTATGATTAGTCATTCTTCTTTGCCAGAATCGCTCTGGGGTGAAGACATCAATACTGCAGTTTATATCCTTAATAGAGTTCCAAGTAAAGCAGTAGCTAAAACCCATACGAGTTATGGACAGGCAAAAAGCCTAGCATTAGGCATTTTCATGTTTGAGGATGTTTAGCTGAGGCTCGACCTTATAAGCTAAATGAGAAGAAGCTAGACTCAAGGACCGTTAGCTGCTATTTTGTTGGATACTCTGAAAGATCATAGGGTTTCAAATTTTATGATTCCTCTAATAGATCTTTTTCGAAATGGGGAATGCCAAGTTCATTGAGAATCTTAAGTTAAGTGGGAGAGACCAACCCAGACAAGTTAATTTTGAGGAGGAATGTGTTTACATTCATGTTGTTGCAACTGAAAACGTTCAGGTATCCATACCTGATTTTATTCAAAATGCAAATCCGAAGATCCAACACATTGATGATGAACCTGAATTGATGCCCACTCAAAATCAAGAACTGTTTGAGGCTCATCAAGAGGTACTTCAACAACCTCAAGTGGAAGTGCCATTAAGGAGATCCACTAGAAAAAGGAGAAATGCGATTTAGACTGATTATGTCGTGTATCTCCAGGAACATGAGTTTGATATGGGTCTGAAAGATGATCCGACTTCTTTTAGTCAAGTCACACATTATCTTAATTTTGAAAAGTGGATTGAAGCCATGAAGGATGAGATGAAATCAATGGATGACAATGGTGTTTGGGACTTAGTAGAGTTGCCCAAAGGTGCGAAACTAATTGGTTGCAAATGGATATTTAAAACCAAACGGGATTCAAAAGGCAACATTGAAAGGAATAAGGCCCGCCTAGTTGCCATAGGATTCACTCAAAAGGAAGGCATTGATTATAAAGAGACTTTTTCATCGGTTTCGACGAAAGATTCCTTTAGAATCATTATGGCACTTGTAGCTCACTATGATTTGGAGCAACATCAAATGGACGTTAAAACAAAATTTCTCAAGGGAAACATTGAAGAAACAATATACATGGTGCAACCGGAGAACTTTGAGTCCAAAGATTCAAAGCATCTTGAATGCAAGCTTAAAAAGTTCATTTATGGCTTAAAACAGGCATCCCGGTAATGGTATCGAAAATTTTATCAAGTGATTACATCATTTGGATTTAAGGAAAACACTGTTGATGAGTGCATATATCTCAAGTTCAGTGGGAGCAAATTTATTATCTTGGTGCTATATGTAGACGACATTCTACTGGCAAGCAGTGATATAGGCCTATTGCATGAAACCAAGAGATTTCTATCAAGTAAATTTGAAATGAAAGATCTTGGTGATGCGTCCTTTGTTTTGGGTATACAGATCCACAGAGATCGTTTCAGAGGTATACTTGAACTGTCACAGAAGGCCTATATTGATAAAGTGCTAAATAGATTTAGCATGAGTGGTTGTGCACCAGGAAACACACCCGTGGCAAAAGGTGATAAGTTCAGTTTGCTCCAATGTCCTAAAAATGAACTTGAGAAAAAGGAAATGGAGAAATATCCTTATGCTTCGACTGTTGGAAGTCTCATGTATGCACAAGTATGTACACCACCGGACATTGCATACTTTGTTGGAATGCTAGGTAGATATTTGAGTAACCCGAGCGTGGATCATTGGAAAACAGCTAAACGGGTTATAAGATATCTACAGAGAACGAAGGATTATATGCTCACATATTGGAGATCGTTGGGTATTCAGACTCCGATTTTGCTGGGTGTCTCGATAGCAGGAGATCCACTTCTGGCTATGTCTTTATGTTAGCTGGATGAGCTATATCATGGAAAAGTGTGAAACAGTCACTCATAGCTACTTCCACCATGGAGGCAGAGTTCATAGCTTGCCATGAGGCATCAAATCAGGGAATAAGACTGCGAAATTTTATCACTGGGCTACGCACGGTTGATGGCATTGATAGACCATTGACGATTTATTGTGATAATAAGGCTGCTGAGTTGTATTCCAAGAACAACCGAAGCTCGTCGAGGTCAAAACATATTGACATCAAGTTTCTGGTTGTCAAAGAGAGAGTCCAGAATTCTTAAGTGACAATTGAGCATATCAGTACAAACTCTATGATTACGGATCCGTTTACTAAGGGTTTGCCACCCATTGTGTTTCCTGAGCATGTTGCTCACATGGGTGTTATTTTTTTTGGACCATATGCCCGTATAGTGGGAGTTTGTATTTGGCCTTTTACTTTTGCTTAATTAACATGGTTATGTTGTTCTGTACAAACTTTGGATTATGTATTTTTGATTACTCTATGATGACTTTCATTGCAGTTTTGCATTTAATGTTTGAAAGTATTTCATATGATTCTTTTGAGTTATATGGAGGACCAGTTGGAAATTGACATGTTTAAGATCACGTTTCATGTAATTTCCATGCTACACATCCATACTAGATCTATGTCGTTAATTGTGTTAGTGTTGTGACCATTGATGGGTCTTGTTACGATAAATGTGATAAAAGCCACTTTGATCCTACATTGATATGGTTAATGGACCAGATTATTGTTGGAATTTTGGGTTCGGATGTGTTATAACATTGTACCTGTAGACTCGTTATCTAATAAAGGGCCTAATTAAGTGATATATTTTTATGGGTCTCCAAAGTATCAAGGTTCTTTAGTATGGGCCACCTTATATGTAGAAGCCCAATGTGGTATGGTTCTTTGTTAATGGGCCAAAGGCCCAATGCACATATGTGAGGTAACTGTTAGGGTTATGGTCCCTAAGGCACGGGGAAATAAATAGACATCAGGGGAAGGTGTTTAACATGTGTTAAATTTTATCGAAACAGACAGCTCTTCTCCCTCCCCTCTAACATTCAGTTGATTGGTTCCCATACCAAAGGTGGTTCTCCCTGTAGTCTTAGAAGATCAACCCAAGGAGGCTTGCTTGCAATGGATTATATATATATATATATATATATATATATATATATATATATATATATATATATACGAATTCTTGACAAGTTTAATATGAAAAGATCTTGGCTGTATAATTGATGATTTGTGTATTAGTATCAGAGTCTTTCATGTTAAATTGTTGAGATTCATATGAAAATTTAGTTTTTTGAATTTTTTCTCATAAAGTATGTGTAGGGTAGAAATTTGTTTTGAAAAAAAAATTTCTATAAATCCATGTTTGTTGATGAGATTGTATAATTACTCTCTGAATCGCATCTCCAAATATGATTTTTTTTTGGTATGACAATATTAAATTTTGGTGATTTTTAGTGATTGTTTTTGTAACTGCAAATTGCAGTTTATCAAACCAGCACTACGGCGCTGGCTTTGATCTTTCTTTTTTGGCTAATTACATAAATTATGCATTAAGCCCTTTGGCATTGGTTCATATGATAAAGATAGCCCAAGCTACTAGCCTTGTCAAGAAGATCCAAACTGTAATCTATAGAATTGTGTATGCTCTATGCCCACAGATTAGGCTGCTTTTGTAAGCTTTTTGTATAGGCTTCTTTTATAAGCTTATTTTTGTTTTCTGTACTTGCTCTCTGTGTATCTCCTGGGTATGCCCAGTGATTCTTTTGTAAATTTTTGATTAATACAAGCTTTATTTACTTATCAAAAAAAAAAAAAGATAGTCGTTTTTAATTTTTCTATAACCGGTGGAAATCATTTTATATTGTATGCAATTTTTCTATAAAGATTGCAATTGTGGAAATCATTTTCTTATTGTCATGACAACTTGCCATGATATTCTGGATATACTGAGAATATATAGTAAAGTGGAAATTGTGGAAATCTTTTTTTATTGTCATGACAGCTTGCTAATTGCAAGCATATTATTTTGATTTTCATTATAGAGGACCACTATAATCAGTCCTAAAATCCAGAGAATTGGCACTGCAGCACCAGCGATCTGTCCCTTTGGGCAGATTGCTGGCACCGTGGCGCCAGTCAAGGTAAAGGACCAAAAAAAATTTTTTTTTTAAGGATTTTGTTCCGAATTTTATGTTTAATGTTTTTTATGAATGAATTGAAGTATTATATTGCCAAAGCAATCTCTAATATGTAAATTTATTTATTTTAAGACATATAAACATGCTATTAATATGTGAAAATAATCAGCCTAAAGGAAGGTTATTTTTGCGTTGTTAATAGATTAAAATAGTTGTGAATATGTGACAAATAAAGGTTGCCATGCGAAAAATGTGTCGGTCCAAAGAAAGGTGCATTATTTGGCAGGTTGGGTTATCAATATTCATGAACAATATTTGAGATACCACTTGTTATAAATCTTGATACTACTGTAAGGACCCCAACCCACTCGCTAGATATTGTCTGCTTTGGCACCCCATGCCTCACGGTTTTAAAACGCGTCTAACCAGGAAGGGTGGCAATCACTTATAACTAGCCCAACAACTTCCTCCCTAGCCGATGTGGGATACCAAGACATTACATGTCTCCCCCCCTCAGGGCACAACGTCCTCGCTGTGTGGTCCCACACTAGGCAACCAGCCGAGCAAACCTTCCGGCCAAGCTTTCGAGAATCGGTTCTAATACCACTTACAAGTTGATATTTCTGTCCAAAGACTAAGTATTAATGTTGTGCTAGGTATCTTGTTATGGGCCCACATGCATGTGTATAAGTATACAGTTTTGTTTTGATTCATATATACACGATTTGTTACTAATTGTGAGCTTTTGTTCTTGTTTATAACAACATCGATTTCTGCTAACATCAATAGCATTCCCATGCTTAACAACACCTATTTCAAGAAGTGGCAAGATCATGTTATGATTGTGCTTGGGTGCATGGAATTAGACTATGCATTGAGGGTCGATTGCCCCGCACCTTTGACCAACGATAGTACCGTTAAGCAAAAGGTTGTATATGAAAAATGGGAGCGAACAAACCACATAAGCCTCATGATTATGAAGCACTCGACTGCACGTTTCACATCCCAAACATGTAATCGGCAAATATTCAATGAGAACATGTATAAACCCTAATATGATTGTAATGAAATACTTCTTATTTCCGATTCATGCACATATGATCTATCCTATAGGTTTATCAAGAAACGACAATATATCTTTGTTGACAATATTGCAGTAATGGACAAAACCTAAAGGCTAGATTTACTGGACTCAACTATACCCAATAATCTTGACATAAGAGAAGCATGACTGAAGTTATATCAAGGAAAAGATACAATAACCAGAATAGATAAAATCTTATAATTAGATAAAGAAGTAAATCATTACAACGTTTGACAATAAATTATTATTACAACTAAACCAAATAAGGGTAAATAGGGACAACTACACATAGGGATTCATCCCTTTGCCTTGCTAGGAAGTTAGTTAGTGTTGTGCGTTTATCTACCTAAATAAATAGGTGAATAATCGTACTAGTTATACTTGCAAGTGCACAAGGTCATCAGTGTAGTCTAGTGTGCGTAAGCAAGGTCATCTCCACAGGGATTGGTAAAGTTACTTTTAGAATTAGTTTCTCTAACGTAAAAAAGAGATAAATAACTTTTGGAAAGTGTTTTGATGATAATAAAGACATAGGGCTTTGATATCCACCACTAGCCATACATTCCCAATGTGTATAAGGTATCAGTGCACTAGCTTTATTATGTATACCTACTGGTTTCCAACCTAAGGGCATGGTATCTACTCCTTAAGCTATTGATTTCCCTAAGCAACAAGTTAGGCATGGTATCTACTCTAACTCTTTTCTTCCTTAAAGGATTCAGCATGGTATCTGCTTGAGTTGTTCCTTAAGAAAACATAAGTACTGTGGAAATCGACAACCACATGAGACCTAGGGCATGGTATCTACTCCCGGTTTCCCATGTTGATTAACCCGGGTATCCGGATAAGATATCCCTTGTTACTAATGTTAGACCCAGGACTCGGTCATCCAAATTGATCTAACTAACCCATCCATACCACGTGCATACGTTGGCCTTACACATACATATGAGGAATTTAAATAAACACAGGTGTTAATCAAGTTAAGTAACATAATAAGCTATTGGAAAAGATTTTATCAATGAATAAAAATATGGGAATGCATAACTAGGGCTTCAATCGAGCCATATAAGAGAGTTAGTTACACATACTAACTAAAGTAAACATTATAAATAAACTAAACATAAAGGAGAAGAATAAACCCGAGAGAAGAGGCGTCAATTCTCTTCCAAGCCCTCAACTCCAAGTAAAAGAAAAGAGATAAGTGTTTTCTCTCTAAGGTCTGTCTTATGTGTGTGAGTTACAAGTGTATTTATAGGTCTTTGAGAAGTCCTAAGAGAACCATGAGTTCCTAAACCTTCCTAAAACAATAATTCTCTTATTTCCAAAATAGAGTTCTGCAGTTTACTGTTCACGCCCGCATATGTGCGCTCGATTGCAGTGTGTCGTGCGCTCGATCCTTCAAATGTGCGCACGATCGCGTGTGCGCTCGATCGCATTGCATGGCGCGATCGATCGTACTTTGTCCAGAGAATGCTCCAGGGCTTCCAGATTTCTTCCTTTAAGTGCCAAAACTGCTTTTTTTTCTCCAAGACCCTATAAAAACATGTAAAACACACAAATGGAGTAAAAGAGACCAAATTAACGTAATAAATGACCTAACAACTGTAAATAAAGGGGCTTAAATATGAATATTTAAGCATCTATCACACCCCCAAACTTACATATTGCTAGTCCCTTAGCAATAATAAATTAAAAACTAAAACGAAAGACATAAATAAATCCAATGTTCATGGTGTCAATCAAAAGTCTAGATTTAACACAAAACTATGATGCGCATTCATGAGCAAGCTTAACAAATGTAAACATATTTTTGCAATGAATAAGAGTTTTGAACGTAAATCATATTCATGAGGTAGTTTAAGACATCACAAGTTTGACTTTGGTGTGTGGTGACTAGCACATAAAAGATTAGGTTTCCAATAAATTCAAACGTGTAGTGTTTCGATGACTCAAGATTCACCAAACTTCCTATTAGAGTCAACAAACATGGCATAGACTTTTATTTGCGAGATTTTTGCCACGTTAGTTCCCTTAAGCTTTCTTGCTGACTCGTGTAACGAGTGTTTAGCCTAATGATTCCCAAACCAGATGGTTTTAGGGCATTAGGTGTAAAGACACCCCTAAGGACTTACTAGCTCGAGTCAACAAGGCTACGAAACTAACTGGTCTTAATGCTACCATTTAGAATTTTCCACCTTTTGACGTGACACTCAATGCTTACTGAGGCAAGAGGGCCAGTTACTCAGTGGAAAGTTCTTTTTAATGATCATTTAAGATTTTCCACTTTTTGACGTGACACTCAATGCTTACTGAGGCAAAAGGGCCAGTTACTTAGCGGAAGATTTGTTTTATTGATCATTAGGAGTATTTTTTTCTTTTGAGCACTAATCAGTCTTTTCTATTTTCATATGCCAATATGTCAATCTAATAGGTCATCTAGTTCACAGTCAAGCAAAAGAAACATACAAATCCAAATAACATGTCATACCCCACACGATCATGTGCTAATGTGCTCATGATAGTTAAGCTAAACTTGTGAATTCTTAAATGCCTAAAAGGCAGTGATCTAGGTTCAAAACTTGATTATTGGCTTATATGTTCAAAGTGTTAAGCTCGCTGATGAAGTCGAATCATACAGTTTTGTTTAGATCACAAAAAAAAGTTTATTGGACAGAATGAACATGCATTTATCTATGAAAATAGCAACAAAAATAAAAACAAAATGTAGTACATAGTGTAGTGTGTGAATGTGTCCCCATACCTCCAAACTTAAAATGTACATTGTCCCCAATGTGTGAGTAGCATGGAAAGATATGACCTGTGAGGTGGAGAACTGATGGCTGACATGGCTCGTAGCACGCCCTCAAACTTCAACTGGATGCATTGACACTGTCCTGCCATGAGCACTAAGTTTAACGTCTTTAGCCAGACGTGGTACTCTCTCACTGCTGATCATCAGGTGGTGCAGTCGAAGAGGTACTGGGTGCTGAAGGTAGGCGATCAAGAATGGCCTGCAGCATGGCTTCCTTACCAGAGGTGCTTGAGCTTAATAGGTGATCAAATTTTTACTTTGCTCAAGCTCTCTCTTGCTGCCGTGCTAGTTGTTTGGAAGGAGGCACTTAGAGTTCACCTCTTGGAGCTCTAGTGCTTGTGTTTCAGCTGTATATTGTACTGATTCAAGTGCCAAGTCTTCATCTCTTGGAAGAAATTTGGTGTCGAGGTATGACTTGGCTCTGTGTCTATTGATTGTAAAGGGCTGATTTTTGTTGGGGCCACAGACTTCTAATGCACCATGAGGAAAGACCTTGGTGACCATGTACGGACCATACCATCTAGATTTGAGCTTGCCTGGGAACAGCCGCAATCGAGAGTCATATAGCAGCACCTTTTGCTCTACATGGAACTCCTTCCGGGCTAGTTGTTTGTCATGATAAGCTTTGGTCCGTTCCTTGTACAACTTTGCATTCTCATAGGCCTCATATCTCAATTCTTCGAGCTCATTTAGATGTAGCTTCCTTTTCTCACCGGCTTGCTTCATGTCAAAGTTGAATTACTTAATGGCCCAATATGCTCGATGTTCTAATTCCACCGGGAGATGGCATGCTTTTCCAAAGACTAGGCGGTAGGGAGACATGCCAATTGGGGTCTTATAAGCTGTCCTATACACCCACAAAGCATCATTTAAGCGTAGAGACCAATCCTTCCGATTCGGCATTACTGTCCTTTCTAAAATTCCTTTGATCTCTCGGTTGCTTATTTCTACTTGACCACTGGTTTGAGGATGATATGGGGTGCCAACTCTATGAGTAATCCCATATTTTCGGAGTAGTTCGGAAAAAGAACGATGATGGAAGTGGTTGCCCCCATCGCTGATGATTGCTCTTGGAGTTCCAAACCTAGTAAAAATGTTAGCCTGCAAAAACTTGATAACCACTTTGTGATCATTAGTCCTTGAGGGGACAGCCTCAACCCATTTAGACACATAATCCACATCCACAAGAATATATAAATAGCCAAATGAGTTAGGAAAGGGTCCCATGAAATCAATGCCCCATACATCAAAGAGTTCTACTACATAAATATTTTGTAAGGGCATTTGATTTCGGGAAGAGATGTTACCTGTTCGCTGGCATCTATCATATTAGCTGGAAAAGGAGAAAGCATATTTAAATAGGTTAGACCAATAGAAACCAGATTGGAGTACCTTAAGAGCTATTCGTTTTGCTCCAAAATGACCTCCACAAGCAAACTGATGGCAATATTGCAACAAGCTCGAATGCTCCTCTTCTGGGATACTTCTTCTGATGATTTGATCAGGGCAGACCTTGAAAAGTTACGGATCATCCCAATGGTTGTGTCTTGACAGAGATATTAGCCGTTTCTTTTCTTGAGTAGTCATACTTGGGGGGAAAATTTTAACAGTTAGATAATTAACTATATCAGCATACCATGGAAGTTTTACCTCGAGTGCAAATAGTTGTTCGTCAGGGAAGTTCTCATTTAATGGCAACTCTTTATCATCACTCTCATATGGGAGTCTTGACAAATGATCCGCAACTACATTCTCACTCCCCTTTTTGTCTTTGATCTCTAAATCGAACTCTTGGAGTAAGAGTATCCATCTGATTAGCCTAGACTTTGCATCTTTCTTAGAAAACAAATATCTCAGAGCAGCATGGTCAGTGAATACAATAACTTTAGAACCAATAAGATATAATCTAAACTTCTCTAAAGAAAAAATAACAGCTAACAATTCTTTTTCAGTAATAGAATAGTTAAGCTGAGCATCATTTAATGTTCTAGAAGCATAGTAAATAGTATGAGGTACCTTATTGATTCTTATGACCTAAGACAGCTCCCAAGTCGAAGTCACTGGCATCACACATTAATTCAAAAGGGAGGTTCCAATCCGGTGCCATCATTATTGGGGCAGAGGTGAGAACATTCTTCAAGGTTTTGAAAGCTTGCATACAATCATCATTCCATTCAAACTTGGTATCTTTAGTCAATAGTGCACAAAGAGGTCTCGAGATTTTGGAGAAGTCCTTGATGAATCTTCTATAAAAACCGGCATGTCCAAGAAAACTTCTAATGCCCTTGATCGTGAGAGGGGAAGGTAGCTTTGAAATGATGTCAACCTTAGCCTTGTCTACCTCAATACCTTTGTCTGAGATGGAGTGACCCAACACAATACCTTGTTGAACCATGAAGTGACATTTTTCCCAATTCAGTACTAAATTACTCTCTTCACATCTCCTTAAGACATTTTCCAAATGATTTAGGCACTCATCGAAATTAGATCCAAAGACACTAAAATCATTCATAAATATCTCAATATATTTCTCTACTATATCGAAAAAAATGCTCATCATACATCTTTGAAAAGTGGCTGGTGCGTTGCATAAACCGAATGGCATTCTTCTATAAGCAAATGTACCGAAAGGACATGTGAATGTAGTCTTTTCTTGATCCTCAGGTGCTATGGCGATTTGATTGTATCCACTATACCCATCCAAGAAGAAGTAATAACTGTGTCCGGCTAACCTCTCTAGCATTTGATCAATGAATGGCAAGGGAAAATGATATTTTCTAGTTACTTTGTTTAATCTCCAGTAATCAATGCATACTCTCCAACCCGTTGTTTTTCTTGTAGGTATGAGCTCCTCATCTTCAATCTTTACCACGGTTATCCCACTCTTTTTAGGAACGACTTGGATCGGACTCACCCATTTGCTCTCTGATATAGGGTAAATGATGCCAACATCTAGTAGCTTTAATATCTCGGCCTTTACTACCCCCTTCATGTGTGGGTTAAGTCTTCTTTGAGCATCTCGAGTGGGCCTTGCTTCTTCTTCAAGGTAAATATTATGCATGCACTTTGCTGGACTTATCCCCTTAATGTCAGCAATAGTCCACCCAATGGCAGTTTTATGCTCCCTAAGAACTCTTAACAGCTTCCCTTCTTCTCCACTACTCAAGTTAGCAGCTACAATCATAGGTAAAGTCTCATTTTCTCCCAAGTAGGCGTATGTTAAATGCTCGGGTAGCTGCTTGAGTTCCAATGTTGGTGCCTGCACAATGGATAGGAGAAGAGTAGTATTAGTGGGTATGAGAGATTCAAATGGAGAAGGATACATACTGGAGTATTTTGGAGAGATTGCAAGATGGTGCACAGTTGTGATGATGTCATCAGTAACATCTTCATATTCTTGCTCAATATCCATCTCTATAAAGCTATTGGTGAGAGTAGTCTCAAATGGATCAATGTGTTGGACCTAAAAAGCTTGCTCAACGAAGTTTTGTATCATACAAACATTAAAGCATTCAAAGTCATCTTGAGGAAGTTTCATTGCATCAAATATTTTAAATTCTATTTTCTCACCATTGATCTTCATACTTACTATGCCTTTTTTCACACACATCTTAGTATCGGCAGTTCTCATGAAGGGTCTCCTTAATATGATAGGTAGGGGTAATGGCATAGGGCATTCCTCCATATCTAGCACAATGAAATCAGCAGGCAAAATAAATTCTCCTACCTTAACTAGGACATCCTCAAGAATACCCCTAGGTCTTTTGATACTCCTATCTGCCAACTGTAAAGTAATGGAAGTTGGTTGTAACTCCCCCAAACCTAGGGTTTCGAATACTGTGTACGGTCGCAAATTTACCCCCGCTCCCAAATCTAGTAATGCTCGTTCAAACAACTTATCACCTATCCTACAGAGAATAGTAAAACTACTCCGATCTTTCAGTTTTGGTGGTAGTTTTCTTAACAATACCGCACTTACCTCTTCAGTTAAAGCCACTGTCTCATGTTCTTGAAACTTTCTTTTATTAGTGCAACAATCTTTTAAAAATTTAGCATAAGCAGGAATTTGTTTAATTGCATCTAATAAGGGAATGTTAATTTTTACTTTTCTCAAGGTTTCAAAAATATTAAGCAGTTTATCTTTCTTGGGCATTACTAACCTTTGAGGGAAAGGTGGTGCATTCCATTTCTCCATTTCACTCACCTTGGATGTGGATGGCTTAGCTGGAGATGCTTCAGCTGGCTCATTAACTCTTATAATCTTACCATTTCGGAGAGTTGTAACGGCTTTCAGCTGCTGATGCCCTCTTGGATTTGGTAATGTTTATGCGGGGAGTTCACCTTGCTTCCTTTCACTTAGCTCCTTAGCCAATTGTCCTATTTGTGCCTCTAACCTTTGAATTGCTTGCTCATGTGTTGTCATTAGTTGCTGTTGTTGAAGGGCCAGTTACTTTACAAGCCTCTCTAGATCATCCTTCTTGGGTTCTGGAATGGGTTAGGTTGCTTTATGGACGTTCCTTTGTTGCCCTTGAGGGTTCAAGGTGTCTTGATTGTTGCTCCATGATAGGTTGGAGTGGTTACGCCATCCAGGGTTGTATGCATATACACTGTTTGGTCCCACATAGTTCGCTTGCTCGGGATCTGTAGATGAATACAAATGGTAGGTCTCAGTGGTGTGATTAAATTGGGAACATATAGCACATACCTGGGGTGATGTAGCTTGTGGACTTGGTGAGGCGTTTTGAGCAGTCATGGCTTTTACAATCATATCTAGCCTCATATCTAGCTTCCTTTCCAGAGCAGCTATTTGGGTAGAGGTTCCGCCATTTAGAGTAGCTTCATACATACTTTTGCTCTTGACTCCTTGTTTATATCTTGAGGAGAATTGTTGGGTATGCTCACTCAATGCCTCAAACAATTCCATGGCTTCTTCACTGCTTTTCTCCATCAGCACCCCTCCATAACCGGAATCAGCAATGCCTTTATTCATGTCATTCAGACCTTCATAAAAGGCTAATACCAGCTCATCTTGAGGTAGGTTGTGGTGTGGGCATTTGAGTATTAGCTCGTTGAAGTGTCCCCATGCCTCAAAGAATAGATCTCCATCCCTTTGTTGGAAAGATTGGATCTCCTTCCTCAATTGCCTTGTCTTTTGGGCTGGGAAGAATTTCCTTAGGAATTTGATAGCCAACTCATCCCAAGTGTGGATTAAAACTGCAGGTAAAGAATTGTACCACAGTTTAGCATTATCTTTTAAGGAAAAGGGAAATAGAATTAACCTTATTCCTTCTTGGTCTAGGCCTTGGATATGCTGGAATTTGCAAAGATCGAAAAATTCCTGGAGGTGCAAGTGTAAATCTTCGTTGGGTGTACCCCGAAAGTCAGTTAGTGCACTTAGTATCTGCGGAGATATGTAATAGTTGCTTTCTGCCTCAGGTTGATATGCAATGCATGATGGCTGACTAAGGTTTCGTGGGATGAAGGATTGCTTCATCGGTATTTGTGCAGGTGGTTGCTGGTTTTCTAGCTATTCCGCCATTGGTGTTTCTTCAGTGAATTCCTCTTCTTCCTCCTCAAAATTGTTTCTAAGATTGTGTTGGATGGTCCTCTCAAGCTTGGGATCAAGGGGAAAGACTGTTGGATGTTGGGATCGTAGTCTGTGCATGAATTGGGAACAATTTCATAAGTGCAGCAGAAAAATACTACTGCTCGGGTAACTCTCTGCCTTAATTGCACTCGATCACACAAGAAGGTGCGATCGATCGCAAGTGGCACAGAAAACTCCCTGGAGTACCTGCAACAGAAAAGAAATAGATTAGGGTTTTCAATGAAAATAAAAACAAAAACTTAAAATTTTTGAGATTTTTAGCATAATAAAAATAATGACGAAAATAATTCTAAAAGAAAATTTAGCACAATCCCTGGTAACGGCACCAAAAACTTGTTGTGTGTTTATCTACCTAAATAAATAGGTGAATAATCGTACTAGTTATACTTGCAAGTGCACAAGGTCATCAGTGTAGTCTAGTGTGCGTAAGCAAGGTCATCTCCACAGGGATTGGTAAAGTTACTTTTAGAATTAGTTTCTCTAACGTAAAAAAGAGATAAATAACTGTTGGAAAGTGTTTTGATGATAATAAAGACATAGGGCTTTGATATCCACCACTAGTCATACATTCCCAATGTGTATAAGGTATCAGTGCACTAGCTTTATTATGTATACCTACTGGTTGCCAACCTAAGGGCATGGTATCTACTCCTTAAGCTATTGATTTCCCTAAGCAATGAGTTAGGCATGGTATCTACTCGAACTCTTTTCTTCCTTAAAGGATTCAGCATGGTATCTGCTTGAGTTGTTCCTTAAGAAAACATAAGTACTGTGGAAATTGACAACCACATGAGACCTAGGGCATGGTATCTACTCCCGGTTTCCCATGTTGATTAACCCGGGTATCCGGATAAGATATCCCTTGTTACTAATGTTAGACCCAGGACTCGGTCATCCAAATTGATCTAACTAACCCATCCATAACACATGCATACGTTGGCCTTACACATACATATGAGGAATTTAAATAAACACAGTTGTTAATCAAGTTAAGTAACATAATAAGCCATTGGCAAAAATTTTATCAATGAATAAAAATATGGGAATGCATAACTAGGGCTTCAATCGAGCCCTATAAGAGAGTTAGTTACACATACTAACTGAAGTAAACATTATAAATAAACTAAACATAAAGGAGAAGAATAAACCCGAGAGAAGAGGCGTCAATTCTCTCCCAAGCCCTCAACTCCAAGTAAAAGAAAAGAGATAAGTGTTTTCTCTCTAAGGTTTGTCTTATGTGTGTGAGTTACAAGTGTATTTATAGGTCTTTGAGAAGTCCTAAGAGAACCATGAGTTCCTAAACCTTCCTAAACAACAATTCTCTTATTTCCAAAATAGGGTTATGTAGTTTACTATTCACACCCGTACATGTGCGCTCGATCGTAGTGTGTCGTGCGCTCGATCCTTCAAGTGTGCGCATGATCGCATGTGCGCTCGATCACATTGCATGGCACGATCGATCGCACTTTGTCCAGAGAATGCTCCAGGGCTTCCAGATTTCTTCCTTTAAGTGCCAAAACTGCTTCTTTTTCTCCAAAACCCTATAAAAACATGTAAAACACACAAATGGAGTAAAAGAGACCAAATTAATGTAATAAAGGACCTAACAACTGTAAATAAGGGGACTTAAATATGAATATTTAAGCATCTATCAGTTAGCTATGGGGTTCATGGCTAAACACTTTTTTGTGGATGAGCTGCTGCTTGAGTTTTCTATGCTTTTCTTCTCAGCCCAGATGTCCTCTCTTAGACCCCAAGTATCCTATTTATAGCACAAGAGTCCAAGGACATTTTTGGGTTTTTCCTAATTTTTAAAAATCCTAATTAAAGTCTAACTCATAGTTGCAAAACTCGTGTGCGCGCTGCGGTACTGCTGGGGAGCACCGCGGTGCTAGGCATGTTCTGGATTGGGCGAGCTTCTGGGCACCGCGGTGCTATTGAGGAGCACTATGGTGCTGACTGGTTGTTGCACAATGGATGAGTTTCTGGGCACCGCAGTGCTGCTGAGGAGCACCGCGGTGCTGGCCTTTTTGCTGATTTTCTTCATGCTTTGCCTCTCCACAGCTACTCCTATGCTTCGTTGAGCATGGAACCTTGGTGCTTTTAAACAACGATCGCTTCTTCTCCTCTTTGGACTTAAAATACCTGAAATAATACTGAAATAAGTTAGTGATCCAATAATATTCCTTAAGAGTTATCAACACACAAGAGTGAAATATAGACTGAGAAGAATCATACAATGCTAACAATTAAGCATCGTTGAGGTGCATTTTATGGCTCTTATCATAACCGCCAACTAGTTTATTGCTAGTCTCTAGCAATTCAAGTGGAAACAAGAGATGAGTTCCATGGTGGGAATCATAAACAAAGTAAAGCACTACTAGTGTTAACCAAGAGTAATTCACTTTTGTCTAAAAAATAACACACAGTACATAGAATCATTTAAATTCACCCAAGTTCGAAAGTAATCTAAACATCAATCTTAAAATCGTTATTGACTCTTAACATCCATCTTACCACAATCCATTAATCCGAACACCCAAATGATTTTATGCACAACATTCATGAATACAAGTCTTGGCCTCTAAAATATATTAAACTGCGTGACATCAATCACAAATCAAGCTCCATAGGTTTATTTTTCAAATCACTCTCCACTATTGTAGAAAAATCACACTACATTGGATCAATAGGTCTTTAATAAGCTTGTAACGTTAGGCTAAGGTAAAGATTAAAAAAGAACGGGAAGGATTCAACAAGTAAAAGAGCTTAATCTCTTAGTTTTGAGCACAACTCTTTAAGCACTGGATAACCTTACTTCAATACCCAACTCTTCCAACCATTTTTCGAGCATTTCTTTCAACAAATCACCATTTTTTTTCTTTCTTTCTTCTTTCTTTGCCATAGTTCACTTTTTTTTGGCACATAAGACCATTCATCTCCTTTTTCATCAATTTTTTTTTTCACAACCCCCAACTTATCTCTTTTCATGTATTTGGGCTATGGTAGTAATATTTTTTTTTCTCATACTTTCATCCTTACTCCTCTTAAGTGCTTCTCAACAAATGTGTATAACTAAGTTCTTTTAAATGGAAGCTAAGGGTAAAATATTTTAGGCTCATAAAGGTGAGTAAATGGGCTATTGAAAGAAATTAGGCTCAAATTCTTTTTCAAGAAAAAGGCTCAAATGGGTGACTAGTGATAAATATAGCAATGGTAAGTTTGGAAGGCTCAAACGGTTCAAAAGATGGCCTATATCATATCCTGAGTAGTGTGCATTCTAGAAATTTGCCTTAAGTGATTATCAAATAAGTTCTAGAGCTTGTCGAGACCGCAAAAGTATTCACAAAACAATCACACATAAAACTTCTCTAAATGTTTTAGACTAATTATACAATCTTACCACAAACTAGAGTCTCAAACCAAGTGAAGATTGATGCTTAAATTAATTTCAAACCGAAGCAAAATTTAACTTCTTCTAAATGCTATATGCTATCTCAATTAAGTTCTTATCATTGACACGTGAATTAACTCTAAGGCTAACACAGAGCATGTGACACCAAACAATTTAAAGAAATACGTTTCCTCCACCCCCAACTTAAAATTTGCATTGTCCTCAATGTTTAAAGAGAAAGTAAAGAAAAACTCCCTTTTGGAAGCACGAGTGCACAGGTGCTAGACAATGTGTATTACTAGGTGAAGTACTTGCCATTCTTCTTGCTGAAATTCCAATCTGCAACATAAAACAAGACAACAAAGAGAAAACAGCTTTGGTGTACCCTTAAGATTCTCACCATATGTTATGTTAGCACAAAAAATAAAATAAAAATAAATAAAGGAAAAAAAAGTAAAGATAACCGAAATGAAAACACACTAAACAAACAAAATAAAGAAACAAAACAAAGGACCTAAAACTAATCCTCTAAATTCTCATCCTCTTCTTCATCCTTTTCATTCTCTTCACCTTCCTCAGGAGTGAGATCAAAAAATGAACCCGGATAGGGTGGCGTAGTAGGGAAGTGATCCATATTACAACCAGTAGTGGAGGCAAGGTAATGGCACATCTGACCAAAAGAAGAATAGACCCTGGCTTGATAATCGGTCTACTGAGCCAAGAATCTGTCTTGCCGAGCCAATATTTTGTCTTGACGATCTAACCTATCAAGCAATAATTTCTGATGCTTGTCAAAATGACTCTTTAGACGTTCAAAGCGCTCGACAATAGTGAGAGGCCTAAAGGAAGAAGGACGGTCAGTAGAGGCTGCTCCCTCTCCCGGAATGGGCGGCCTTGATGCTTGAATCTGTGCTAGCAAGCTATCATCAATGGGTCTTTTGGGTTCCTGGGCCTCTTCATCAGGGCTGTATTGGACTCCGGCTCGGATGCATAATTGGGTTATCAAAGAAACAAAATTTAATCCGAGCTTTTGTTTAATAGTGTCTTCGATTAAATCATGTATGACTTGGCCGACATCGATAGTCATTCCCATTAAAATTGCATAGACTAACACAGCTCACTCAACAGTTAAGGCACTATAATGTAAAGCAGGTATCATCCTCTGACATATAAATATTGCCAAGCCCTAGCAATGGTATTGAGAGAAGTACCGGGTAGAGTGACAGGGAGATCACTAGTAATTTTCCATTTAGTGCCCGAAATACAAAGGTTAGTGCAAATCTCTTCATAATTGATGGTGGACACATATAAACTATACTTACTATGCTTAATGTCAGGTAATCCATAGAAGTTATTAATGGATGTGCTACTAAAAGAGACTATTCATTCGCTCACTTTTACTTCACCATTCCTATGCTCGGGTGCATTTGCATAAAATTCTTGAACCAAATTTAGGAGGGAGTGAGAGGGTTGTCTTGTAAATGTGCCCCAATTCTTATCTAGAATCATTCTAAATAAGGTCGGATTTCCCCTCTCGGTGATGTTAAATCCTCTTTCGGGAATGAGTTTTCAACTGTGCAACATACTAATATATCTCTTACTTGCCTCAAAACTCAAAAATTTTGTCTCATCATACTCTTGTTGTGGTCTCCCCCTAAGTCTCTTGGTCTTAGGTGCCATGGAAGTCAAATTTTTAGAACAATAGACTTAAGGAAAAATATAACCACTAAATAGCACAACTACACAATAAAATGTAAGAAAATGGTCTTATTTGATGTCCATGGTGGAGAGAAGAAAGACTATCTACCTCTTGAAGTGTTCTTGATGAACCCAATGGTCTTCTTCTTATAACCAAACTTTAGAGAGAGAGCTAGCAAAATCAACAACAAAAGTGAGCAATTTAGTAAGAAATGATGTATAAACAAGAAAGTTTTGAGTGCAAGTGATTGAGCAAGTGAGGATGTGTTTCAAAGTGGAGAGAGGACGTAGTGTGCTGCTGGTTTTATGAAAGAATAAAGGAGGAAGAAGGCTATAAAATGGCTTTTTATAGTGCAGAATTTAGGGTTAGGTAGGTGCTGGGCTCGGTCTAGCGCCGTACAGTGTGCTGCGGTGCTGGGCTTGGCGTGCTGGGCCTGGTGCTGTGTGCTACGCGGTGCGTTGCGATGCTGGGCCTGGCGCTGTGTGCTGCACGGTGCACTACGATGCTGGGCCTGGCGCATCTTGTCTCGGTTCTGGGCACTGCGGTGCTGCTGACGCGGTGCACACTGGTGCCCAAAAATTCTGTTCTTGGTTGCCAATCGAAAAATAAAATAAAGTTAAAAAGTAAATCTAAAAATTTAAATTAAACTAAAAAAAACTAACAATTGAGATTGAATAAAATGTAATTAAAAACTAAATAAATAAATCAAAATAAAAATAAAAATAAATGAAAACGTACCTGTGTGGTAAAGTTAAGGGAAATAGACCGGATCCATAAGTGGAATGTCTTCCACCTCTGGATCTGGCCTATTGATTAAGATCTTAAGGCGCTGACCATTCACTTTAAAAATTCGGCCGTCCTTGGTGTCCTCAATTTCCACCGCTCCATTCCAAAAACACGTTTTACTATGAAAGGAGTGGTCCATCTTGACCGAAGTTTTCCTGGATGCTTATGGAGTCTAGAATCATATAAGAACACCCGATCATTGGGTCTAAATGTTTTCCTCAAAATATTTTTATCATGGAATGCTTTTATCTTGGTCTTATAGATTCTAGAGTTCTCATAAGCATCGTTTCTTAATTCCTCTAACTCGGTCAGTTGATACTTCCTAATCTTACCTGCCTCTCCTATGTCAAAATTAAAAGACTTGATGGCCCAATAAGCTCTATGCTCGAGCTCCACGGGTAAGTGGCAAGGCTTTCCAAAAACAAGCCTATAAGGTGACATGCCTAAAGGTGTTTTAAAAGCAGTACGGTAGGCCCAAAGTGCATCAACAAGTCTCAAAGACCAATCCTTGCAATTCGGGTTAACCATTTTTTCGAAAATTTGTTTAATTTCCCTTTTAGCGAGCTCTACTTGTCCACTAGTCTGAGGATGATAGGCAATAGAAATTTTGTGTAACACCCCATATTTTGGCATTAAAGCTTCAAAAGAACGGTTGCAAAAATGTGTACCTTGATCACTGATTATAGCACGTGGTGTACCAAATCGAGATAACACATTTTCTTTGAGAAATTTGATTACCGTTCTATTATCATTGCTTCGGTAAGCTATGGCCTCTACCCACTTAGATACATAATCTATTACCACAAGGATGTATTGGTATCCAAAGGAAGGAGGAAAGGGTCCAAAGAAGGTTTTCCTGTACGTTCATCACAAAATATTTCTAGATCCCAATATACCCAATGCCAGATAGCTGCCAAGAAGCACAAGCCAGAAAACACGATATGTGCTCCGGCTAAACCTTCGTAACTCCAAATACCAGGATTCGTTATAGTCCCTCCTGTAATACTCCAACCGCCCCATGAATTGGTTATTCCTAAACGAGTCATGAAGGGTATAACGAACATCCCTTGTCTCCACATTGGATCAAGAACGGGGTCAAAGGGATCAAAAACTGCTAATTCATATAGAGCCATCGAACCGGCCCAACCAGCAACCAGAGCTGTATGCATTATATGAACAGAAAGCAAACGACCGGGATCATTCAATACGACAGTATGAACACGATACCAAGGCAAACCCATGGAAATACCCCTTTATCAACGAAAAATAAATACTATGTAACTTTATTGCATTGGAAAAAAACTATGCTATGGACCTCCCCCCTTTCAGGGGATTATTTCGGAGAAAGGATTAAGATTTGTTCTATTCTTTTAGTAATAATGGAACAATTTGGTTCATAGGAAAAAAGAGAAGCAGATCTATTCTATATCCGATAAGTACCAATACGCAATGGGGCTTAATCCAATTTTCTATGAACGAACGTATCTATATTTGGTCATCATTCAAAGGACCTATTCATAAAAAATTTCCTTTATTTTTATTCATTCTGTCTTCCTTTACCTTTTTTTTTTATTTTATGGCCTTATTCAATCTATGTATAAAATAAAATTAATATTAATAAAGTATGATAAAGGCCAATATTATTAAGACAATAAACCCATTGTTACGCTTCCACATCAAAGTGAAATAGAGTACTTAATTATTTTTTTCTTTCATTCAATGCCTATTGGTGTTCCAAAAGTACCTTTTCGAAGTTCTGGAGAGAAAGATGCATCTTGGGTTGACGTATAGTGCGACTTGTCAGATATATTGGGCCATATGGGATTTCCCCATTCTCTCCCCCGATCGAGATATCCTCTATTTCGCCCAAAAAGATTGATTGAATTATCAAAAATTTGTAGCGTGAAGTGCAATGAAGTGTAATTAGATCCATTTTTTTTGGGGGGGGGGGGGGTATTCAGATTAATATTATCAATTAGAATGATTTATGGTTGACTTGGTTGAACCAATAAAATGAAGTATCCAGGCTCCGTTTAGCAAAAACCCAATTGGTACTATATCTATGATTACCACTTATATAATAAATGATTCTATTTATAAAAAAAATGATAAATATGATCGATCTCAAACTGTTAATCAATCGAATAATATGATTAATATGTTGAATATTTGTTTGATAGAAGACATGAAATATTTCTATAAAATCGATGCCCCAACAATCAAAAATTTCAATTACTAAAATAGGGTTTAAGGGCATCATATTTCGATGGGACACAGCTCCTAACTTTTGACACCTTTCACATGAGCGACAGTAGGTGTTTACATCTTTAAATAAGGAAGGCCAATAAAATCCACACAGTGAAATTTTTGCAGCGGTTTTTTTCATTGAAAAATGGCCTCCACAAGCTTGGGAGTGACAAAAGTCAAAGACGCTTGCAATCTCTTCATTAGTAATGCAACGCCTTAGAATTTGGTCAGGGCAATACTTTAAAAGATAGGGGTCATCCTAATAGAAATTACGTACCTCGTATAAGAATTTTCTCTTATCTTGAGCGCTCCAATCCATTGGTATCTCACCTGTAGCCAAATAATTTACGATGTGAACGAACCATGGTAAAGAAGAAATGGATAGTAATTGCTCATCGGGAAAATCATCCTTGATTGGCATTCCATCACAAGTGTCCTCAAAAGTAAGTCTCGAAAGATGATCAGCCACTACATTTTCCACTCCTTTTTTATCTTTAATGGTGATGTCAAATTCTTGTAGAAGGAGGATCCATCGTCTTAGTTGTGCTTTAGCATCTTTCTTTGTAAAAAGATACTTGAGAGCTACATGATCTGTAAAAATAAGAATAGGGGAACCAATTAAATAAGTACGAAATTTTTCTAAAGCAAACACTACAGCTAGTAATTCTTTTTCAGTTGTGGAGTAATTCGTTTGAGCACTATTTAAAGTTTTACTAGCATAGTAAATGACAAACGACTTTCCCTCTCTTCACTGTCCAAGAACAGCACCTATAGCGTAGTCACTAGCATCACACATGATTTCAAAAGGCAAAGTCTAATCCGGTGACTGTAGTATAGGTGCAGAAGTAAGCTTGTCGATCAGCATTTGGAATGCTTCTTGATAAGCTTCTGTCCATTCAAGGGGAGTGCCTTTAACTAGGAGGGCACATAGTGGTCTAGATATGTTTGAAAATTTTTGTATGAACCTCATATAAAAACCAGCATGACCAAGGAAGGACCTCACATCTTTTATTGTCTTAGGTGTGGGTAATTTAAAGATTAATTCAATCTTAGATTGATCGACCTCTATTCCTTTAGAAGAGATAATATGCCCTAAGACAATGTCGGATGGTACCATGAAATGGCATTTTTCCCAATTTAAAACCAATTCTTTTTCCTCACAGCGAATTAATACTCTTTCTGAATTCATTAAGCATGCTTTAAATGAAGATCCAAAAACAGTTAGGTCATCCATAAAAACCTCCATGCAACTTTCAACCATGTCACTAAAAATACTCATCATGCAGTGTTGAAAAGTGGCCGGAGCATTACATAATCCAAATGGTATTATGTGAAAAGCATAGGTGCCACAAGGACAAGTAAAAGTGGTCTTTTCTTGGTCTTCTAATGCAATTTCTATTTGATAATAACCAGAATAACCATCTAGAAAACAGTAGAAGGGATGACCAGCTATATGCTCAAGAATTTGATCAATAAAAATGAGTGGAAAGTGGTCTTTTCGGGTGGCAGTATTTAATTTTCTGTAATCGATGCACATACACCACTAGGTCACAAGTTTGGTAGGGACTAGCTCTCTTAGGTCATTCTTTACTACTGTGACTCCGAACTTTTTAGGGACGACTTATGTAGGACTTACCCATTTACTATCAGCTATAGGATATATAACTCCCGCATCTAATAGTTTCAGCACTTCATTTTTCACTACTTCTTTCATAGTAGGGTTAAGCCTACGTTAAGGGTCTCTACGAGGACTAACTCCTTCATCCAAATTTATTTGACGGGAGCAGGTTAGGGGACTAATTCCCTTTTAATCAGCCATGCTACATCCTAGGGCTGATTTGTGTGCATTCAAAGTTTGAAGTAGTTTCTCACCTTGGGTCTCAGATAATTCAAAAGACATAATAACAGGAAAGGTATCACCTGGATCGAGAAAAGCATGCTTTAAGCCCTTAGGTAGCGGCTTTAGTTCGACCTTAGGTGCTTCCACACTTGAGGGGACTTGTGTCTTGCTTCTTTCGGGCAGCTCCTCAAACCTTGGTTGCCATGCCCAATTGCTATAATGCTGAGATTTGTCAAAAATAGCACAAATATTAATCATATCAGTTTTATCATCAATTAAATCTATCTCAGAATTAACAAGAAAATTTTTAAGAGGATCATAATCATGAGCTAAGGAAACTCCCTCATTTATGAGTGACTCAATCATGTAAAGCTAGTGGTGTTCGTCCTCATCTTCGGGTTGCTTTGCAACATTGAAAATATTTACTTCGAGTGTCATGTTGCCAAAAGACAGTTTCATGAGCCCATTCCTATAATTTATTAGAGCATTCACAGAAGCAAGGAAAGGTCTACCCAAAATCAAAAGGATTTTAGAGTTAGTGTCAATAGCAGAAGTAGTATCAAGAATTAAGAAATCAATAGGATAGTAAAATTTATCAATTTGAATCAAGACATCCTCTACCACACCCCGGGGTACTTTGACTAAACGGTCAGCCAATTGCAATACCACGTCGATTGGTTTGATTTTTCCTAACCCCAGCTGTAAGTAAATGGAGAATGGCATCAGGTTTACACTAGCTCCTAAATCTAGCAAGGTTTGTCCAATCTCATGATTTTCAATGCTGTAAGTAATGGTAGAACAGCCCGGATCTTTGTATTTTGAGGGAATTTTTTGCTTAATTAGTGCACTAAGTTGCTCAGTTAGGATTGTCGTTTTCTTAACATGGTGTTTCCTCTTAATGGTGCATAAATCATTGAGAACTTTTGCATAGGTAGGGACTTGTTTAATCACATGCAAAAGAGGGAGATTAAGTTTCACTTGCCTTAAGTTCTCAAGGATTTCATTATTTATTTCCAGATTTTTTTTGGATTTTAAGGCTTGGGGGAATGGTGCCTTAAAAGGATTTTTGGTCACTTCAGGGTCTTTAAACAACTCGGCTTCATGATTAGTTTGACCCTTTTCCACATTCTTGGATTTATTCATTGGTGGGATGTGCAGTGACTTGCCACTTCGGGTCACAATAGCATTTACATCTTTCAAATTTTCTTGTGCAATATGTTGACTGTGAGGTACGGACTGAGCTTGAGAAGGAAACTTACCTCGCTCAGTAACACTTAAAGAGCCCATTAATTTAGACACTTGGCTCCTTATTTCTTTGTTCTCCTCAACCACTTGTGTAATTAATGCCTCACACTTCTGGTTTGTTTTACCTTGTGCTTCTATAAAAGCATGTAAGATGTCTTCTAGAGAATTCCTAGAAGATGAGGGTGCATGATAAGGTGTTGGGTATGATCTAGGGGGCTGTGTATGCTGCTGGTTTTCAGATTTCCAGCTGAAGTTGGGATGATTTCGCCACCCCAGATTGTAAGTGTTAGAGAAGGGTACTTAAGGATTCTTATACATGCCTAAGGCATTACATTGTTCCTCGTACAACCCTCTCATGTCAATGAATGTGGGGCAATCTTGAGCAAGATGATCAATCCGACCACACACAAAACATGGTTCTAAAGGTTCAGCTTGATTAACCATGTGTGTTGGTTTTTTCATTTTCAGTGCCTCTAACTCCCTAGTAAGTATCTCGACCTTGGCCTTAAGATTATCATCTTCCCTAACATGGTAGATTCCTCCACCACTAAAGTTTCCTATAGGTCGTGACCTATTTGTGCTTTCAGTAGCACTAGGTCCAGTCTATGTGTGAGCTTTTTCAGCAAGTTTATTGAGGTACTCAAAAGCCTCATTAGAGTCTTTTTGCAGAAATTCACCATTGCACATCATCTCGATAAATTGACGCTCTTTATAGGTAAGACCCTCGTAGAAATAGCTCACTAAACACCAATTTTCATACTCATGATGTGGACACATACTTAACAGCTTTTTAAATTTCTCCCAAGACTGATACAAAGTCTCGTTTTCCTTTTGTGCGAAGGTGGAGATTTGTCTTTTCAATGCATTAGTTTTATGTTGAGGGAAGTATTTGTTAAAAACGACTTGGGTCATATCATTCCATGACCCAATAGATCGTGGTCTCAACGAGTACAACCAACTCTTAGCTTTATCCTTCAAGGAGAAAGGAAAAAACTTGAGTCTCACGATATCATTAGTTGCATCTTGACTATGGAAGGTCGCAACTACTTCCTCAAATTCTCTAATGTGCACATATGGGTTTTTGTTTTCCAGACCATGAAAAGTGGGGAGTAATTGTATCATCCCTGGTTTAAAGTCTTGATGGCGGGTGTTGGCTAGAAACATAATACACGATGGTGTGCCTGTCCGGCTAGGATGCAGGTAGTCTTTAAGTGTCCTAGCAACATTTTCATTAGGGTTTTTTGCCATGTTAACAAAGCTTTCTAAATTTTCTGTGAAGTGAACACTAGAGTTTGATCTAGGAGAGGTTTCACTAACGGACGTGGAAGGGAAAAGTATTTCTATTTCGGGTCCTTTAATGAATCTCCCTCGCGAATCTCTCTGTCTAAGCATACACCAACTGATTTTAAAAGAAATAACTAGAACAGAATAAAATATAGGAAAAAATCAGAATATAAAGGAAATATAGTACCGTCTTGTTTTAGGGTTGACAAACTTCTTTATGATTAAGTGCGTTTCCCCGGCGCCAAAATTTAATTATGCCCAAAACAGTAATGCGGTTGTTGTAGCACGGCTTTGGGGTGTCAATTCCACAGGGAAACAAGTTAACTATAAAGAAAGATTTAAATCTTAATATAGATGATATAATCAAAATAAGTAAAGAATCTGAAATTGATGATGAAGTAATTGTATAGGTTGTAAAATATGATAAAGGGACAACAAGGATCTGGGAATCCTCCCTAGGTTCGTTGCCCTTATTCTAACTTTATTCAGTTGTTTTTATCCCGACTACATTTTTCACATCCCAAACATGCAATAGGCAAATATTCAATGAGAACATGTATAAACCCTAATATGATTGTAATGAAATACTTCTTATTTTCGATTCATGCACATATGATCTATCCTATAGGTTTATCAAGAAACGACAATATATCTTTGTTGACAATATTACAATAATGGACAAAACCTAAAGGCTAGATTTACCGGACTCAACTATACCCAATAATCTTGACATAAGAGAAGCATGACTGAAGTTATATCAAGGAAAAGATACAATCACCGGAATAGATAAAATCTTATAATTAGATAAAGAAGTAAATCATGACAACGTTTGACAATAAATTCTTATTACAACTAAACCAAATAAGGGTAAATAGGGACAACTACACCTAGGGATTCATCTCTTCGCCTTGCTAGGAAGTTAGTTAGCCATGGGGTTCATGGCTAAACACTTTTTGTGGATGAGCTACTGCTTGAGTTTTCTGTGCTTTTCTTCTCAGCCCAGATGTCCTTTCTTAGACCCCAAGTATCTTATTTATACCACAAGATTCCAAGGGTGTTTTTGGGTTTTTTCTAATGTTTAAAAACCCTAATTAAAGTCTAACTCAGAGTTGCAAAATCCGTGTGCGCGCTGCGGTGCTGCTGGGGAGCACCGTGGTGCTAGGCATGTTCTGGATTGGGCGAGCTTCTGGGCACCGAGGTGCTGTTGAGGAGCACCACGGTGCTGACTGGTTGTTGCACAATGGGTGAGTTTCTAGGCACCGCGGTGCTGGCCTTTTTGCTGATTTTCTTCATGCTTTGCCTCTCCGCAGCTACTCCTATGCTTCGTCGTGCATGGAACCTTGGTGCTTTTAAACAACGATCGCTTCTTCTCCTCTTTGGACTTAAAATACTTGAAATTGTACTGAAATAATTTAGTGATCCAATAATATTCCTTAAGAGTTATCAACACACAAGAGTGCAATATAGACCGAAAAGAATCATAAAATGCTAACAATTAAGCATTGTTGAGGTGCATTTTATGGCTCTTATTAGATATCTACAGAGAACGAAGGATTATATGCTCACATATCAGAGATCGGATCTTTTGGAGATCGTTGGGTATTCAGGCTCCAATTTTGCTGGGTGTCTCGATAGTAGGAGATCCACTTCTGGCTATATCTTTATGTTAGCTGGAGGAGCTATATCATGGAAGAGTGTGAAACAGTCACTCATAGCTATTTCCACCATGGAGGCAGAGTTCATAGCTTGCCATGAGGCATCAAATCAGGGAATATGGCTGTGAAATTTTATCACTAGGCTGCGCACGGTTGATGGTATTAATAGACCATTAACGATTTATTGTGATAATAAGGCTACTGAGTTGTATTCCAAGAACAATTGAAGCTCGTCGAGGTCAAAGCATATTGACATCAAGTTTTTGGTTGTCAAAGAGAGAGTCCAGAATTCTCAAGTGTCAATTGAGCATATCAGTACAAACTCTATGATTGTGGATCAGCTTACTAAGGGTTTGCCACCCATAGTGTTTCATGTGCATGTTGCTCACATGGGTGTTGTTCTTTTGGACCATATACCTGTATAGAGGGAGTTTGTATTTGGCCTTTTACTTTTGCTTAATTGACATGGTTATGTTGTTCTGTACGGACTTTAGATTATGTATCTTTGATTACTCTATGATGACTTTCATTACAGTTTTGCATTTAATGTTTGAAAGTATTTCATATGATTCTTTTGAGTCATATGGAGGACCAGTTGGAAATTGACATGTTTAAGATCATGTTTCATATAATTTCCATGCTACACATCCATACTAGATCTATGTCGTTAATTGTGTTAGTGTTGTGACCATTGATGGGTCTTGTTACGATAAATATAATAAAAGTCGCTTTGATCCTACATTGATATGGTTAATGGACCAGACTGTTATTAAATATTTTGGTCTAGATGGCACAAATGAGCTCAATTAAGGTTATCTTCATGTACAATATAAAGGATAACATATGTAACCCAAGTGGGAGATTGTTGGAATTTTGGGTTCAGATATGTTATAACATTGTACATGTAGACCCGTTATCTAATAAAGGACCCAATTAAGTGATATAATTTTTATGGGTCTCCAAAGTATCAAGGTTCTTTAGTATGGGCCACCTTATATGTAGAAGCCCGATGTGGTATGAGTCTTTGTTAATGGGCCAAAGACCCAATGCACATGTGTGAGGTAACTATTAGGGTTATGGTCCCTAAGGTACAGGGATATAAATAGACATCAGGGGAGGGTGTTTAACGAGTGCTAAAATTTTATTAAAACAAATAGTTTTTCTCCCTCCCCTCTAACATTTAGTTGATTGGTTTCCATATCAAAGGTAGTTCTCCCTGTAGTCTTAGAAGATCAACCCAAGAAGGCTTGCTTGCAATGGATTCCGGTTTGTGTTTCTAACTCATCTTCTCAATATATATATATATATATATATATGAATTCTTGACAAATTTAATATGAAAAGATTTTGGCTGCATCATTGATGATTTGTGTATTAGTATCAAGATTAATATAACATATATTGCTCATAGTTCCTAACATATAATTATTGGGGATTTCGGTCAGTAAAGAGTAATTCTTGTGAGGTTATGTGGATAGTGAACAACACTTGGTTAAATGTTTAAACCCAAAGTTTTATTGGACCAGATGATGTCTGAAATATGGCTTGTAAGCATGCTTTTGCTTGCCATGTTCACAAGTATATCATGTAATTTGGTAAAGGTATTCTTGTCTCTTTTGCTACTAGTTTATGTCTGTCATCAATGCAATTATATTTATGACTCCATGAACCAGAGTGCTTTAGAATACTAAGAGATTTTCCTCTGAATAGCCACTGCTACAAGCATACTTTCAGGGATTGTGCATAGATCAGTAAGAAAAAGAAGTCAAACCATGACCACTTATTTTCCTAATGGAGAAAAAAATTTAGAAACAAATATCCTAGGAAATTTGCATTAAACTATTCTGATCTAATTGCCTACCACTCATCAAAGTAAAAAAAGGTGTGATAATTTGTTTGTCTTTTACTATTTTATATATATATATATATATATATATATATAAAGTTTTGCTCATGGGTGAAAGATAAGAGTTGAAAAAGCTCTATTAGATCTCTTTGTGCTTTGTGAATGTGATAAAGAGAGATGGGTAAATAGTGTAAATTAAAGGAACAATCAAAGAAGATTAACATAGCACACTCTATGGGACTACATTCATATAACTTGTATCCTTAAAAGTTATTAGCTAGAACTCTCACAATGTAGAATTATTCAGGTTTGGCATGGTAGAACTTTCAAATTAATGAGGTGGGTTTCTTTTAACAAGGGGGAACTGAAAGTGAAAAGGAATTGGGTAGGGTAGTTTTTTTACTGTGCTCTTTTTGTCTTGCTTAAATATGAAGGGATGACATAATCAATGGCCGTTGATTAGAGTTTAGAGTTCTCTTGAGGTTTTCATACAAATAATATTTCTTTGCTGCTTCATCATAAGGTTGTCATACATATAATATTCCTTAAATAAGTGTTATGATTGATTAGAATTTAGAGTTCTCTTGAGAACATACATGTATATCAGGGATATATCAGTTGAAATCCATCTTTGTCTGTTGTATTTGTCAAATGGGTTTTAGTTAGTCATTTTCTATCTCACATATGTGTATATTTACTACTCTAATGGCATATGTCTCTCTCTTTGGCTATTTTACTCAGTCATGAAATGCTGATGGAGTTTCTTGACAATCACTGCATGGTGGAGAATCAAAAGGAAAATGCCATGCATAGTTCTGCTACTGCTACTACTGCAGGCAAAGAAGCCATTGTGTCAGCCTTTGATTTCTTGTATTTGCCTATGGACTTCTAGTAAGTGGAATATATACTTATACATCTTTATTCTATATTGCCAGAATCTTCATTTAATTACTACTGTCACTTTTTGTTCTATTTGATATTTTGGGTATGTTTCATTAATTATATATGCTCCCTATTTTGGGTTTTAATTAATTAATGGTACATGTTGAGCATTTATTACTTTTACCTCTATTAATTAATGCAAATTGTGCTAGTATAAAAATTTGTTGTGGCTGTAATTCTGTGAATGTAACATGGGTACTACACAAACTAATGCATAACTGGATTAAACAAAGGTTATGCCTTTGTTAACTTCACAGACCCTAGAGCTATATGGAAGTTTCACCTTGCCTGTAATAATCAAGTTTAGGGCCATTGTCAGTCTGATGTGGCCCAAAATACTCCGGTCCAGTGAACTCCCAGGCCCAACAAGACACTACAGCCCAGTGAACTCCCATGCCCAACAAGACACTCCGGCCCAGTGAACTCCCAGACCCAACGAAATACTCAGGCCCAGCGAACTCCCAGGCCCAACAAACCTGCACATAGGCCCAGATATCACATACAGGGCAATTACACGCGTCGAGCTCTCTCAGCATGATAAGGCATACGTGGAATGGACAGATCATGCCTTCGCCACGTCAAAGCGTGGTTAGTAGCCCTAACTTCTCTGAAACACACAATCACTTTGACACACTCATCACCCTGAAACACGCCATTAGCACCTAATCTCTGTGAGCAGAAGCGGTATGGGCAAGCCCATACCCCCCACATGGGACACACCTACTTAAGGGATTGTAAGAAGGCAGAGATATGAAGTCCATGGGTAAGATTTCACACACTCCTGTCTAAAACACTTGATTTACTTTAAAGTCCAAGCGCTCGGTTTCGCCTTACCTCTAGTTCTGACTTGATCATCGGAGTGCCCTCAGAGGTCTCCCCTTCCCCTCATTCCGAGGGTCTTTAGTTCACCACTGTTGCTTGTGCAGGCCACGTATTGAGTGATTATATACCTAAATAATTAAGCAGATAATCGCACTCGGTTTACTTGCAAGTGCACAAAGTCAATAGTGTAGTATAGTGTGCGAAAGCAAGGTCATCTCCACAGGGATTGGTAAAGTTCAGTTTTTAGAATTAGCATATTTAAGTACAAAGAAATAAAATAACTGTTGTGTGTGATTTGATAATAATAAAGACATAGGGCTTTGATATCCACCACTAGTCATACTTTCCCAATTGTATAAGGTATCAGTGCACTAGCCTTATCATGTATACCTACTGGTCGCCAACCTAAGGGCATGGTATCTACTCCTTAAGCTATTGATCTCCCTAAGCAACGAGTTAGGCATGGTATCTACTCTAACTCTTTTCTTCCTTAAGGGATTCAGCATGGTATCTGCTTGAGTTGTTCCTTAAGAAAGCATAAGTACTATGGAAATCGACAACCACATGAGACCTAGGGCATGGTATCTACTCCCGGTTTTCCATATTGATTAACCCGGGTATCCAGATAAGATATCCCTTGTTACTAATGTTAGACCCAAGACTCGGTCATCCAAATTGATCTAACTAACAAGTCCATACCACATGCATACGTTGGCCATACACATACATATGAGGAACTTAAATAAGCATAGACATTAATCAAGTTAAGTAACATAATAAAGGCTATTGGCAAAGATTTATAAATGCATAAATATATGAGAAAGCATAACTAGGGCTTCAATCGAGCCCTATAAGAAAGTTAGTTACACATGCTGTCTAAACATAAAGAAAAGAATAAACCCGAGAGAAGAGGCGTTAATTCTCTCCCAAAGCTTACAACTCCAAGTAAAAGCTAAGAGAAATGTTCTCTAAGTTGTGTTTTTTGTTGTGTGTGCTTTACAGGTGTATTTATAGGTCTTTGAGAAGTCCTAAGAGGTGCAGGAAACCCTAAATTTCCTAAACCGAAAAAAAACTCTTTATTTTCAAAACAGGGTTCCGTAGTTTACTGTTCACGCCCGTATATGTGCGCTCGATCGCACACGTCTTGCGCTCGATCGCAATGCTACGCTCGATCCCTCTTCTGTGTGCACGATCGCATTGCATGGTGCGATCGATCGCAGATTGACCAGAGACTGCTCCAGGATTTCCAGACTTCTTCCCTTAAGTGCCAAAACTGCTTCTTTTCTTCCAAAACCTATAAAACACATGTGAAACACACAATTGGAGTAAAAGAGATAAAATTAACGTAATTAAGGACCTAACAAATGTAAATAAGGGGGCTTAAATATGAATATTTAAGCACCTATCACCACGTCAGCATCTTGACCACGTTAGCATCTACAATTTTCGGCATCAACAGATTGACGCCTTCTGTGGGAAACCACAATCTCTCGCTACAGTGAAAGCGAAGAAGTGCAAAAAGAACTCACTGTCACGATGCCGCTAAGAAGTAGTACTAAAAGGACCGACAAGGAAGCTTCAACAGCATGCTTGGCCCCTATCTGAGGCAGTGCTCGCAGTTACCAATCTGGACCTAGGTTCCCCATAATCCCCGAGCATATCACCCCTGGATCAAGCAAGAAACCCCCTGCCAGAGAGCAGCGCCCTCATCTCTTCGGAACCAACTCTCCTAATGACGAAGAAGCAGATGCACACCTTCAAGCCCTAGTGACTCAAGCTCAGTTCTAGGAGCTCTTCAGGATGATAGCCAACCTAACGGCCCAAGTTCGGGGAGGAGGTCAGCAACCTTCCCTTTCTCCCCACCAAGCTCCGGAGTAAGCAAAGTCATATGACAGAGATGATCCTATCTATAACCAGTCCCCTACCGAGCCCTCGCTGCATTGTAGCCGATCCAAAGAGAGCTCTTCCTAAAAAAGCAACCTCAACTTAGATAGACGGTTTGAAGTAATGGAAGAAAAGATAGACTTGGCTCTGAGACACAAGAATCTCAGTATCATGGATGAGCTCTGCATCCAAGACCCTCCATTCACGGAGGACATTCTCGAGACCCTACTTCCACCCAACTTCAGGATGCCTCAAGTCAAAATGTACGACGGCTCTGTGAATTCCATGGACCACCTACAGCACTACAAAACAACTATGATGCTACACTAGCACTCTGACCCAGTCATGTGTTATGCCTTCCCTTTAATTCTCGATAAGGCAGCAGGTACTTGGTACTCACGTCTGAAACCAGGAAGCATAAGCAATTTTAAAGAACTCAGTTACGCCTTCGCCTCACATTTCCTCAGTAATAAAAGGCCCAAGAAAACTTCAGAAAGCCTCTTCAACATTATTCAGCATCGAGGGGAGAGGCTCCGAGCCTACATATCCCGGTTCAATACAACGGTGTGGGAGATTCTTGACCTCGACTCAAATGTACAGGTAATGGCATTTAAGAATGGATTAAGGTCTGGTTTCTTCAGCTCCAAACTCACTCGGCGCCCGCTTAGAGACATGAATGAGATTCTGGTCCGAGCTGAGAAGTACATGTTGGTAGAGGATGACCAAGCCTTCGGAAGGGAGAGAAAGGGAGAAACAGAGAAGAAAAGGAAGGACCCTGACCCCTAGAAAGGAGTGGTCAAGAGACCCCACCAGGAGAACAGGTATAGACCCCACCCCCGAGTTGACGGCTTCACTCCCCTCAACGCCACTAGGACCAACGTCCTCATGCAGCTTCAAGATAAGTCTGTTCTCCAATGGCCACCTAGGAAGCCGCATCTCGGTGGGGATCAGAGACGATGATGTCGATTCCATAAGAACTATGGTCATGACACTAAGGAATGCCATGACCTGAAGGAGCAAATCGAAGCTCTTATCAACCGGGGATACCTAAAGGAGTTTACTGAACCTCAGAGGAGAGATGAGCCTACGCCGTCAAGAAGAGATGCTGGGCATCCCTATCGCCAACAGTAAGAGCGGCGAGACCCTCAAAGGAACCCCAAGACTGAGCAAGAAGGGCCCGATCAAAAGAAGCAGGAGGTGGCCACAACCACCCGCATCATCAAAACAATTTGCAGAGGCCCAGTCGCGGGAGATAGTTCGAGGCAGAGCAGTAAAGCATACACTAGGGCTGTAGCTTTTGTCAGTGGTCCCCACAAGAGAAGGAGAACAGAGCCCATAATCTCCTTTACAAAAGATGACCTAGAGGATGTGCAGACCCCTCACGATGATGCAGTGGTAATCTCTCTCCTAGTAGTCAATCATTAAATATGGCGGGTCCTCATTTGATAATGGTAGTTCCGCGGATATATTGTTTTATGATGTTTTCCAATGTATGGAGCTGAAGGATGGGCACCTAGAGCCAGCCCCGGCCCCTCTCTATGGTTTTGGTGGATCCTCAGTGTTCTCCGAAGGAAGCATAGTCCTCCCGGTAACTACAGGAACAGCACCAAGGACCTCTATGGTACAAACCACATTCCTGGTAGTCAAGCAGCCTTCCTCCTACAATATAATCATCAGCCGACCCACCCTTAACAAACTGAAGGCTGTTGTATCAACCTATCACCTGAAAGTCAAATTTCTTACCAGTAAGGGTGTGGGAATGATCAGAGTGGATCAGAAAGTCTCCCGAGCCTATTACCTAAATGCTGTCAAAGAAATAAAGAAGACTGAGGCCTTACCCCTTGAAGTGGAAGATCTCAGGGACGAGATGAAGACACCAAGAGGATGACCTGTGGAGGAGCTAACTCTAGTACCCCTCAGGAGGACCCCACCCAAACCATCCAAATAGGCGTAAACCTCTCTGAAGAGAACAGGAATGAGCTTCTCTCATTTCTCCAGAAAAATAAGGACCTGTTCGCCTGGTCAGCACCGGACATGCCTGGGATCAACCCTAAAACCATCGAGCATCGCCTGAATATGGACCCCAAGTGCAAGCCAGTCATTCAAAAGAAGAGGACCTTTGCCCCCGAGTGCTAGGTGACTATTAACACTGAAGTAGATAAATTACTGGAAGCTGGTTTTATTAGAGAGGCAAGGTACCCTGAGTGGGTATCTAATATCGTAATGGTCCGAGAAGCTAATGGTAAGTGGTGTATCTATATTGACTTCACCAATTTAAATAAGGCCTACCTAAAGGACAGCTTTCTTCTCCCTCGGGTTGACCAGATGGTGGATGCCACCTCAGGGCATAAACTCCTTTCTTTCATGGATGCATACTCCGGCTACAATCAGATCTTCATGCACAGACTGGCCCAAGACAAGACCGCTTTTGTCACTGATCGAGGGCTATACTGCTACAAAGTTACGCCTTTCGGGCTCAAGAACACTGGGTCAACCTATCAGAGGTTGGTGAATAAAATCTTCAAGGAGCAGATAGGACGGAATATGGGGGTCTATGTGGACGACATGCTGGTTAAAAGCTTAGAAGCATAGAACCACAGTTTCGAATTAGAAGAAGCATTCAAGGTATTACGCAAACATAACATGAGGTTGAATCCATCAAAGTGTGCGTTCGGGGTAACAGGGGGTAAATTCTTAGGGTTCATGGTCACCCAGAGAGGAATAGAAGTCAACATGGAGAAGATAAAATCCATCCTCGATATGACCCCCCTAAGTCCGTGAAGGAAGTCCAGCGGCTCACCGGCAGAGTCGCAGCCTTGAACCGGTTCACGTCCAAGTCTGCGGAAAGGTGTCTATCTTTCTTTAAGGCCATCAAGAAAGCAAAAGATTTCTCATGATCTGAGAGTTGCCAAGAAGCTTTTGAAAATTTGAAGAGATATCTGAGTTCACCATTGCACTTAACCAAGCCGCTCCCGGGTAAGGAGCTATTCCTTTATTTGTCAGCTGAGCAGAGACCTATGGCCTTTGTCCTCGTCCGGGAAGAGGTAGACATCCAGAAACTCATTTACTATGTCAGCAAAATTCTTCACAAAGCTGAAGCAAGGTATCCTCCTATTGAAAAGATGGCCTACACCTTAGTAGTAGCTGCACAGAAGCTTCGACCCTATTTCTAGGTGCATACCATCATCCTCATGACAGATTAGCCCCTAAGGCAGGTCTTGCATAATCCGAATGTTTCTGGAATGATGGTAAAATGGGCGGTAGAACTGGAAGAGTTTGACATCTGCTACCAGCCTCGACAAGCAATCAAGGGCCAGACTTTGGCTGACTTCATTGTAGAGACAACCCTGTCCATAGATCCTGACGAGTCTACAATATCAGTAACCATTAGACCTCCTCCAGAATGGACCCTCCATGTAGACGGATCTTCAAATTCACTGGGGAGTGGGGCATGACTCATTCTGTGTAGTCCAGAAGGCTGTACGATCGAGTACGCATTAAGGTTTGAGTTCAAGACCTCCAATAATGAGGCGGAGTATGAAACCCTTCTAGCTGGTCTAAGATTGGCCAAAGCATTGGCCATCGAGGTTCTGGATGCATTTAGTGACTCTCAATTGGTAGTAAGTCAAATAAAGGGAGAGTTTGAGGCCCGGGGAAAGAAGCTCTCCCAATATCTCCAAAAAGTGTAGAAGCTCACCTCCAACTTCAAGACGTTCCAGATAACTCAGATCCCCCAAGTTGAAAAACCCTAAAGTAGATGCTTTGGCCAACCTGGCCTCCTTCTGACACCTAGTACCCACCCAACCTATCTACTAGTGGAAGAGGAAGCAACATGAATAGACCCAATCCTGCACTACCTGAAAGATGGAAAAATCCCCGGGCAAAAGAATGAGGCCAAAAAGTTAATCTCCCAAGCCTCCCAGTACACTATCATAGATGGAAAGTTGTATAAAAGAGCTCTGACCATGCCGTACTTAAGATGCCTTCGTCTTGTCGAGGCCGATTATGCCCTATGAGAAGTCCACGAAGGCATATGCGAAAATCACTTAGAGGCTCGAGCCCTCGCCTTTAAGGTCCTATGCCAAGGGTATTACTGGCCTAAGATGAAAGAAAATGATGTCAACTTGGTCAAAAAGTGCAGAAGCTGCCATAGTACTCTCTAGTGCCACACTAACCTGCTAATCTCCTTACCTCAATCACTAGCCCAATTCCCTTTGCTATGTGGGTGATGGACATTCTAGGCCCGTTCACCGCTGCAGTTGGGCAAAAGAAGCACCTTATTGTGGCCATTGATTATTTCACCAAATGGGTTGAGGCAAAGCCATTGACCAGCATCATGGACCACCAAACCAGGAACTTTATGTGGAAGTCGATAGTATGTCGATTCAGGATTCCTCAAGTGCTGGTCACTAATAACGGAAGACAATTCGATAGCTTCTTGTTCAAAACATTCTGTGAAGACCTCCAAATCGAGCATCGGTTCTCATCAGTCGGGTATCCTCAGGCCAATGGTCAGGTCAAAGTTACCAATAGGACCCTCCTCCAGGGTATCAAGAAAAGACTAGACAATGAAGATAAACAGTGGGCTTAGCAGCTCCCTAATGTTTTATGGGCCTACTAGATGACCGTACACACTCCAACAAGAGAAACCTCGTTCTTTATGACGTATGGTTCAGAGGCCATCATCCCTGTCGAAATCAGAATTCCATCGGTACGTGTACAGTTCTTTGAACCAAGTAACAATGAGGAAGCCTTAAAAATGAGCGCGGATTTGGTTGACGAAGTGCGAGATTAAGCCCAGATCCGTCTGGCGGCATATCAACAAAGGACAGCCTGGTATTACAACTCTCGAGTTCCAAACTGGAGCTTCAAACTCCATGATCTCGCCCTCATCAGATAGGAAATCTCGTTCCAAATTGGGAAGGCCCATATAGAGTCCGAAGAGTTTGTCGGGCAGGCACTTTTGAGCTCGAGGAATTAAATAGCAAGCCAATCCCTCATACTTAGAATACGGAGCACCTTTGTAAATTCTATCAGTAGTATGTAATGTAAATAAAAGAATTAATAAAGTCCAAAGGTTGAGAAAACTCCAAAATTTCATTGAGTTAAAAGGAGAGGTACAAAAATAGGCACTATCAGCCTTAGCTACAAGATGGAAATAAGAAAATCTATTCTAGGGGGTAGGAACCTCCTGGACCTCGCCCTCCTCAGCTTCCTGGGCCTCGTCATCTCCCACCTCCCTGGCTTCACCCTCTGGGGCTTGCTAGGTCTCGCTCACTGGAGCCTCCTAAGCATCGACCATAGTGGTGTCCTCCGTATCTTCTCCCGAGGCGGCAGTACCGGATTCTCCTGAGCCACCCCCCAAGTAGAGGTCAGAAAAGTCTACCTCCGAAAAAAAAGACTCGACCCTCCTCTTGGCTTCATTAAAACCTTCAAGGTACTGGGCGGCTCCCTCATCCAACAAGGATTCGTCCCTCTCCACGGCCCGATGGTGAACCTAATCTAGTGCGGACTGGATCAGGTCCCGTTCTGCTGCCTTCCTCCGATACTCTCCAAGCTCGGCCCGGATTAGGTCAATCTCTTCCCTAAGGGCCTCTTCAGTCTAACGGTGGTGGTCTCTCTTAGAGATAGCATCTGCCTTAGCTTATTCAGCCGCTTCCAGAGCAGAGGTTAGATCATGGACTAAGCCCTTGGACTTTTCCAATTTATGTTCAGCCTTGGCTAAACAGTCTGCCATATCCAGGGTGCACCGAGAAAGCACTCCAGTCAGGACTCCGACGAAAATTGATTTGTAAAAATAGTTGTAGAATGAGAACCAAGGAAAGAGGGGCAGGGAAAAGAAACATTACCTGAGACAAGCTGACCTCTGTGGCAGAGCAAAATGCCTCGATGGGCCTCGCTGAAATCTCCACAATATCGCGGGGAGAGATCCCCAGCACAAGGTGCTCTTGAGCGACCTTCAGATGGGCGAACACAGAGTCATCCACCCTTAAGGCCAACCGAGGCCCAAAATGGGCAGTTAACTCAGGCCCTTCCTTGAACAAAGAAGGCCCCGGAGGAGGGGTGGGAACGACAGGACCCGCCAGCTTTTCAGAAGCTAGAGGCCTCAAGGGATTGCTCACTGGTATTGGCACCGTGGTTGGAGCCTTAGCCTTTTTTTTCTGTTGCCCCTGTCTGGAACCACTAGCTTTAGAGGCCCTTTTTCTCTCACGAACCATACACCTGGCCTTTGTAGCCATCTTCATATCTGCACAAAGAGTTAACATTAAGTGCCTTGGAAAGAAAACAAAAATTTCTATGAACTAAAAAATCGAGGGCTACCGTGCTCGAGTTTCGAGGGGAGACTGGGAGGACAGAGGCCGCACCTATGGAGTTTTTCGTTATCTCCAAGCACTTCGAGATCCAGAGGCACGACCAACATCGCCTTCAACTTCTCTTGCTCTCGGTGCAGGAGGTGAGGCCTCTTGCACTTGCCAACATGCTCCAGGCTCCAATTGAGGAGGATGTCGAAGCTCTCAGCACTCTGAAGGAAGAAAAAACCCCCCTTCCACCTCTTTATGAAAGAAGGCTTATCTTTCAGTACCCTTTTTCGCCGCCTCTAATTTACGATAACCTACCCCGTATGATCGAGCCAGGCTAGCTTGAAGTGGGCTTTAAACACATTAATGTTCATTACCCCTCCAACCTCCTGGCACACGGCAATAAACACCAGGATCAACTGGATCGAATTGGGCACCAGTTGACTCAGTGCGATACTGAAGTATCTAAGCACCGAGCAGAAGAACGGGTGAAGAGGGAGCCTAAGCCCAACCTTAAGTTGATGTTCATAAACACACAACTCGTAGGGCACCTGGCTCGATAGGGCATCACAGGCCCTCTTCCCCCCTCCGGGACCCTCATGTGGTAATCTAGGGGAATTCTATACTTAATCCTCATCCCCACGAGAATGGCCTTCTCCATAACACTTGGGATAGAGTTCACTTCAAAAGTCCACTCCTCCCTCTCAGTGTTCAAGGCATCATCTCTAATTATCATTGATGCCCGGACATCTTCATCTCCAGAGGACTCTCCATCATCACTCTTTCTATCTCCTCCCTTTGAGATATAGGGCACCAGTATAAGGGCCCTATCCTGAGAGGTAGCCTCTAAGGAAGAGACTTCTTCACTGGAGGAAACACCCATGGCTTCCTCCAACTCCCTCGACAAATCCCCACTATCTAAGGACATTCTACTCACCCAGAAAAGCTTTTGAGAAAGACTCCTATAAAAGTCAAGCATTCTCAAACTGTATTTTGCTGAACTTATCTCTCAAAACATAAGGATGAAAATGAGAAGCAACTCTCTTATATAGAAGCTGGGCCAGCAGAACCGAGAGGCATTAACTCAACTCTCCAAACGAAGTGACGCGCCCTTTGCTGTCACCAAGATGTCATTTTCGTACCCTAAGGTGACAGCTGTCATAAAAATGCACCTTCTGCTGTCACCAATGTGCCGCCATTTAATGTCAACCGTCATCGTTTGTCGCACCTACAAAAAAGAAAACACAGTACACCCAAAGTGGAGAAAAAGCCCACATACGCAAGGAGGAGGAAACCACATGAACATAATTTCTCCAAGTCTTGATCGCACAGCCAAAATCTCTCAAAGTTCGAGTGTCTGAGTTGCTTGTCAAAAGCTCGGACAAGTTCTCCAGCTCTGAGTGTTTGAGCTGCATGTTAAACGCTCGGACAAATTCTCCAAGTTCGAGCGTTTGAGCTACATATCAAACACTCGGACAAGTTCTCCAGGTCTGAGCCTTTGAGCTACTTATCAAATGCTCGGACAAGTTCTCTAGGTCCGAGTGTTTAAGTTGTTTGTCAAACACTAGGACAAGTTCTCCAGGTTTGAGCGTTTGAGCTGCATGTCAAATGCTCGGACAAGTTCTCCAGGTCTGAGCGTTTGAGCTGCTTGTCAAACGCTCGAACAAGTTCTCCAGGTTCGAGTGTTTGAGCTGCTTGTCAAACGCTCGGACAAGTTCTCCAGGTCCGAGCATTTGAGCTGCTTGTCAAATGCTCAAACAAGTTCTCCAGGTCCGAGTGTTTGAGCTGCTTGTCAAACGCTCGAATAACTTCTTTAGGACCAAGCTTTTGAGCTGCTTGTTAAACGCTCGGACACTTGTCAAATACTCAGACAAGTTCTCCAGGTCCGAGTGTTTGAGCTGCTTGTCAAACACTCGGACAAGTTCTCCAGGTTCAAGCGTTTGAACTGCTTGTCAAACGCTCAGACAAGTTCTCTAGGTCCAAGCATTTGAGCTGCTTGTCAAATGCTCGAACAAGTTCTCCAAGTCCGAGCGTTTAAGTTACTTGTCAAACACTCGGATAATATCTCTAGGACCGAGCATTTGAGTTGCTTGTCAAATGCTCGGACAAGTTTTCCAGGTCCGAGCGTTTGAGTTGTTTGTCAAACACTCGGATAAGTTCTCCAGGTCCGAGCGTTTAAGCTGCTTGTCAAACGCTCGAACAAGTTCTCTAGGTCCGAGTGTTTGAGCTGATTGTCAAACGCTCGAAAAAGTTCTCCAGGTCCGAGCAAGCTGCTTGTCAAACGCTCGGACAAGTTCTCCATTTCCCAGCATTTGAGCTACTTGTTAAACACTGGGACCAGTTCACTTGGTCCGAGTATTTGAGATGCTTGTCAAACGCTCGGACAAGTTCTCCAGGTTCGAGTGTTTGAGCTGCTTGTCAAACGCTCGGACAAGTTCTCCAGGACCGAGCGTTTGAACTACTTGTCAAAGGCTCAGACAAGTTCTCCAGGTCTGAGCGTTTGAGATGCTTGTCAAACGCTCGGACAAGTTCTCTAGGTCCGAGCGTTTGAGCTGCTTATCAAATGCTCGAACAAGTTCTCAAGGTCCATGCGTTTGAGTTACTTATTAAACGCTCAGAAAACTTCTCTATGACCGAGCACTTGAGCTGCTTGTCAAACTCTCGGATAAGTTCTCCAGGTTTGAGCGTTTGAGCTGCTTGTTAAATGTTAGGACAAGTTCTCCAGGTCTGAGCGTTTGAGCTGCTTGTCAAACGCTAGGACAAGTTCTCAAGGTCTGAGCGTTTGAGCTGCTTGTCAAACGCTCGGATAAGTTCTCAAGGTCTGAGTGTTTGAACTGCTTATCAAACGATCGGACAAGTTATCCAGGTCCGAGTGTTTGAGCTGCTTGTCAAACGCTCGAACAAGTTCTCCAGGTTTGAGCTGCTTGTCAAATGCTGGGACTAATTCTCCAAGTCTGAGCGTTTAAGCTGCTTGACAAACGCTCGAACCAGTTCTCTATGTCCGAATGTTTGAGCTGCTAATCAAACGCTCAGACCAGTTCTCCAAGTCCGAGCATTTGAACTGCTTTGCTAACGCTCGGACCAGTTCTCCAAGTCCGAGCATTTGAAACTTCTCCCTAATTTCGCCCAAAATCAGGATCGTTTCATTGAAACAAGTGTAAAAGGCAAGGATATCTTGTGAGACAAAGATTGAAAGAAATATATTTTATTAATTAAAGAAGTTACAGCTAACAACCTCGAAGTACAAAGGGAAAACCGAGACACCAAGCTTTTTAGGCAGTCTAGTACACGAGCTACCCCAGTTTCTTAGTCTTCCTTGGGCTCCCTTCTGAGCCTGAAAGCTCTCACTTATTGTGAGCAGCTCCAGGCCCAGGAGACCTCCTCAACCGCTCCCACTCGTAATCTGGAAGAGGTCCTTGCCCCCGCTCAGAATCTGAAAGAGGTCCTAGCTCCCGCTTGGAATTAGGAAGAGGTCTTTACTCGTTGAGTAACATTCTCCCTCCAGAGTGGGCCTTTCCACCCTTTTGGCTTCCATAAATCCCTCAAGGAACTGCTGACTCCCCTCCCTTTCCAGGAGCACCACCATCAGAATTTTCTACGTCAGAACGTGACCCCTCAGTCAGAAGGTAAGGCCAAACCTCTCTATCAATTCTCAAGAAACTAAACTTGTTTCAGTTTAAAAGAAAAGGTGTCAGTTCAACAAAGGAATTTAATGCAAAAAATGGAAAAAATATGAGACTTTACAGTTTCGAGACCACTCACGCTTCTCTAGACGACTTTTCTTGAGAATAACGAATCGGCTCCCAAGGACAGCCAAACATAAGTTTGACTCATGCGTACATCTTTAGCTCCATTAAAAGCTCGTGCCACACAATACTTCCTTAAGTACATAAATATACTCAAGGAAGTGGGGGGCCTGTGATGTGGCCCAAAATACTCCGGCCCAGTGAACTCCCAGGCTCAACAAGACACTCCGACCTAGTGAACTCCCAGGCCCAACAAGACACTCCGACTTAATGAACTCCTAGACCCAACGAAATACTCCGGCCCAGCGAACTCTCAGGCCTAACAAACCTGTACATAGGCCCAGATATCACTTACAGGGCAACTACACGCGTCGAGCTCTCTCAGCATGATAAGGCATACGTGGAATGGACAGGTCATGCCTTCGCCACGTCAAAGCATGGTTAGTAGCCCTAACTCCTCTGAAACATGCTATCACTCAGGCACACTCATCACCCTGAAACACACCATTAGCACCTAATCTCTGTGAGCAGAAGCGGTATGGGCAAGCCCATACCCCCCACATGGAACACACCTACTCGAGGGACTGTAAGAAGGCAGAGATATGAAGTCTATGGGTAAGATTTTGATAAGTGCTTAAATAGTCATATTTAAGCCCCTTAATTTACACTTGTTAGACTCTTTACTTATCTATTTTAGTAGATTATACTTTACTTTTGTGTTTTGTGTGTTTTTCACAGGTCTTGGACAAAAAGATAACAAAATGGAGCTTTTAGAAGCAAAAAGTGAAGTTCTGCCCTCTAGATAGAAATTCACCAATCCCTGTGGAAATGATCTCGCACTTGCACACTATGCTACCACAGACCTTGTGCACTTGCAAGTAAAACTAAAACGATTATTTGCCTAATTATTTAAGTAAATAAACGCTCAACAGATTTCACACACTCTTGTCTAAAACACTTGATTTACTTTAAAGTCCAAGCGCACGGTTTCGCCTTACCTCTAGTTCTGACTTGATCATCGGAGTGCCCTCGGAGGTCTTCCCCTGCCCTCCTTCTGAGGGTCTTTAGTTGACCACTGTTGCTTGTGCAGGCCACGTCAACATCTTGACCACGTCAGCATATACAATTTTCGGCATCAACACAGTCCAAGAAGAGAAGTCAAATAGCCTGTGCTAGGCTCCAGGTAATATAACTAGATCTAATCATTAATTATTAATGCAAAAATCACACAAAAGATTTTCTGATCTTTGGGGATTTTCAATTTTTTTTTAAAGATGCTAATTTTAATTATTTGATTGATTTTTAAATAAAACAGGATAAAGAGGAACTGGTACAGCATTTGAAGGGTATGGCCTTTCCTTGTGGGGACTTTTTACTAATATGTTTCAGCCCAATTCTTGATGGTTCAAAGGATCAGTCAGTGTGGCACTGCACAGTTGGCATCATCTGTACAACCACTACTTACCTACTGTGAAAAGAGAAACTGATAACCTACACCAAAGTACCAAACCCAAATCTTGGGTCTCTGTGTTAGATTTTGTTGTGTGTTTAGTGTGTAAATGTGGTTTGACATGACATGCTTGTCGCAATCACATAAATGCTTGTTGGATTTTTGGGGGAAGAGGGGATGCCATGTTTTGAGATTGCTGGTTTGGTGCTATTTCAGTTTTTTTTTTTGTTTTGTTACTATGTAAATAGGTTTTGATTACAAGGGTTAGTTAGCTAAATTAAGGGTCACTGCTCTGCTCACTGTGGGTGTTGAGTAGAGAAGGGCAGAGGGTGGACCTTGGCACCTGGATCTGATGACCAAAGGCAAGGTGATGGGATCCACCCTTCAGATGGATGGCTGTCATTGGTGGGGGGGCAGTAGTAACATTTTGTCCTCCTTTTTGCTGGGTATTGTTGTCTTTTGAAATTAACCCTTAATTCTTTTTTAACACGTTAGTTGATGTAAATTAGTAAATGTAATGCTTGTTGACTACAGCAGGAAAGAGATTGCTTAAAAATAACCTTGTCATATTCCAATTTTTGGTTATTTTTTTGCCTTTTGAGTGACACTCCTATGAGTTACAGAAGGAAATCCTATAGAAATTAATTAATGCTTCTCCATGTGAAGGCATCATGATCTCACTTTTGCTATGGTAATATTTACGTGCCTAGTGAACTTTGAGCAGACAATATTTGTTAATACTTGTGAAAATGTCAGGAAACAGAATATGGTCTTTTCCTCATTCTCTTAGAGCTTGAAATGAGGAAAGTAGCCCAAAAGGTTCTTTTTCAGTTTTCACCAATTGAAGCAATGAGAAACAAAGGCAATAAATTTAAATTTTTTAAATTTTGAGGTATTATAAAGATTATTTGATAATTAAAATTTATGTCTATTACATGATTTACTTTACAATTTTTTACAATAGAGGAATTGATCTCATTAATAACTATTGTATCGAAAGGAATATTGGAATACATCAACGTGCGTGCAATGCCTAGATTCAAGCCCGCTAGACAACTTCTTATAGTTGTTGCTTATTGTGTCGTAAATAATTTTGTATGTCAGTGTTCTCATAGTGATCAACTGTTTAATGAATGAGAAACAGAGGGCTATGAAGTAGAAAGCAAAGAAGAGTCGAGCACATTTACAAATAATTATACAGTTGATTTGGCTGATGCATGTGCAGCAGTTATGACTGCGTTTCGTGAGCTTATTGCCAATCAGATGTGGGCATACCGTTTTAGTATTTAATTTAATATATGGTAATCATATTAAGTCAGTAAGAGTTAGTTAATTTAATATCCTTATTTGTGTTAATTTAGTTTTTTTAGTTACTGAATTATTTTTGCTATTTTTAGGAATATATTTTACATATTAATATATTATTTGACTTATAGGATGTGAGGATGACAAACCAACCAAATTGGGGCAAACCCCTTTTGCATGAAGAATTTTGGGCCGTTCATTTCTATTTTATCAATTTATCAAAGTTTATTTGATCAATGAATGTTGTATCTTAAAGTTGTCCTCAATTAACTTATTTTTAAGAAGAAAAGTATGCCATCTTTTAGATATTGAACAAACTTGAATATTGTATTTTATGGGTTGGTTGTTCATGTTTTATCAAATTGTGAAAACTGTATTGTATTTTTTATTTTTATTTTTTAGAATTTATTTAACAAACAAACATGACATGACCAGTGGATGAGTGTTGTCATGTTTGATTCATGATATATAAAAAATACTAACATTTTAAAAATAAAATAATATTAATTATTTTCAAGTATTTGGTGTGTGCTAAAAAAATTTGTATTTAGTAAATATGAGAAATAAAATTAATTTTAGATATTAAAATTTAAACCGAAAACTGAAAAATAATTACAAAAAGGTATAATTAAAACAGTTTTCTATTTTCAAAACAGTTTTCAAAATAAGATTATCCAAACAACATTTCACTGTTTTCTGTTTTGGAAACAGTTTTTGAGTTACAGTTATCCAAATATGTTTTCTTCTGAAAACTGTTTTCAGTTTTTATTTTCGAAAACAGTTTCAAAAACTGAAAACTGTTACCCAAATATACCCCTAATATACTCACAAGGAAGATGTCCAGTGACTAATAAAATATTTGAAGAATCTTCTCACGCTTTTCTTCCAATGAAAGATCTCGTTTCTTTGACTACATCACGATTGAACGAAAAAGGATTAGACCTTCCATGAATATGCCAGTATAGCAACAACTTACAAGATACGATAAGAGGAAACTTTTATTAAGATTGTTTAGATCAAACAATGAATGGCAACGCATCGTTTCCATAAGAAACTTCTCCAGCCACATACAAAATGTTACGCTCCTACTAAAAAAAATTAGAACTTATTTTTACGACCTTCTGTGTTTCACTATCTATTATTAGTATCTTCCCTAGGAGTTTCGAAAATGTATATTAAATTATAATTACCCAAAAGATAGTCTAAACCAAGCAGTATAACCATTAGGAAGCACAAGCTCATACTTGATTTTGATTTTGGATTAATAAACAATAACTAATCTATCACAAATCATCTATCACTCCAGCAATCTTTTTACCAGAGATCCCATACGAAACTTCACATTAAACGTTCAACTCATATGCCTAAGTTTTTTCTTCATGCAATTATACTGTTTGTTAATTGTCCCCAAACAACTAATCTAGCTTCAAGTGGAGGATTTAAATGGAGCAAAAACAGCACAATTAAGCTCGGTGAAATTACTGGTCTGCCTCCCTTTGGCTGCCGGGAAAATAACAGAAAAAACTAAAGTTACTTATAAAATGGCTTGGGCAGAGATATTCCGTTCTCTAAGTTGCCAATTGATAGAAAATTTTCAAATTCAACAGTTAATTTTTTTTGTTCTCTTTTTATGTTCCTGCATTTTCTAAGCATCCAAACAAAACAATGGACTTAGAACATGACATGATTGTATTAATTGTCAAACTGTGAATGTTGGAAGTTCAACCGAATTTACATGCCCAAATCTTTCATGTTTGGATTTGGTGAAGAGAAAATAATTGATGAACATAATAGTTAAACAAAAATTAATTTGAGATCATAAAATGGTCATTATTTGATCTATACGGACAAAATTACGAATAAAAGATAAGGGTTTAGAGATTAGTTTACCATTGAGACACGTGGTAGCTGAAGAAGGAAATGAAACACTAAAGGCAATCGCAACTCTTTCCTTTGCTCGCTCTCTATTAGAGAAATTTTAAGTTGATGAGTGTCCAAAAAGGCTCCAGGTAAGTGTGCACTTTTTTATAGCAAATTTTGATTGATTTTTTTTCATAAGTTAAGTAGTAGTTTACCTTTGGAGTTTTCAAAAGAGTAATTTAATTTTAATTTTTTTAATTAGAAACAATTCAAATTATTTATCTGATTTTAATAAAAAAATTATCAAAAAATTTAATATATTCTTTAACTTGTCAAGTCAGATAGATAAAATTACTAAAAATTTATATATTTTTTATTTGACAGGACAAGTTAACAAATATATTAAATTTTCAAGTAATCTTTTAGCCTGAATTTAGTTAGAATTTGATCAAAATCAGATTAATAGATTGAATTACTCTAAATTAACAAAATCAAAAATTAAATTGATTTTTTTAAAAATTTAAAAGACAAATTTCTATTTAATCTTAAATTTAAAATAAATTTGTATTTAAGTCCAAATTTATTGTAATACAAACCTAAAATACAAAATTACAATGGAGCTAGAGCAAGAGCAAGAGCACGAGATCATTCAACTTCAAAAATATTAAAATTGAGAGCGACCCAAAACGTTTATATATTTATAATATTTAAATTATAAATATTTATTTATAATTAAATACATAAAATATACGTTATTTTCGATATATTACTGTAAATGAATAAAAACTATGTTATTATTAATACATTATATTGAAAAAAAAAGTCCTCTGCAGCCTTTTGGTGTTTCAGCATCAATTTCATTTGACTTGGACAGGGTTGTTATGCCATGCCTGCTGGCTTAATCTTACTTTCGCTGCTTTGTTTTTCTGCTGCAATTCCAGTTCATGGGCAGCTCCAATCAGGTTAGCGATTGCTTTTTAAGAAGATAGATTTCATCTTGTTGAATCCCTCATGAGTTTGCCTTTTGTTTTTGATTTTCAACGAAATGATACAAAGCATCTGCTTTCTTCTCTATTTGTGTCTCTTATACTGTTTGTTTAAACAAGCAGAAAAAAAAAATTGTACCTTTTTAACCGTGTCCTAATTATTCTCCTTTCGATCAGGGTACATAAGCATTGATTGTTGTGCACCAGTGAATTTCCACCATGAAGACATTGATACTGGTGTACGCTATGTTTCTGATGGAGCTTACATAGATACTGGGATAAACAAGAACATTTCTACTGAATATGCGTAGAAATGGCAGTTTGAACTTGAATTATTTTAAATTTGTGTCAATGCTTCTGATGTTATTACCTATCTTAGAAGTTTTCCTCAAGGAAACAAGAATTGTTACACCTTTGCAGCTAGAATGGCAGTTTGAACTTTATTAGAGCTTCCTTCTTGTATGGAAACTATGATGGTAGGAAGAAGCCCCCAGAATTTGATCTCTATCTTGATGTTAATCTCTGGTCCTCAGTGGAATTCAGCAATGCTTCTGATGTTGTTACAACAGAGATTATCAGCGTTGCGGCATCAAATACTATGCATATTTGCCTTGTAAACAAAGGTTTAGGGACTCGTTTTATATCAGCATTGGAGCTTAGGACACTGAATATTTCAATTTATGGTACTGAGTTTGGGACCTCTGCTTCATTAGTACTCTTCGAAAGGCTGGACATTGGGTATGCTAATGGAAGTGGTCGATACAAAGATGATATCTATGATCGCCTTTGGTCTCCCTATAAAAACTCCTCTTCTTGGGATTTGGTTAGTACATCAATTGCGATTAATAGTAATGAAAATGGTTACAAAGCGCCATTTGAATCTGAAAGATCAAAGGCTGGAGTACTAATGACTTCAAATGGCGCTTTGATCTTTCGGATTCAGTTAAGGACAAAAGATGTGACAATAATTAATCATATTATGGATTTGTAGGAATCTGAAAGGAAAGCAACTATCCAGTTCTGTTCCTAAAGCTCTTATAGAAAGATCAAAGGCTGGAGTACTTACACTGAGGTGTGTCTTTCCATCTTAATTTCTGAAAAAAAAAAAAAAAAATGGCAGAAGATGCATCTGCCTTTGATTATCATCTCTGATTTGCAAGTTGTTTAGAGAAAATGAAAGTGGTCCTTTTTCTAGGACCTCATGATGTACAACAATGAACTAAAACATGGTATGTGACACCGTAAAATATATTTCAATTGCATTTTCGTTGCTTCCAGTGTGGATGACCAAAATCGTTGTAGCTCAAGTTCATGTCAAAATAAGAAGAAACTTGCTGTTCCATTAGTTGCAACAATATCATCGGTATTGGCCCTCTCAATTGCTCTGATTATCATATGGAAATTTCAGAGAAAAAGAAAATCAGGTACTTTTTTTCTTTGATATGATAAAATCAAATACTTCTTACTGTAAGCAATTAACACAAAATTCTTAAAACTTGAGCTGCAGAAACAAATATTTCAAACGGTGAAGGAAGACCCTTAGTGTCAATCAAGAGGCAGTTTACTTATGCTGAGGTTTTAAACATTACCAACAATTTCCAAACTGCCATTGGGAAGGGAGGATTCGGGACTGTATACCTTGGATGCTTGAAAGGTGGTACCCAAGTTGCGGTCAAGATGTTGAATACCTCGTCGTCTCAAGGGCCTCAGGAATTTCAAACTGAGGTTTGTGATTTGTCTTTTCCCGCATTGGTTTGGACATGAGTTGTGATACAAAAGCAATCAAACTCTTTCAGAGACAAGAAGAAGAGAAAGCATGAATAAACAGTATTTTGTTCTGTATCTCGTTAAGGAAGAAAGAAAGCATCCGTGGAATGCAAATTATTAAATTATTATTAGGAGACTAATTAGTTGCTGGTGACATACAGGCAGAGCTTCTGATGAGAGTTCATCATAGGAATTTGGCTTCCTTCATTGGATATTGTGATGATGGTTGCAACATGGCACTTATCTATGACTACATGGCCAATCGAAATTTAAAGAATTATCTTTTAAGTATGGCAATGCTATATTATCATTTCCATATTACTATATGAGAAGTGAACTTAATTACAAAAATTTAATGCCTCTCTCTATGTTCTTAGTCTTTTTAATTCTCCTATCAGCTCAAGAAACTCGAGCTTGTCAAGAACTAATTCATATATATTTGTGGCTGCATATCAAAGTTCACATGCCTTGAGTTGGGAGATGAGACTTCGCATAGCAATAGATGCCGTACAAGGTTAGACTATTTTCACTTTGTACGTGGTCCAGGCCTCCATTGGCATTGTCTTGAGTAAGAACCATCAGCGATTACTCTAATGATTGAAAACGTATGCTCTTCCTTTTCCTGTCATCCAGTGTGCATTCCAATTTTGCCTCCCTTGCGTTGAACCCATTCTAATTTCTTTTCAATATTTTTTTTTTCATTTTTTCTTCTATTTGATATGTTCAATTTGCACTTTGAAATTCTATCACAGGTCTTGTGCCTCTGCATGGTATTAGATCAGTATGCCAACATTTTTTTACATCTTCCTGTGCTTAATTTGTACTAGAGGTTGATGATGAATCATGGCTTGCAGGACTAGAATATTTGCATCATGGATGCAAGCCACCAATAATACACAGAGATGTCAAGACAGCCAACATTCTCTTAAGTGAAAATTTGGATGCTAAAATAGCAGATTTTGGTCTCTCTAAGGCTTTTCCCAGTGATAGCCATAGTCATGTATTGACTGCAGTCGTGGGCACAGCAGGATACCTTGACCCAGAGTATGCTCTCACTGTTACATTCCTTTACTACTCATATTCAGAAGTATGGCTATGTTGCATTTGGTTGGAATATTTCTTGATTCATATATGTAATAATTAGCATCCAAAAGTATTTTTAAGTGACAAATTTAATTTTTGTTCCATCTATCTAGGTACTACAATTCAAGAAAGCTGAATGAGAAGAGTGATGCATATAGTTTTGGGGTTGTCCTCTTTGAGCTAATCACTGGCCAACCAGCAATCATAAAGAGCGATGAACATATTCACATAATTCAATGGGTGAGTCCAATGCATGAAAGAGGAGATATAACAAGTGTTGTTGATCAAAGATTGCAAGGAGATTTTGATGTGAACTCTGCCTGGAAAGCTTTGGAAGTGGCAATGTCATGCACCATGCCAACCTCCATTCATAGAGCTACAATGAGTTCTGTGTTAGCAGAGCTGAAACAGTGCTTGGCAATGGAGTTGTCTCACTTGCATGATCAGGTTAGGAGGAATGCTGAGATGAGGGACGACATCTACATCCGATACAATTCCCCTGAAGTGTTCTCCACGGATCAAGATTCCATGACTGCTCCTTCAACAAGATAATTATGAAGCTTCAACTGGCTGTTGAATTAGACGCTAACTATAAGTTGTTTGTAACTTCAAGCAAATGTATCTTTAGTTTCTCGAAACCTATTTTAGCTTTTGATTAACTTGTAAAGTTTATTTCTATTTCGTTATTAGTAATTCTTTGTAAAATCAGTTATATTTCTATTTCAAGAACATGCATACTTACAGATATTATAAAGGATCGAAGGAAAAACATATTCTTATTGGAGTGTAATATTTGAGAAATACTCATGTATTATTTTATTGTTTCAAGTCTTTTGTGGTTTACTTTTGGTAAACAAAGAATCAGTTCGGACTTCAACCACTTTTGGTGGGTACGTCTTGGATCCTAAACCTTAAGGTGCATAATCTTCTACACTCCATGCACCGGAGAAACGGGCTACTCAATTAAATAGCTTTGAAACTTCACACGGTGAGATCCTAAGCTCTACTCCTAAGTCACTTTTTAATAGTTCAAGTCTTTTGAGTTTTGACTATCGAAGATCTATACCGTAAATTGTAACTTCTGAAAAGACCACCATTAATTTTTTTCAAAATCAATGTGTAACATTCGGAGCAAAGCACCATATTAGAATTAAAAATTCTTAAAGAAACATAATGTCCCACACTTCAAATTCTTCAAGTGCCCACCAAGGAGTCTACATCTTAATGTTTTCACTTCATCAAGACAAATGTAAAAGTAGTAAGTCTTTTAGACAATCAGCCAAAGTAGCCAAGACTTGGTGATCATATACCCACAACAGAACTTAGAATTTTCCCCACATCATTAACAAATTTTAGCAACCAAATAAAGGAATCTCATAAAGTGTGAGTTAAGTTCTCTCTTTTCTTTTTTCCCCCTTAGTTTATTTATTTATTTATTTTTTTTGTGTTTCTTTTCTTTGGATTATAGTGATGAAAGTTCAAGGAGTCTACATAGAGGGTCTTAAACATTGACTCGAATCCACGTGCTTTATATGGCCAACACATGAACAAAGTAAAAAACTCTTTTTTGGTCATCAGAGGACGTAAGATTCACGAAAATATTGCATGAGCCATAGAATTGGTTATAGATCTTGACAAAAAATGTTTGGAGGCAACATGATTCTCAAAATAGACATTGCTAAAGTTTATGATTGGATGAAGTGGAGTTTACTTCTTCAAGTCTAATTGTTGGTATTCTCTTTCACTCAATGGCCAATCAAATGGTTTTTTTTTTTTCACCTCATTTAGAGGTTACTGGCAAAAAATCCAAAAAAAGAATTTTTTGTACGAAACTAAAAGTGAGGTATGAATGTCCCAGAAAAAAAAAAAACTTATCTAGCACAGTACCATGAGAGTTACATGACACAAAGGTTCATGTCACTTTTGAATGAAAATAAAATATATTTTTCCTCCCTCTTCTCATGCCATTTAATGATAAGATGGATTATTGTACCATGAATCTCTCAAAACACTATGTCAAACAAAAACTTTTCCAAAAAAAAATGCATTTGTGCTATAAAAAATTGTTAGGTCTAGAAGATGCAATTTAATGAAATTATGGATCCGATTTCAGCAGCAATCATTGTCTCTATCTTACTTAGGGGTTCCATTGTTAAGGTAAGGCAAAGACTTGTTATTTTGATTCCTTGGTGCACAAAATTCGTAACAGACTGGATTCTTGGAAAACTGAATTCATGCTATTATGCATAGCAACAACTATTTACTCACAGAAGTTCCTATCTTGTCCTTTAAAACAAGGTCATCATCCAGTAAACTCTGGACAACATCTTTGACAGACTGGGTAATAACACCTTTTTTGGGTCCCAACTTCTCAAGCTTCTTGAGCTGAAACAATTAACAAAATGGATGAATTAGTTGGTGCTCACATATGGAACATAAGTAAGAAATAGAAACTCACTAAATAAGCACTTCAAGAATAATCTAAGGCATGAATCAAGAAACTGAGGGAGCTATCATGGCCAGCAAACAGCATGCAACATAAGTTGACAGAAAAGTTATTCTCATCCCTGGTTGGGTAAAATGCTAATGAGCCTCCCATCTAAACCTTGTAGTCTAAATTACTCAGGACACAAACTATAAGAAGTGAGCAATGTGTTCAAATTAAGTATTGCGGAATGTAAAGAATTTCAGTCAGGGATTCAATCAAGGATGTTGATGAAGGAAAAAATAAATAGATCTCTCTTTTTCTTTTCTCTCATCATTTCTTGTAACGTTTGATCTTTGACTAAGCACGTCGCCTATAACATACCATTAATCACTTAGTAACTACATAAACATACTATTATCTAAACAAGGTAAGACCAAGAAAAAGTTCAGATATGAAGTCAACAGTCTCACCATCCCTAACCAATGAAAAGGCTATCATAAAAAACCATCTGCTTCACAATCTTGAGTGCAATGGATAACAAAAGTAATCACAGGCATAACTTAGAGGAAAAAGAAAGAAAGGAAAAAGGTTCTAGTTAGCAACCCAAAGATATAGGAAACAAGAGCTACAGTATATCTCATCTAGGCTAGATCACTTGACAAGCTACAACATATCTTGGAAGCACAGAAACTACTCATTATGCATGAGCTCTGCCATTTTTTTGTGCTTTCGGACAACTCCTTCGCAATCAGACACTGTCTAACAACAATGCTGATTCTAACTAAGAAAATAAATCATAATACGAAGAATATACATCCACCATTTTCTAGTCCAGTTGCAACAAGTCAACAACACATTTAGAAGGAAAGGAAGCCTTCATATTGAGTACAACCCTATATGAAAAATAGACCTCTAAATTTACACAAATTGATCCAGAAGTCAAAACAAAGCCCACAAAATGGAATTGCCAAAAAGGGTAAGTATACAATATACTCACAAGGAAGAAGTCTTGTGACTCATAAAATATTTGAAGAATCTTCTCACGCTTTTCTTCTAATGAAAGACCTCGTTTCTTCGACTGCATCACGATTGAACGAAAAAGGAATAGACCTTCCATGAACATGCCAGTATAACATCAACTTACAAGAAACGATAAGAGGAAACTTTTATTAAGATTGTTCACATCAAACATGAATGGCAACGCATCGTATCCATAAGCAACTCCTCTAGCCACATACGAAATGTTACGCTCCAACTCTTCATGCAAATCTACTGTTTGTTAATTGTCCCCAAACAACTAATCCAGCTTCAAGTGGAGGATTTAAATGGCGCAAAAACCGCACAATTAAGCTCGGTGAAATTACCAGTTTGCCTCCGTTTGGCTGTCGGGAAAATGACAGTGAAAACTAAAGTTACATATAAAATCGCTTAGGCAGAGATATTCCATTCTCTAAGTTGCCAATTGATAGAAAATTTTCAAATTCAACAGTTATTTTTTTTCTCTTTTTATCTTCCTGCATTTTCTAAGCATCCAAACAAAACAATAGACTTAGAACATGACATGTGTTGATGCCTAATCTACGTTGCTGAGCTAGAGGTCGATGCTTCAGGGGACTACACAAGGAAATAAGGGTGAACTAGAGCATTTTCGGAGGAGAGGGGGGGTGATGCCTCCGAGGACACTCCGACACTTTTGTCAGTGTAGGGTTTTGGAGAAATGGAGAGAATTATGACACTAGCATTTTCAGTAATGAGCAAGAAATTGAAGATGGTTTTGATTTGCATACCTTGGGCCTTTTATAGTGATTCAGAGGTGGGGTTACCCACGTGCTAGGGATGGGGCAATCCTAGAGATCCCGTTCTTCCAGTGGGGGTCTAGTCGCATGTCTTGGGATGGCCCCATCCTGTAATCACGCTTATAGTCCTGTACAGGGGAGCTCGTGAGTGACAATGGTGTTTTCAACTGCTCGTCCACGTGTCATCAGATTATTGGAGAGAAGTTGTCCACGTGTCACCGGTCTATTGGGGAGGAGTTGTCCACATGTCCTTATGCTACTGGAGAAGAGTTGTCCACGTGTCCTCATGCTACTAGAGGAGAGTTATCCACGCGTCATCATATCATTGGGTAGTAAATTATTGATTGTATCAAAGGCCCCCCACTTCCTTAAGTACATTTATGTGCTCTAAGGAAGTATGATGGGACTTCGACCTTTAGAGGCATTGGTCCAAGCATATAAGCAACAGTCAATATGCTCGGTCTTGGAGACATTGGTCCGAGCGTATGAGCAGCAGTCAATATGCTCGACCTTAGAGATGTTGGTTCGAGCATATGAGCAGTAGTAAATATGCTAGGCTTTGGAGACGTTGGTCTGAGCATATGAGGAAACCACCTAGGAGGCCGAGCCTTGGCCTTCAAAGTGCTCCGACAAGGCTACTACTGGCCCAAAATGCAAAAAGACGCCATGGAATTGGTTAAGAAGTGCAAAAACTGTCAGCAATACTCTCCGGTACCCCACCAGCCTGCGAACCCTCTTGCCTCGATTACGAGCCCACTCCCCTTTGCCATATGGGGGATGGACCTCTTCAGTTCCTTCACCGGAGTGCCCGGCCAATGAAAGCAACTCATCGTGGCAATAGATTACTTCACCAAGTGGGTAGAGGCGAAACCACTGGCTAGCATAACTGATCACCAGTCTCGAAGTTTTGTTTGGAAGTCAGTAGTATGCTGTTTCGGCGTACCTCATATACTGGTGATCGAAAACAAAAAACAATTTAACTGTGCTCGGTTCAAGGTATTCTGCGAAGAGCTATGCATCGAACACAGATTCTCCTCTATCGAGTACCCACAAGCTAACGAATAGGCCGAAGTAACCAATATGACACTTCTGCAAGGCATCAAGAGAAGGTTGGATGAAACAGACAAACAGTTGACCAACCACCTGCTAAACATACTTTGGTCGTATCGGACCACCGCTCGAACGCTCACGGGAGAAACCCCTTTTTTCATGGCCTACTGCTCCGAAACGGTCATTATTTTGGAAATTGGGGTGCCATCACTACAAGTACAGAATTTTGAATACGGTAATAATAAGGAAGCCCTATGGATGAACACTAACCTTATCGACGAATCTCGAGATAAAGCCCAGATCCGGCTAGCCGCCTATCAGCAGAGGATGGCCAAATATTACAACTCTTGGGTCCGAAGTAAAAACTTCAAGTTGCATGACCTTGTCCTACAAAAGAGTGAAATGTCTCGTCCACAAGAAATGGGGAAGCTCGTCCCAAACTGGGAAGGCTCGTATTGCATAAAAAGGATATGTCGATCCGGCACCTTCAAACTCGAGGAACTAGGTGACAAACCCATTTCCCACACTTGGAACGTAGAAAACCTTCGCAAGTTCTACCAGTTATATGTGCCTCGAGTGTGGCTCACAAAGCGCTTCGGTTAACTAAGATTGTAATATCAAAAGCCTGAGTGCAATTATACTATGAGACAACAAGTTAAAAAAAACTCAGAGTTTCATTAAATCGCATAACAAATTAACATATAGGCGCTATCGGCCTTGAGTTAGAAAAACTAAAAAGGAAAACAAGATAAGTCCTAGGGCGCAGCCTCCCCTGTAGACACCGCCAAGGTCTCTCAATCTGGCTGAGTAGTTACGTCTTCCTCGACCCCGGCCCTGCTGTTTGGCTGAGCAACCGCCTCCTCCTCGCTGCCTTTACTAGTTGCCTCAAGGTAGAGGACACCAGCCTTTCTCTTGGCCTTTGAGAAGCCCTCAAGGTACTGTAGGCTAGCCTCCTCCTCTACAGCCTCTCAATAAGAGGTCGAATCTCTAAAAGCGGCCAGATCCTCCCCACTACCTTCTCAACAGTCTTCTGGTAGGAGGCTGAGTCTTTGAAGGCAATTAGAGCGTCCTCCACAGCCCTTTGAGTGCGCTCATCGATCTCCTCCTTGAGCTGCTGCTCTGAGGCTATTGCAACATCTCTTACTTGCATGGCCTCGACCCTAGCCTGGTTGGCCCAATTCAAGTAAGCCTGCAGCTAACGAATGAGCTTGCCACTCTCCTCCAACCTCTGTTGAGACTGGCCTAACCTTTCATCCGTGTCCATGCATTGGTGTGACAACATCGCAAGCAGCACGCCCGACTGAAACAAGGCAAAGATCGTTAGCTACCAAGGTAAAGAAAAAGTCCAAGGAAAGAAGAGGGGACAACTTTCTACCTAGGAAGCCAAGGCCTCGGTAACCGAGCAGAGCCCTTCGACCAGCCTCGGAGAGAACTCGATCATATCATGTGGTGGGACCCCTAGAAAGAGGTACTCCTAAGCCACCCGAGAATGGGTGAAAAACAGAATCGTCTGTGTTCAAGCCTCAATTGGGCGTGAAGACTGTGGCACCGGAGGGAGCACCTTTAGATGAAGAGTGGGTCTGCGCCAGCTCAGGATGAGGCATAACAAGGGCTACTCTTGGCTCTGAAAAGAGCTTGGAAGGGCTCTCTATATCGACTGGGATGGGGGAGGGAGCCTGTGGCCTCTTCCTCGCACCTTGGGCTATAATAAGATGCTTCCCCGCTTGGGCAACCTTCTTTCTCTCCAAAGTAAGCCTCATTGCCCACTTTTTGGCCTTAGCTGTAGCCTCCATCTCTGCCCAAACATAGAAAAAAAAATGCATAAGTATAAGGTGAACAGGTGAAAATGCAAACCAAGGCATAAAAAAATAAATAGACAAATAAATAAATAAACAGGCATACGGGTTACCACTCTCCACGGTTTTCTCGAGGCATCATGGGTAGAGGCCGCACCTCTCCAATTCTTCCTTATCGTATAAGACCTCCACATCCATGGGCGCGACCACCATCAAGTTTATCCTCTCCTGCTCGCGGAGTAGGAGGTTCGGTTTTTTGTATTTACTCGAGCGATCCAGGCTATAAGAGAGCGGAACCTCGAAACTTCTATCGATCTGGAAGAAAAAGAACGACTTATTCCACCTCTTAATTGAGGAGGGTATCTTCTTTAGTAGCCTTCTTTTGGCTCTCGTGCTTATCACGACCCACCTGGTTTGGTTGTGCCTGCTTATCTGGAAGTGGGCTTTGAAGATGTTGATGTTCATCAACCCTCCCACCTCCATGCAGACGTAGATGAAGGCCATAATTAGTCGCATTGAGTTCGGCACCAGCTGACATAATGCTAGGTCAAAGTACTTTAGCATTGTGCAGAAAATGGGGTGGAGAAGGAACTTGAGTCTGCCCTTCATGTGTTATTTGTAAACACATAACTCATAAGGCGCGTGACTCGAGAGGACATCACAGGCCCTCTCTCCCACCCCTGCTGGCTTGAAGGTATACTCATCAGGGATGCAGTACGCCCTCCGAATAACCTCAAAACTTTTCTCCCCTATTTAGCTGGGTACAGTGTTCACGGTAAATGACCACTGCTCCCTCTCCTTCACTACTATATCCCCCCTTAGCGTGACCAAGGTAGCATCAACTTCATTCTCACCTTTAGAAGTAGAGTCCTCTTCATCTTCCTCTTCAACTGCCATGTAGAACCTCCAAATTAACTTCGAACACCCTTGAGCCTCCAAGTGACCTCCAAGCACCCTCGAACCTCTAAAAACTCTCTCTTATGTCAACTATGAGCATTCTCAAACTTTTGGAATGAGTCCGTGGAATCTCAAAATTTCTCGGATTGCAAATGAAGTGAGGTAAAGAGAAGTGAGAGAGGAATGCTCTTATATAGGAATAGGAGCATGACAAATGAGGAAAATTAAATTCTACAGTTGAGAAGACATGATGTTTGAAGTAACCGATGCTATTTTTACGTTCTCCAAAGGGACCCCAGTCGTAGCGACACGATGCTTTGCCTATTCGAGATGTTGTTTCTGTAACAATCCATCCCGAGTTGGCCATCTCAGAAACGGTGTTGCCACATTTTGAAAATCCTAGCACGACACATATATATAACAATAAAAATAACACCAACACAAATTTTTTTCATCAATCCTCAACCCTCAACAGGGGAGATACATCATTCTAATCTTGACATTAACATTATATACAACGTAAAATACGTGAATATTTATAAATAATTTTTTATTTTATTATCTCATTAGTCTGAAGATGTGGACACGCATATGGCTTACAGATAATGATTTCGTTTGAACCTCAACTCACCAAACTATTTGTCTTGCTTACTACTTGAAATCATTGTACAATGAGGGATGAGCTTCACAGGCTCAGTGAATCAAATTTACTAGAAGTATTCAATTTTTATAAATGGTCTTTCAATATTTAATCATTTATATCTCATACAACTTGATAATAGCATTCTACTATCACTACTGTAGACTGAAGTTTCAACCCAAGAGGGGGGTGAATTGGGTTTATAAAAACTTTTGCTAATTAATCACAAGTTTATAAAAACAGATAAATCCACAAGCATGTAAACAAGTAATGTGTTGTAAACAAAAGAGTTTAAGGAATAGAAGATGCAAACTCAGTTTATAGTGGTTCAGCAATATCGGATTCGTTCCGACCCTACGTCCACTCTCTTCAAGGAACCTCCTTGAAGCAATCCATTAAAACTCTTAGTCGTGCAACTTCATGGGTGTTGCACAAACCTTACAAATAGTTCCTTCCTCTTGGAAGCTAATCTCTTCCTTTCGGAAGCTAATCCTTTTACAAAAATATGAGTTGCTGTAAAGTAAATGGTAGAGAGATAGCAATGAAAACTTAAACAACTGAATAATATCTCTCTTTCAAGGTAAAGCTTGAAAAATGGCTCAACAATAAATATTTCAAAGCTTTTGTGTATTAATGAGCAAAAACTTGATTGAATGTGTAATCTCTCTTTTCAAATGCTCATTGGAGTGGGTTTATATAGACTTGAAATAATATGGCCGTTTTATCCTGACTTGATACATTTTGGTACACTTAAGTGTTCAAGTCCGGAGCCTTAATGGTCACATTTTTCGAATTACCAATCGACTAGGTCTTAGTACCAGTTGACTGGGTCAAGTGAAAAGTCTCACTTTTAAGGCTATGTGTAGTACCAGACAACTGGGTAGTTCCTACCAGTCGACTGAGGACATTCTGTCCAATATACTAGTCGACTGATATGAAGCACCCAGTTGACTGGGGACACACTATCCTATATATCAGTCTTCTGGTATAAGTACCCAGTCGACTGGGTTGCCCTTTAACCCAGTTTTTCATTCTTTGAAATGTTTTTGACTTATAAACGTTTGAATGAATAGTTTTGTTAAAAATGCTTTTTCAGAATGAGCCATAAGACATGTTTATTACCTGAACAAGTGAGATTTACAACTTGTTTCAATACCTTAATCCTATACTAGATCTTTTGTCTTGACTTGGTGTCTCATTCGGGTTGAGTTCTTGCATCTTGATTCTTGGGTGTATGCTTTTATCATTTAAAATACTTAGATAGCACTATTAGTATATTTAGACTTGTGTTTTGTCATTATTAAAATTTAGATGAGGGTCAACATTCAATTTTCATCCATCTTATTTCTAATCTTGCTACAAGAGCATAGGTCTCATCAAAGTTTATTCCTTCTTCATGATTATATCCCTTAGCAATTAGTCTAGCCTTGTTTCTAGTCACTATTCCATTTTCATCCATCTTATTTCTAAATACTCATTTAGTTCCTATTATTGTATGATTCTTAGGTCTAGGAACTAGATTCCATACATTGTTTCTTTCAAATTGATTTATCTCTTCTTGCATGGCAATTATCCAATCATTATCTTTTTCGGCTTCTATAAATGTCTTATGTTCTATTTGAGATAAATAGGCTACATACTTACAAATGTTTCTAATTGAGGAATGAGTTCTTACCCCTTGTGAAGGATCACCAATCACTTGATGGATTAGGTGATAATTCACATACTTCTAATATTTGGGAAGACTATCCTCTTGTTGACTTATAGATGGTTGGTCCAATTTGAGAATTTCCATCTTTTGATTTGTTTGAGGTGAGCTCTCCTTTGGGTCAACAATGGGAGTAGGTATCTCCGTTCTTGGAATGAAATCTGCATCATCATTGAAAGAAACTTCTCTACTACTAATTGGTTTAGACTCGTCAAGGGTTACACGAACGGATTCTTCTACTACTATAGTTCTCTTATTGAAGACTCTATAAGCCTTACTAGAGGTTAAATATCCTAAAAATATCCCTTCATCGGTCTTAGAGTCAAATTTATCCAAGTTAGTTTTATTGTTATTTAGGATGAAGTATTTACAACCAAATGTACGAAAATATGAGATATTAGGCTTTCTACCTTTTCATAATTCATACAGAGTTTTTTCAAGCATAGACCTAATTAAAATTCTATTTAAGATATAACAAGAAGTGTTTACCGCTTCTACCCAAAAGTATTTTGGTAAGTTATTTTCACAAAGCACTGTTATTGCAAATTCTTCTAGAACTCTATTTTTCTTCTCAACAACCCCATTTTGTTGAGGAGTTCTAGGAGCTGAAAAGTTGTGATCAATTCCATTTTCATCACAAAATTTTGAAAACCTTTGGTTTTCAAATTCTTTTTCATGATCACTTCTAATACTTGAAATACAAATTCATTTTTCATTTTGAACCTTTTTGCAAAAGTTTTCAAATCCTTTGAAAGCTTCATCCTTGTAAGCAATAAAGATAACAAAGGTATATCTTGAATAGTCATCAATAATAACAAGAGTATATTGATGGCCACCTAGACTAATGGTACTTATTAGACCAAATAAGTCTATATGCAAAAGTTCTAATGGTCTAGTAGTTAATACTACAATTTTTGATTTAAAAGAAATTCTAGTTTGTGTTCCCATTGGACAAGCATCACATACTTTATCTTTTTTAAATTTTATTTTGGGTAGTTCAATGACTAAATCTTTTCTTGAAATGATTTTAAGCAAATTCATGTTTACATGACCAAGTCTTCTATGCCATAGCCATGGTTTTTCACTAAATGCGAGAAAACAGTTTTCAATATCGGAATGCAATGATTTTAAATCAACTATATAGACATTTTCATGTCTATGGCCAACAAACTTAATCTTGTTACTCTTGATGTCTATAACTAGACAACGAGATGTTTCAAATATGACTTTGTTGTCTTTGTCACATAGTTGACTAATACTTAGTAGATTTGGCTTAAGGCCTTGTACTAGCAATACATTATCTATGGTTGAGAAATCATTATCAACCTTTCCACGCCCGATGATCTTTATTTTTGTGTTGTCGCCAATGGTGACAAGTCCGCCATCTCTTAGAGTTAGCTCATTGAATACACTTTTATCACCGGTCATGTGTTTTGAGCATCCACTATCAAGGTACCAACAGTTACCTTTTTCTTTTGTGTGGAGACAAATCTACATCACACAAGGATACACAATTGTATTTTTAGGTACCCAAAATTTCTTAGGTCCTTTGGGGTTAGTCCTAGAAAATACGGTTCCTTTTGGGACCCATACTTTCTTAACAACATATGGTGTTCTATAAACATGTTGATGATGCACAATCCTAGGATAATAGTTATTGAAATTTCTAAGATGACTTAGTTGTGCATGTCTATGATTCTTAGGTTAAGTATTCCTATGATACATGTTACTAATGTGAGGAATATACATGTTATTTCTATAAAATGTATGATGATGATTTCTTAAAAACATACTTGCATTATTATGAATATGCATATTATTTCTAGGATACCCATGATGATAATTCCTAGGATATGCTTGTGCAGTGTGCAAGTCTTGAGCATACACATTATTTCTAAGATGCATATGATGATCACTCCTAGGATGTGTATAAGTATTTCTTGAATGAGCATACATATAAGCATGAGTATTTCTAGGATGTTTCATTCTTGTATATGCATTAGAATTAGTATTTCTAGACCTACTAGCATTTATTGAGGGAATACTTTTGACCTTGCTAGTGGTCTTTTAAGTAGAGGCTTCATTCACACATGATGCTTTCGTGAATAAGCTTTCTTTTGATTTTTACTTGCCTAATGGAGAATATCCTAACCTGGATTTTCCTCCACTTAACCTTTGGCAAGATAGCACTTCATCAAGCTTTTCTTTTCCAAGCATGAGTCTAGATATTGTGCCATTCAATTCTAATATCTTCTTCTTTAAGTTTTCATTTTCATCTTTAAGAAAATCTTGAGAAGAATCATAAAGCAATGAAGATAGTTTATCTTTTTCTTCTTTTAGACTTATCATCTCTTTAGAAAAAGATGACACCTCTTTCTTAATAGTAGAGTTCCTAGAATTGAATTTCTTCAATTCTTCATGCATTTCATTTATGACTTCTATCAATTCTTCACTACTACTAACAATGTTATTTTTTGAAGAGGGAGAAGATAATACCTCATTTTCATCATCGATTGCCATAAGAAAGAGGTTGGCAATTTCCTCGTATTTTATTTTTTTATCCAATGAGTCTTCTTCTTCGTCATCACTCCAAGTGGTTGCAATCATAGCTTTCTTCTTGAAGCTCTTGTATGGTTTGCTTGTAGCCGTATAATTGACCTTAATGTGACCGGGCTTCTTGCATCCATAACACATAAGTGGTTCCCTTTTTGAAGTGGGATCTTTTGTGTAAGATTTCTTGCTTTTCTTTAAGAATCCGTGAAACTGTTTGGTGATTAAAGCCATCTCACCATCTTCTTCACTGCTCTCTACTTCTTCTTCTGATTCTTCTTCTTTGTCGCTAGTAGAGGCTTTGAGAGCAATCACCTTTTTCTTCTTCTCATCATCATTGATAATAGGATTCATTTCTTCCATCTCATATGTCAATAATGACCCAAGAAGTGTTTCGACATCAAGTTTGTCGAGACTTTGGCCTCCTAAATTGTAATACCCATATTCGTGAAGTAAGAGTAAAGAAGTAATTTAATAAATATGTCATGAAATTTAAATAATATATTTACACGAAAGATTATTATTGAATAAAATAATTCTTCAAAAAAAAAATTGGAACATGGATGTCATTAAAAGAAAAAAAAATTAAAAAAAAAGAAAAAAAACAATCTGGACTTCCAAAACGTCCAGAAGAAGAAAAAAAATAAAGGAAAAATATACATATTAAATTATTTTTTTTTCAAAAATAAAAAACCAAAGTCAACAAAAGTTAGTAGCAGCAGCAGGTGGCAACACCTACTGCCAAGTAAAGTTAGGGAGATTTTATGCCTCCCACATAGCCAAAATCATAGAGGCTTTGTGGGAGTGTTAAAAGTGGGATTCTTTTTCAATTTCTGCAGAATTTCCAAAGGTTGATAAAAATTTGAGGGAGGCGTGAACGCCTTGCACGTCTTCAAAACGTGGAGGTAGGAGAGGGAGAGAAGACTGCTGAGTTGAAAAATTAGGCTGTTGAAAATCTTTGTGTTGCAACCATCTTATATATATACACACTAACTTGTAAACACAAATCTCTCCTTACAAAAAATTTGTTTAGTTTTCCTTTCATTAAATGTTTTCTTTAAATATTCGAGGACCAAAAGAAAGGTCAAAAGAGTAAAATTTTGAAGGAGTTTTCTGCAGAATTTCATAGAAAATCAAGAATAGCTATCAGAAAAGTAGAAAGTAATATCATGGTGTTTATTTTTTAATTTATGACATTCATGAAGTTTCCCTGAATTCAAAGTGGAAATTTTCAAAGTGTGTGGTTTATATCGAATTGAAGAATAAATTAGAAAATTTATATAAATATGACGTCAGATGTTGACAATCTACAACCGTGGGAATTTATGAGAGAAACGGGAAAAGTAAGGAGGTAATCCACAGGTAGCTTTAAGAGCTACGTGGTGAGTTAGATTTACTTTAAGTAATCCAAAAAAAATGAAAAATCTAGGGATAATATTAAAATAAATTATTAGCTTATATTGTGGTGATAGATAAAGACTTGGTTGATATTTATGATATGAATTTTGGACATGTAGAAAATTATTAGGAAAAAAATAATATTTTTGGGAATAATAAGTTGATTTAATAATAAAAATGATAAGTGAAATTCTTGATGAGTTATATTGATGTTTTAATACGAATTATGATGAGATGAATTTTAGTGGATCTCGACAAGCTTTGATGGATGATTTGATGTGATTTGGGATGAAATTTAGTGGATATTGATAAGCTTTAATGGATTACTTGATATGATTTGGGATGAAATTTAGTGGATCTTGATAAGCTTTAAGGGATTATTTGATATGATATGGGATGAAATTTAGTGGATCTTGACAAGCTTTAATGAATTATTTGATGTGATTTGGGATAAGAGGAATTTAGTTGAATTTTTGTTATATAAATTTGAGAATAATAAGGATAACAAAGTTAAGTACTTTGAATTTATATGTTGTTTTTTATATTATTGTTTATATGCATATTTCATATCATTGCTCATATGCATATGCATTAAATGAGAAAGAAAAGAACCAGGAAGGCAGCCAGTCTAATGAAAATGAAAGAACTGGGAAGGCAGCCGGTCTAAATAAGAATGAAAGAACCGTGAAGGTAGCCGGTCTAAGATAATAACAACTTGTCGACAAGTGGGAAGACGTTTCCGTCATAATCGTTCATACATTGCATATGTTTTAATTATTGCTTGCATTATTGAAATGCTGATGTGTGGTGTGTTATTGTGAATTTAATCATAGATGAATGAGTCTCACAGTGAGAGACAATTATGGTGATAAGATTATTGAAATGCTAAGATGTGGTGTGTTATTATGAATTTAATCATAGATGAATGAGTCTCACAGTGAGAGACAATTATTGTGATAAGATTATTGAAATGCTGAGATGTGGTGTGTTATTATGAATTTAATCATAGATGGATGAGTATCATAGAAAGAAACAGTTATGGTGATAAGATTATTGAAATGCTGAGGTATAGTGTGTTATTGTGAATTTATTTATAGATTAATGAGTTTCACAAAGAGACAGTCATGGTGATAAGATCTATCTAAATGGTAGATTTTATGATGTGAACTTCGGTACGAGGTAATTATGAGATAATTGATGGTCTTGAGGTGAACCAATATATAAGGGGAAGACAATGATAGAGAATGGATATTATGATATGGGTAATGATAGTAGAGTGCTAATATCAAGTGTAGGAGATATAAATTGATTTAAATATTAAAAAACTGTTTATACAAATGAGTACTTTTAGTAAATTTAATTCACTAAGCTTGTGAAGCTCACTCCTCATTATACAATGATTTTTAGGTAGCAGGTTTGACAAATATTTTGGTGAGTTGAAGTTCAAAAGAAATCTGTTTCTGTAAGCTTCGTGCGTGTCATCATCCTCAGACTAAAGAGATAAATAAGATGAAAATTTTATTTGTAAATGTTCATGCATTTTACGTCGCATAGAATGTTTAAAGATCGGATTGATGTAAAAATTTATTTTGGTGTCATTTATTTTATTGTTGCATATATGTGTCGTGCTGGGATTTTCAAAATGTGATGACACCGTTTCGGGGGTGGCCAACCTAGGATGGGTTGTTACAATTTTGGTATAAGAGTATTAGGTTTTATAATTCTGTAGACTGCATAAAAAGAAAGAAAGTGAAAGATTAAAATAAATTATATTTTAATGAACAGTCTGAGGATGACACATGGCACTCTAGAGCAAGAGTTAGAGTGGTTGATTTGAGAAGGCGTGATAGGTCCCAATATTTTTTTGATAAGTTGAGGGTGAGTATGAATCTGTGGTTCCTCGAAAGGAACATGTTGATAATATAATTGATATTGGTAAAGGTGTGAGAAAATCTGAAGTTGAAAGAGATGAACTAAGATAAGCTCTTACACATGCTCATGAGAAAATGAATGTAACAGATGATAGAGTTGATTGCCTATAGCATAGACTTGATGAACAGACTAGGGCAATGTTTGAGGTTGTTAATCCAGTAATGACGAACGTTTAAAAAGGGGAAGAAGTGTGAAAAGTTCATAAATGAATTATGTTTTAAGGTTTGATCAATACTATCGTACGTGAGGCATATGAATTATTTTAGATTGGTGCATATGCCATTTCAGATTGTGAGAGATAAGATGGAGTTTAAGAAAATTAAAAAAAATAATAAAAATAAAATAATAAAAATATACAAAAAATGGTTAAAGAAGCTTAAACATAAAGGTTATAGAGGTAGTGGTAGTATGAGTGTACAGGGTGAGAGACCAACCCAAATGAGGCATTCCTTATCACAGGGAACTGAAGTATAGAGTCAGAGGAAAGCAGAATCTATTATTTCTGTAGCTCAAAATACTATTGGTGGGAGTTGGGAGACAGGTTATGGGAACTAGGAGTCGTGGCAGAGGGAGTAAGTATGTCACCAAGGGGAAGTGGCAATCTGATATATGATTGGGAGACAGAAGGTTGTTATAGATATATTCAGATGAGATATTTATCTCAGAATTATCAAAATTTGAAACGCTTTATGTGTGGAGAAGGTGGACATATCAATGTTGGTTAATTTTGGTGCAACCTATTCTTTTGCATCGATTATTCATATTAAGTCTACTGAAGTATGCACTAGTCCTTTGATGCAAAATATTTTGTTGAAGTTCCCACCAGAGATAGAGTGATAATCATAAATTTTTACAAGGGTTGTGTGGTTCGTATCAGTGATAGAAAATCTGAAGTTGATTTATCTATAAATATAATATAGTTTTGGGATAATTTGGTTGTCAACGTATTATGATTGGGTTTATTTGTTTAAAAAAAAATAGTGTTCGAGATATAGATATGAGGAGTGTAACTTTTAGAGAGAGCATAAGATACTCTCGAACTATCTCATTTTGCTCTGACCACTAGGAGATGGTTGAAGAAGGGTTGTGAGGCATATTTGGCATATATAATGGACTATAAACAGGAAAATAGGAAGCTAGAATAAATCTTAGTGGTGAAAGATTATGCTAATGAAATTCTTAATGAGTTGTCTAGGTTTCCTCCAAGTAGGGAGATAAAATTCTCTATTGATGTGATGCTAAGAGCATCACATATATTTAATAGCACCCTACAGAATGATGTCAGCTGAAATGAGAGAGTTGAACGTACCATTTCAAAATTTTTTGAATAAACAATTTATCAGACCTAATATATTTGGGGAAGCCCATGTGTTGTTCATGAAAGAGAAAGATGGAATGATAGAAGTATGTATAGACTACAGATAGTTGGGATAAGAACAAATATGTTTTACCTAGGATAAATGAATTGTTTTAGCAGTTGCAAGGAATGAGTGTGTTTTCTAAGATAAACCTGAGATCATGTTATCAACAATTGAGGATAAAGGAATGAGAGGTGCCTAAAACCACTTTTAGGACACGTTATGGTCATAAGTTCTTATGATGTCATTTGAATTGAATAATGCTCTAGAAAAATTCATGGACTTGATGAATAGAGTGATTAAACTATATATTGACAAGTTGATGGTTGTATCTAATTTTCTGATATATTCTAAGGAGGAAGAACAACATGTGAAACAATTAGACAATGTGTTGGAGATTCCGAGGAGAGAGAAATTTTATGTAAAGTTATCTAAGTGTGAGTTTTGGCTGAGTAAAATATCTTTCTTAGGGCATGCTGTGTTGGGAGAGGGAATAACAGCTGAACCACAGAAGGTAGAGTAGTGTTGAAATGGGAAAAAAAAACCCGCCAGTGTAACTGAAGTTAGAAGTTTTTTGGGTTTGACTGGTTATTATAGAAGAGGCATCCAAAAAATTTTCTATGATTGCTGGACCATTGACTAGATTAACCAGGAAAGGACGTGAAGTTTAGGTGGTCAATGGAATGTGAGAGAAGTTTCCAGCTGTTAAAAGAAAAATTGATTATTACTCCGATATTAGTGTTTCCTTATGGTAATGAAGGATTTGTGGTATATAGTGATACATCACATCAATGATTGAGATATGTGTAACATAGGAAAGCTATGGCCCATACTTCTAGGCAATTGAAGATTTATAATAGAAATTTCTCTACTCATGACTTAGAGTGGGCTACTATAGTGGTTACTTTGAAGATTGGAGACATCATTTGTATGAAGCCACTTATGAGATAGTCATGGGTTATAAAAGTTAGACATACTTACCTACCCAGAGAGAGTTGAATTGGAGGCAGAGATGGTAGATGAAGTTGATTAGTAACGATGATTGTACAATTCAATATCATATAGAAAATGTGAAGGTGATAGTTGATACATTGAGTAGAAAGTCTATAAGAAAGTTAACTGCTAGTGGGAGCCTTGATGTGAAATTGATGAGGGATTTAGAGAAATGAGAATAAAGTTGAATATCAGTGGTAGAGGATCATGGATAAAGAACATAGTTGTACAGTCATCCATAGTAAAATGCTTTAGAGATGCAAGGTATAGATGAAGAGATAGAAAGATTAAGTATTGAGTACTTACTAGAAAACAATATAAGTTCAAAATTTGAAATGATGGTATCCTTGATAGAAATAGTGTTTCCAATAATGCAGAGTTGAGAAAAGAGATAAAGAGGGAGGTACATAATGATGTAGAGTTGATACAATCAAATAACAATAAGTTGGATACAGGATTGAGATAGAATTTTCTGATGGTCTGAATTAAAGAAGAATGTAGCTGATAGAAAGAATTATTAGGGTACTAGAAGATATATTAAGGACAAAGGTGATGAGTTTCTCAGTAAGTTAGGATGCTTACATGCCATCAATTGAAATTGCTGATAATAATAAGTAACAAACTAATATTAGGATGGCACCGATTGAGGCATTGTTGGGAAGAAATGGAAGAGAAAGATATATCTGGTCTATCAATTATTGAGCTAACAATTGAGAAGATCAAATTTGTTAGAGAGAACTGTAAAGCAGCCTAGAGTAGACCTCTTAAGTCTCAAGTAGATGATTGGGTGTATTGAAAAATATCTCAATGAAAAGGTGTATTGGGATTTAAATAGAAAATGAAAGCTGAATCCGAGGTATGTGGGACCCTATGAGGATGTTGAGAAAGTTGGATTAGTTGTGAGTAACCTGGATTTGCCTCCAGAATTAAAATATTTATATAATGTATTGCATGTATCACTTTTAAGAAAGTGTTTACAAGATATTTCGAGGTAAGCTATAGAAATTCAGAAAGATTTGGCTTATATACAAGTACCAGAGAGAATTTTAGACAAAAAGAGCAAGTTCTTTGTAAGAGAATAATTTCTCTAGTTTAAAGTTCGGTGGTGGAATAGGATGTTAAGGAGATTTCGTGAAAGTGTAAGACAAGTATGAAGAAATATTATTTATATTTGTTTCTGGAGTAAATTTTTGTAAGATGGGTAGAATTGTAATACCCGTATTCGTGAAGTAAGGGTGAAGAAATAATTTAATAAATATATCATGAAATTTAAATAATATATTTACGCGAAGGATTAGTATTGAATAAAATAATTCTTTAAAAAAAATTTGGGATGTGGACGTCATTAAAAGAAAAGAAAAAAAAAATCTGGACGTCCAAAACGTCCAGAAGAAGAAGAAAAAAAAAAAGAAAGGAAAATAAAAAATATATATATATATATATTAAATTATTATTTCTTTTCAAAAAAAAAAGTCAATAAAAGTTGGCAGCACCTACTGCCAAGTAAAGTTAGGGAGGTTTTATGCCTCCCACATAGTCAAAATCGGGAGGCTTTGTGGGAGTGTTAAAAGTGGACTTCCTTTTCAATTTCTGCAGAACTGCCAAATGTTGATAAAAATTTGAGGGAGATGTGCATGCCTTGCACGTCTCCAAAACGTGGAGGCAAGAGAGGGAGAGAAGACTGCTGAGTTGAAAAAAATTTTGGCTACCGAAAATCTTTGTGTTGCAACCATCTTATATATATACACTAACTTCTAAACACAAATCTCTCCCTACAAAAAATTCATTTAGTTTTCCTTTCATTACATGTTTTCTTTAAATATTCAGGGACCAAAAGAAATGTCAAAAGAGTAAAATTTTGAAAGGGTTTTCTACGAAATTTCATAGAGAATCAAGAATAGCTATTAGAAAAGCAGAAGGTAATATCATAGTGTTTATTTTTAAATTTTTGACATTTATGAAGTTTCTCTGAATTCAAAGTGGGAATTTTCAAAGTGTGTGGTTTATATCGAATTGAAGAATAAATTAGAAAATTTATATAAATATGATGTCAGGTGTTGACAATTTACAATCGAGGGAATTTCTGAGAGAAACGAAAAAGGTAAGGAGGTGATCAACAGATAGCTTTAAGAGCTACATGATGAGTTAGATTTACTTTAAGTAATCCAAATAAAAAATAAAAAATCTAGGGATAATATTAAAATAAATTATTAGCTTATATTGTGGTGATAGATAAAGATTTGGTTGATATTTATGATATGAATTTTGGACATGTAGAAAATTATTAGGAGAAAAATAATATTTTTGGGAATAATAAGTTGATTTAATAATAAAAATGATAAGTGAAATTCTTGCTGAGTTATATTGATGTTTTAATATGAATTATAATGAGATGAATTTTAGTGGATCTTGACATGCTTTGATGGATGATTTGATGTGATTTGTGATGAAATTTAGTGGATATTGATAAGCTTTAATGGATTACTTGATATGATTTGGGATGAAATTTAGTGGATCTTGCTAAGCTTTAATGGATTATTTGATATGATCTGGGATGAAATTTAGTGGATCTTGACAAGCTTTAATGGATTATTTGATGTGATTTAGGATGAGAGGAATTTAGTGGAATTTTTGTTATATAAATTTGAGAATAATAAGGATAACCAAGTTAAGTGTTTTGGATTTATATTATTGTTTATATGCATATTTCATATCATTGCTCATATGCATATGCATTAAATGAGAAAGAAAATAACCGGGAAGGCAGCCGGTCTAATGAAAATGGAAGAACCGGGAAAGCAGCCTGTCTAAATGAGAATGAAAGAATCGTGGAGGCAGCCGGTCTAAGATAATAACAACCTGTCGACAGGTGAGGAAGACGTTCCCATCATAACCATTCATGCACTGCATCTGTTTTAATTATTGCTTGCATTATTGAAATGCTGATGTGTGGTGTGTTATTGTGAATTTAATCATAGATGAATGAGTCTCACAGTAAGAGACAATTATGGTGATAAGATTATTGAAATGCTGAGATGTGGTGTGTTATTGTGAATTTAATCATAGATGGATGAGTATCACAAAAAGAAACAGCTATGGTGATAAGATTATTGAAATGCTGAGGTATGGTGTGTTATTGTGAATTTATTTATAGATGAATAAGTTTCATAGAGAGACAGTCATGGTGATAAGAACTATCTAAATTGTAGATTTTATGATGTGAACCTCAGTATGAGGAAATTATGAGATAATTGATGGTCTTGAGGTTAACCAATATATAAGGGGAAGAGAATGATAGAGAATGGATATTATGATATGGGTAGTGATAGTAGAGTGCTAGTATCAAGTGTAGGAGATATAAATTGATTTAAATGTTAAAAGACTGTTTATACAAATGAGTACTTTTAGTAAATTTAATTCACTGAGCTTGTGAAGCTCACTCCTCATTATACAATGATTTTTAGGTAGCAGGTTTGACAAATATTTTGGTGAGTTGAAGTTCAGAAGAAATCTGTTTCTGTAAGCCTCGTGCGTGTCATCATCTTTAGATTAAAGAGATAATTAAAATAAAAAATTTATTTGTAAATATTCATGCATTTTACGTCACATAGAGTGTTTAAAGATTGGATTGATGTAAAAATTTATTTTGGTGTTATTTATTTTATTGTTGCATATATGTGTCATGCTGGGATTCTCAAAATGTGATGACACTGTTTCGGGGGTGACCAACCCTGGATGGGTCGTTACATGAATGGCCATCTTCTTTGGTTTCCAAGAAGGTGGCAGAGAACTTAAGATTTTTCTTGTTAGTTCAAACTCCTCAATGTTCCTACCAAGAAGCTTCAAACCATTAACAATAGTTGTGAAACGTGAGTTCATTTGAGAAATTGTTTCGTTAGGAGACATTTTAAAAGATTCATTCGGATACTAGCATATAGGTTTTTGATTTATTAATCTCACTTGTTCCTTCATATGTAACTTGCAGTTTATCCCAAATCTCCTTAGCCAAAACACATGCGAAAATTTTATTATATTCAGATATATCTAAAGCACAATGTAAAATGCTTGTGGCTCTACTATTGAGAGACATCATTCTATAATCCTCATCATTGAACTCAGTTTTAAGTTTAGGCATTGTATGATTGATTTCTCCAATTGTTATTTCCTTTGAAAGAATTCTAAGTCCTTCCTCAATGACTTCATAGATTATAATCTTGTCCTTCGACAAATATTTTCATCCTGTTTTTTCAATAGCTATAGTTGGAGCCATTGAACAAGGGAGGTCTAGTGTAGGAATGTCCCTCAGAATAGCTATTTGCTGCCATCAGATCAACTCAAGGATATTAAACCTAAAATTGAAAACAAGGCTCTGATACCAATTGTAGATTGAGGTTTCAACCCAAGAGGGGGTGATTTGGGTTTATAAAAACATTTGCTAATTAATCACAAGTTTATAAAAACAGATAAATCCACAAGCATGTAAACAAGTAATGTGCTGTAAACAAAAGAGTTTAAGGAATAGAAGATGCAAACTCAGTTTATAGTGGTTCGGCAATATCAGATTCGTTCCGACCCTACGTCCACTCTCTTTAAGGAACCTCCTTGAAGCAATCCACTAAAACTCTTAGTCGTGCAACTTCATGGGTGTTGCACAAACCTTACAAATAGTCATTTCCTCTTGGAAGCTTATCCCTTCCTCTCATAAGCTAATCTCTTCCTTTCGGAAGCTAATCTTTTTACAAAAGTATGAGTTGCTGTAAAGTAAATGGTAGAGAGACAGCAATGAAAGCCTATACAACTGAATAATATATCTCTTTCAAGGTAAAGCTTGAAGAATGGCTCAACAATAAATATTTCAAAGCTTTTGTGTATTAATGAGCAAAAACTTGATTGAATGTTTAATCTCTCTTTTCAAATGCTCATTGGAGTGGGTTTATATAGTCTTGAAATAATATGGCCATTTTATCTTGACTTGGTACATTTTTGTACATTTAAATGTTCAAGTCCGGAGCCTCAACGATCATATTTTTCGAATTACCAGTCGACTGGGTCTTAGTACTAGTCGACTAAGTCAAGTGAAAAGTATCACTTTTAAGGCTATGTATAGTACCAGTCGACTGGGTAGTTCCTACTAGTCTACTGGGACATTCTGTCCAATATACCAGTCGACTGGTCTGAAGCACCTAATCGATTGGGGACACACTATCCCATATACCAGTCTTCTGGTATAAGTACCCAGTCGACTGGGTTGCTCTTTAACTTAGTTTTTCATTCTTTGAAATGTTTTACACTTATAAACGTTTGAATGAATAGTTTTGTTAAAAATGGTTTTTCAAAAGGAGCCATAAGATAAGCTTATTACCTGAACAAGTGAGATTTACAACTTGTTTCAATACCTTAATCCTATACTAGATCTTTTGTCTTGACTTGGTGTCTGATTCGAGTTGAGTTCTTGCATCTTGATTCTTGGTTGTATGCTTTTATCGTTTAAAACACTTAAATAGCACTGTTAGTGTATTTAGACATGTGTTTTGTTATCATTAAAATTTAGGTGAGGGTTAACAACTACATATACCATAAGTCTCATTCTCTATCGATCTCTTCTTCTTATATATTGGTTCACTATAAGACCATCAATTATCTCATAATTACCTCGTTATGAGGTTCACAGCGTAAAGTCTACTATTTAGATGGCTCTTATCATATCATACTTCTATGTTTCTTTCTCACCATAACCGTCTCTCTGTGAGACTCATTCATCTAAAAATAAATTTACAATTACAAACAACATTTCAGCATTTCAGTAATGCAATCAATATTTAAAACAGATGCAATGCATGAATTATTATTAGGGAACGTCTTCCCACATGTCAACATGTTTTTATCTTAGACCGGTCCTCTCCTGATTCTTTTATTTACAGCCTATATCTGTTGTCGCGGTATTTATTTCCAGCATATACCAGCTGTCACGGTTTTCATTTATTTCCAACATATACCGGTTGTCACGGTTTTCTTTTATTTCCTGCATATATCGACTGTCCCGGTTTTTTCAATTAGACCGGCCCCCTTCCGGTTCTTTTATTTCATATATATGCATATGAACAATGATATGAAATATGCATATGAACAATAACATAAAAACAAACATTAATTCAAATATTTAAATTAGCTATCTTGATTATTCTCAAATTATCATTTGAAAATTTTCACTAAATTTCTCTCCTCATAAATCACATCAAATCATCAATCATAGCATATCAAAACCCACTAAATTTCATTTGTTCATAAATCGTATCAAAACATCAACCATAGCTCATCAAGAATTTTACTTATCGCTTTTATTATTAAATCAACTCATTATTCAAAAAATATTATTTCTCATAAAATAATTCTCTACACATCCATTATTCCTATCACACATATCAACCAATTTTAATCTATCACCAAAGTATAACTTAATAATTTATTCTAATATTATCACTAGATATTTCATATTTATCTTGATTACTTAGGGCTACCCATGGATTACCTCCTTGCTTTTCTTGCTCTTCTCAGCAATTTCCCCCAGTTGTTGATTGTCAACACCTGACATAATATTTATATTAAAATTTCTAATTTTTTCTTCAATTCTTCCATAATTCATACTCTTTAAAAATTTTCACTTTGAATTCCGAGAAATTTCATGTATGCTAACTTTCAAAAATAAACATCACATTATTACCTTATGTTTTTCTTAGAGCTCCCCGTAGTTCTCTATAAAATTCTCCCGTAAACCCCTTCAAAATTTTGCTCTTTCAACCTTTTTTTCGGTCCCCAATTGTTTAGAGAAAATGAGTAGTTTGAATTGTAAAAAGAAGAAACCAAACAGGATTTGGTATGTGTAAAGCATGCCATGAAATTGCTATGTGTAAAGCATGCAAACTTCTCTTTTAATTTGGCAGCAGGTGACAACACCTGTAATGCAATTTTTTTTAAGAAGAAAAAAATAATAATATATTTTTTTTTTCTTTTTCCTTCTTTTCCATGCTAGACGTATCCAGATTTTTTTTTCTCAAAAAAATTATTTTATTCAATACTAAATCCTTTGCGTATATATATTATTTTAATTTTATGTTATATTTATTAAATTACTTCTTTACCCATACTTTAAGAATACAGGTATTACAAATCTACCCACCTTATAAAAATTTCGTCCCCGAAATTTTCTTAACTAACTCCTGAAAAAAATGTGAATAATGTTTCTTCATAATTGTCTCACGCTTTAAAATAACTTCAACATCCTCATTTCGTCACAGAACTTGAACTAATGTAATTATTTTACTATACGAGACTTGTTCTTTTCTGTCTAAAATTCTCACTTGTACTTGTATATAAGCCCAATCTTTCTGAATTTCTATAGCTTAGCTCTAAATATTATGAGATTTATCAAGTAAGTGCTCTCGCCAAAGTGAAACATGGAATATGTTATGTTACTGCCTCAACTCTGGAGGCAAATCCAAGCTATTCACAACTAGCCCAACTAGCCCAACTTGCTCAACTTACCTCATACTCAACTTTCCTTTCCTTTCTTTTTTTTTTTGATCCTCATCACACCTTTTCATGGAAAATTTTTTAATTACACCTAATCATCTACTTGAAATTCAAGAGGCTTTCTTCTATTATTAACATAGCTATTTAGTCTACTCTATACTGCTTTACGGTTCTCTCTAACCAATTTGATTCTCTCAGTTGTTAACTCAATAATTAATGGACCAGATATATTTCTCTCTCCCACTTTTTCCCAACATATAGGAGTTCTACACCTCCTACCATACAATGTCTCAATCGGTGCCATCCCAAGACTAGTTTGATACTGATTATTATAAGCAATTTCAATCGATGGCATGTAAGCATCCCAACTTACTGAGAAATCATCACATTTTCCCTTAACATATCTTCTAGTACTCTAATAATCCTCTCTGCCTGAGCATGAAAAATTATATTAAATTGCAACTATGTACACGTGGCTTTCTGAAAGCCTCTCCAAAACCAAGATGTAAATCTAGCATCTCTATTTTACACTATGCTTAATGGTGCTCCATACAACCTCACAATCTTAGCTACATCATTCTTCAATCCTGACCACCAGAAATTTTGTCTCAATCCTCTATACATCTTATTGTTACTTGGTTGCATCGAATTTACATCATCACGTGCCTCTCTCATTATCTCCTTTCTCAACTTCACATTATTGGGAACATAATTTCCATGTTCCAATACTAAAATATTCTCATTTCAAATTTTGAACTCAAAATGCTTTCTAGTAAGCACTTAATGCTTAATATTTTCTATCTCTTCATCTCTACCTTACATCTCTAAAACATTTTACTATGGATGACTGTACAACCGTATTCGTTAACCATGATCCTCTATCATTGATATTCAACTTCATTCCTATCTCTATTAAATTTATCGTCAATTTCACATCAGGACTTCTAGTAGCAGTTAACCTTCTTGTAGACTTTCTACTCAATACATCAGCTATCACCTTCGTATTTTCTAGATGATAGTGAATTGTACAATCATAGTTACTAATCAACTCCATCCATCATCTTTGCCTCAAATTCAACTCTCTTTGGGTAGATAAATATGTCAAACTCTTATAACCCATGAATTTATCATAAGTGGCTCCATACAGATGATGTCTCCAATCTTTAAAGTAAACACTATAGCAGCCAACTCTAAGTCATAAGTAGGGTAATTTCTATCATGAATCTTCAATTTCCTAGAAGTATGGGCCACAGCTTTCCTATGTTGTACATATCCTAACCATTTATGCGACGCATCACTATACACCACAAATCCTTCATCACCAGAAGGAAACACCAATACTAGAGCTATAATCAATTTATATTTTAGTAATTGGAAATTTTTCTCACACTTTCCAGACCATACAAATCTCACCTCCTTCCTGATCAATCTAGTCAATAGTACTACAATAATAGAAAATTTCTGAAAGAATTATCTATAATAACCAACTAACCCCAAAAAAATTCTAATCTCAGTTACATTAGTTGGTCTGGCCCAACTCAACATTGCCTCTACCATTTGTGGATCAACTGCTATGCCATCTCCAAATATTACATGCCCCAAGAAAGTTATTTTATTCAGTCAAAATTCACATCTAGGAAATTATAGCATACAATCTCTCTCTCCTCAGAATCTCCAACACACTCTTTAATATTTCACCTGTTTTTTCCTCATTGTTAGAATATACCAAAATGTTATCAATAATTATAACCACAAGATTATCAAGAAATGGTTCAAACATTTTATTCATCAAGTCCATGAATATTTCTAGAACATTAGTCAATCCAAATGACATCACAAGAAACTTATGACCATAACATGTCCGAAAAGTAGTTTTAGGCACGTCTCCCTCCTTTATCCTTAACTTGTGATAACCTGATCTCATGTTTATCTTAAAAACATTCTAACTCTTTGCAACTGCTCAAACAATTCATTTATCCTGGGTAAAAGATATTTGTTTTTATTCAACTATTTGTAGTCTATACACACTCTTATCTTTCCATCTTCCTTCTTCACGAACAACACAGGGGTTCCCCAAATACATTAGGTCCGATAAATTGTTTATCCAAAAATTCGTAAAATGGTACATTCAACTCTCTCAATTCAGCTGATTTCATTCTATAGGGTGCTATAGATATGTGTGTTGAACTCAAAATCACATCTGTAGGAAACTAAATCTCCTTACTGGGAGACAATCTAAGCAGATCTTCACGAAACACATCATGAAAATCTTTCACAACCAAGATTTCTTTTAACTTCTTATTTTTCTTTCTAGAATCCATTATGTGTGCCAAATACTCCTCACATCTTTTTTTCGACCATCTACTAGTAGTCAAAGTAAAATAAGATAGTTTGAGAGTATTTTATGTTCTATCTGAAAGTTACACTCCTCATGTCCATATCTTGAACACTGCTTTCTTTCTAAAACAATCAACCATATTCAAAGATAATAAATCAGCTTCATATTTTCTATCATTGATACAAATCACGCAACCCTTGTAAACATTTATGATTATCACTCTATCTCTAGTGGGAACTTCAAGAAAAATATTTTGCATCAAAGGACTAATACATACTTTAATAGACTTCATATGAATACTAGATGCAAAGAATGGGTTGCACCAAGATCAACTAACATTGATATGTCCACCTTCTCTACATACAAAGCACTTCAAAGTTTTTGACAATTCTAGGATAAATCTCATATCTGAATACATCTATAACAAACTTATGTCCCTCGATCATACATCAGATTACTATTTCCCCTTGGTGGCATACTTACTTTCTCTGCCATGACTTTCAGTTCCCATAACTTGTCTCCTAAATCTAAGGGTCTCACTGATAGTATTCTGAGCTACAGAAGTAACAGATCTTGCTTTCCCCTAACTCCAAACTACAGTTCCTTGTGACAAGGAATGCCTCCTTTGGGTGGTCTCCCACCCTACACACTCATATTGGTACCACCTCTAAGTTCCTCAAATCTAGACCTCTTCCGCAAATTCCTCCTATCTTTAATTTCCATCACATCCTTCTCAATCTGAAGTGCTATATCTACCAACCTGACATAATTTATATGCCTCATGTAAGATAGTTTTGATCAAACCTTAAAACATAGTTCATCTATGAACCTCTTACACTTTTTCTCCTCTAGATCTACCATTTTCGGTATAACCATTAATAAGACCACAAATCTGCTATCATACTGAGCCATAGTCAACACATTTACCCTAAATAAATAAAATCTCTATCTTGTTAGGCTCTAAAGGTTTAAGGAAAGTATTTATCAAGGAAAATCTCCTTAAACATATTCTAGGTTAAGGGTCTATCTACATCTACACTTACCCTGGGAAGAGTATCCTCTCATCATTCTAAAGCTTCTTCTTCTAACTAAAAAGAAGCAAAGCCAACCGATGCCTGTCAGTTACTGGTAAAATACCAAATAATATCTCTACATGTTTCTCCGAAAACTCAAGCTTAAAAGGATTCATAGTTCCTTTAAACAACAAGATATTCAACTTAATATATATTGCAAAACAATTGATTACGCCCAAAACATAACGTAGTAGTTGTAGCACAGCTTTGGGGTGTCGATTTCACAGGGAGACAAACTAACTACGAGAGAAAGTGTAAACCTTAAAACGAACGATAAAAGTTAAACGAGAAAATCTGAGTTTGAAGTAGTGTGAAATAATTGTATAACTATAATAGAGAATAACAAGGGTCTAGGAATCCTCTCTAGGTTCGTTGCCTTATTCTATTCTTGATTCAGTTTTTTTTATCTCGATTGCAAGTTTCACATCCCAAACAAGCAATCGGTAAATATTCCATTAAAGCCCATATATAAACCCTAATGTAATTGTTATGAAATACTCTTTGCTTTCAAGCACACATGACCTATCCTATAGGTTTATCAAGAAACGTCAATATATCTTTAATGACAATATTACAGTAATGGTCAAACCTAAAAGAGAAGTCTACCGGACTCAATCACATCCAAACAGATTGACATAAGAAGAGCATGACTAGACTTATATCTAGAAGAAGCATGAAATCACCGAATTAAGAGAAAATCTTCTAATTAGATTAAAGAATAAATCATAATAATGTTTAATGGTAATAAATCCAAACTACAATGAATCAAGACTAGAAAATAAAAACAACTACACCTAGGGATTCATCCCTTCGCCTTGCTTGAAGATTTGTTGGCCATGGGGGAGAGTGTGGCAGCCTTCATGATGTTTTCCCCAGCCCCCGGCCTCTAATCGATGTCCTTTTTACAAACCATAAGTGGTCTATTTATAATACACAAAGTCCAAGGGTGTTTTAGGGTTTAAAAAGTCATTAAAATCCTAATTAGGTTAAAGCTCGGAGAAGAAAAGCGTGTGCGTGCTACGGTGCTAGGCATAATTTGGCTGGGCGAGCTTTTGAGCACCAGCACCACGGTACAGTGCTGCTGAGGAGCACCACGGTGCTCACTGATTCTTCAAAAATAGCAGTTTCTGGGCATCGCGGTGCTAGCTGGTGCTGTTCTGGGCTGACATTTGTCTACTAAAACTGTCATAACTTTCTCTAGGAAAATCATTTTGATGAGCCATAAATTCTCTAGAAAATAGACTTTCGGATCTTTCTAAGCATATATGGCTCATCGCCTGGTTCTTCTTGCATCAATACAGTTTAATTTGCAAAATTGATTGATCTATGCGGGCAATTTTGGCAATTTAGTGAAACTCTTTTCCAAGTGCTTGTGAACCTTCACTCCAGTGTTCATCGAGTCATTGTATTTCAAGTAATGATAGCTTTTCCATCTCTTTTGAACTTAAAGTACCTGAAAATGCATCGAAATAGATCAATGATCCAAGAATGACACTTTAGAGTTGTTAAGGTATAAAAATGCAATTCAAACCTAGATCAACCCTAAAATGCTAACAATTAAGTACTGTAAAGATGCATTTTATGACTCTCATCATAACCCCCAACTAGCTTATTGCTAATCCCTAGCAATTCAAGCAAAACAAGAGATGAATTCTACGATGGGAATTAAAACAAAGTAAAGCAATGTTAGTGTTAAACCAAGAGTAATTCACTTTTGTCTCAAAAATCACACATAACACACGGCACATAGACTCATTAAATTTCACCCAAATCCAAAAGTAATCTAAACATAAGTCTTAAAATTGTTATCGACTCTTAACATCCATCTTACCACAATCTATTAATTCGAACACCCGGATGATTTTATGCACAACATTCATGAATACAAGTCTTGGCCTCTAAAATATATTAAATTTTGTGACATCAATCACAAAAACAAGCTCCATAGGCTCACTTTTCGAATCACTCTCCGCTATTGTAGAAAAATCACACTACATTAGATCAATAGGTCTTTACTAAGTTTGTAACATTATGCTAAGGTAAAGGTTAAGAAAGAACGGGAAAGATTCAACAAGTAAAAGAACTTAATCTCTTAGTTTTGAACACAACTCTTTAAGCACTGGATAACCTTACTTCAATACCCAACTCTTTCAACCATTTTTTGAGCATTTCTTTAAGCAAATCACCATTTTTTTTCTTTCTTTCTTTTTTCTTTGCAATAATTCACTTCTTTTTTATTTTTTTTATTTTGGAACATAAGACCATTCACCTTCTTTTTTATCAATTTTTTTTTTTCTTTTCCATAACCCCCAACTTATCTCTTTTCATGTATTTGGGCTATGGTAGTAATAATTTTTTTTCTCATACTTTCATCCTTATTCCTCTTAAGGCTTCTCAACAAATGTGTATAACTAAGTTCTTTTAAAAGGAAGGTAAGAATAAAATATTTTAGGCTCATAAAGGTGAGTAAATGGGCTATCGAAAGAAACAAGGCTCAAATTCTTTTTCAAGAAAAAGGCTCAAATGGGTGACTAGTGATAAATATAGCAATGGTAAGTTTGGAAGGCTCAAGCGGTTCAAAAATGGCCTATATCATATCCTAAGTAGTGTGCATTCTAGAAATTCGCCTCAAATGATTATCAAATAAGTTCTAGAGCTTTTCGAGACCGCAAAAGTATTCACAAAGCAATCACACATAAAACTTCTCTAAATATTTTAGAATATTCATACAATCTTACCACAAACTAGAGTCTCAAACCAAATCAAGATCGACACTTAAATTATTCTCAAACCGAAGCAAGATTTAATTTCTTCTAAATGCTATATGCTATCTCAATTAAGTTCATATCATTGACATGTGAATTAACTCTAAGGCTAACACAAAGCATGCTTAAAACAAACAAAAATGGAAAAATGATACCAAACAGTTCAATGAAAAACATGAAAAACAGGAATATGTTTCCTCCACCCCCAACTTAAAATAAGCACTGTCCTCAATGTAAAAGCAAAAGTTAAGGAAACTCCTTTTGTAGCCAAAAATGCACAGAAGTTGAAAATTGTGCACCACCGTTTGAACTGCTTCGTATTTTTGTCCCTGAAAAAGAAATACGAAAGTAAAACTGGAAAACAGCAAAATAATAATAATAAACAAGAAAAAGAAATATGAAAAATAGTAAAAAATAAAAGGATATGTTGTGGGTTGCCTCCCATGAGTGCTAAGTTTTACGTCTTCAGCCAGACGCTATTCCCTCTTTGAAAAACATAGGTTGAATGCACCAGCCACTGCTTCATTGCCAAATTCGGTGCTTGTATGCTTTGCAGAGGCCTCAAGGATGTCATCGGTAGCATCCACAAATTTTTACTTGATATATGCTCTTGTGAAGCCATGGGTGAGGGTGGACTCTAATGGATTAAGGTGCTGGACCTTTTCCATGAATGAGTCAATCATGTATGCTTGGTGGGTTTCGTCCACATCCTCTGATTTTTTTGTTGTTGGGATGTGTAATAACTTACCATTTAGTGTCTCAATGGCATTCACCTCCTTTATATTCTACTGCGCTAGGTGTTGACCATGGGGTGTGGATGGAGCTTGAGAAGGGAACTTACCTCGCTTAGTCACACTCAAGTAGCTCATCAACTTGGACACTTGGCTCTTTATCTCTTTATTTTCTTCAACAGCCTGCGTAATTAAAGATTCAAGCCTTTGATTAGTCTTATCTTGTTCCTCAATAAACGCATGCAAAGTTTCTTCTAAAGGACTCCTAGAAGGTGCAGGTGCATGATATGGTTCAAGATATGGTGCAGAGGGTTGTGCAAGCTGCTGGTTTTTGGACTTCCAGCTGAAATTGGGGTAATTTTGTCATCCCAGATTATAAGTATTAGAGAAGGGTGCCAAAGGCTTCTTGTACATGCCTAAGGCATTACATTGTTCCTTATACATCTCTCTCATCTCAGCAAATATGGGGCACTCTTGGGCGAGATGATCTACCCCGCCACACACAAAACATGGTTCAAAAGATTTTGTATGATTAGCTACGTGTGTTGGCTTTAAGCTCTTAGTCTTTAACACCTCCAGTTCCCTAGTGAGCATCTCGACCTTGGCCTTAAGGTTATCTTCTTCCCTAAGATGGTAAATTCTACCACCATTCGGATGCCCTATAGGTCGTGACCTGTTTTTGCTTTTAGTAGCACTAGGTCCAATCCAAGTGTGAGCTTTTTCAGCAAGCTCATTGAGGTACTCTATGGCCTCATCAGGATCTTTTTCTAAAAATTCACCATTACACATCATCTCTACAAATTAGCGCTCTCTATATGTAAGTCCCTCATAAAAATAGCTCACTAAGTGCCAACTTTCATACCCATGGTGAGGGCACATACTCAATAACTCCTTAAATCTCTCACAGGACTGATACAAAGTCTCGTTGTCCTTTTGTGCAAAGGTGGAGATTTGTCTTTTAAAAGCATTGGTTTTATGTTGGGGAAAGTATTTATTAAAGAAAATTCGAGTCATCTCAGTCCACGACCCAATAGATCGTAGTCTTAGTGAGTATAGCCAACTCTTAGCTCTATCCTTCAAAGCGAAAGGAAAGAACTTAAGCCTCACAATGTCATCGGTTTCATCTTGACTATGAAAAGTCGTGACTACTTCATCAAATTCTCTAATGTGCATATATGGGTTTTCATTGTCCAAGCCATAAAACATAGGGAGTAATTGTATCATCTCTGCTTTAAAATCTAGTTGGCAAGTATTGGATGGAAACATGATGCATGATGGTGTGGCTGTTCGTGTAGGGTTTAGGTAATCCTGAAGTGTCCTAGCAATATTTTCAGTAGGGTTATCGGCCATGTTAACAAGATCCTCTAAATTCTCATGTGAGGGTGCTCTATGGTTTGATTTAGGCGAGGTTTCACTAATGGACGTGGAAGAAAAGGGTATCTCTATTTCGGGTCCCTTAATGAATCTACCTCGCGAATCTCTCGGTCTAAGCATACACCAATTGAGTTTAGAGGGGAAATAAATAAACAGAATAATAAAAGAAAATTAAAAAATAAAAAAAAGAAGAGAAAAGAACAATAATAAATAAAAATACTATAAAAAGAAAGAAGGAAAAAAAATTGCAGCAAGCTAAAAGAGGGAACGAAGTTACTGCCTCTACAAACTGCTGAAAGAAAAACTATGTACAAATCTTCTACCGTTATGTCTCAGTGTTGACAATCTTCCTTGTACTTAAGCGTGTCTCCCTGGAAACGGTGTCAAAATTTGATTACGCCCAAAACATAACGCAGTAGTTGTTGCACAGCTTTGGGGTGTCGATTCCACAGGGAGATAAACTAACTATAAGAGAAAGTGCAAACCTTAAAACGAACGATAAAAGTTAAACGAGAAAATCTGAGTTTGAAGTAGTGTGAAATAATTGTGTAACTATAATAGAGAACAACAAGGGTCCGGGAATCCTCCCTAGGCTCATTGCCTTATTCTATTCTTGATTCAGTTGTTTTTATCTCGATTGCAAGTTTCACATCCCAAACAAGCAATCGGCAAATATTCCATTAAAGCCCATATATAAACCCTAATGTAATTGTTATGAAATACTCTTTGCTTTCAAGCACACATGACCTATCCTATAGGTTTATCAAGAAATGATAATATATCTTTAATGACAATATTGCAGTAATGGCCAAACCTAAAAGAAAAGTCTACCGGACTCAATCACATCTAAACAGATTGACATAAAAAGAGCATGACTAGACTTATATCTAGGAGAAGCATGCAATCACCAGATTAAGAAGAAATATTATAATTAGATTAAAGAATAAATCATAACAATGTTTAATGATAATAAATCCAGACTACAATGAATCAAGACTAGAAAATAAGAATAACTACACCTAGAGATTCATCCATTTGCCTTGCTTGGAGATTAGTTGGCCATGGGGGAGAGTGTGGCAGCCTTCATGACGTTTTCCCCAGCCTCCAGCCTCTAATCGATGTCCCTTTTATAAACCCTAAGTGGTCTATTTATAATACACAAGGTCCAAGGGTGTTTTAGGGTTTAAAAAGTCATTAAAATCCTAATTAGGTCAAAGCTCGGAGAAGAAAGCGAGTGCGCGCTGCGGTGCTACTGTATGGGCGCTGTAGTGCTAGGCATAATTTGGCTGAGCGAGCTTTTGGGCACCATGGTGCGGTGCTGTTGAGGAGCATCGTGGTGCTCACTGATTCTTCAAAACATGGCAGTTTTTGGGCACCGCGGTGCTAGCTGGTGCTGTTCTGGCCTGACCTTTGTCTACTAAAACTGCCATAACTTTCTCTAGGAAAATTATTTTGATGAGCTGTAAAATTCTCCAGAAAATAGACTTCTGGATCTTTCTAAGAATATATGGCTCATCGCCTGGTTCTTCTTTCATCAATACAGTTTAATTTTCAAAAATGATTGATCTATACGAGCAATTTTGGCAATTTAGTGAAACTCCTTTCCAAGTGCTTGTGAACCTTCACTCCAGTGTTCATCGAGTCATTTTATTTCAAGTAATGATAGCTTTTCCATCTCTTTTGAACCTAAAGTACCTAAAAATGCATCGAAATAGATCAATGATCCAAGAATGACACTTTAGAGTTGTTAAGGTATAAAAGTGCAATTCAAACCTAGATCAACCCTAAAATGCTAACAATTAAGTACTGTAAAGATGCATTTTATGACTCTCATCAACAATCTCTCTGCATCTGGTACATAAACTCATTTGTCTCCTTTTAAACATTTATCATTGCTGGATTTACAACAACCTCAAGCACTGCCCTAGACTGTTCATCAAGTCTATGCTATAGGCTACCAACTCTATCATCTGTTACATTCATTTTCTCAAGAGCATATGTAAGGGCTTATTTTAGCTCATCTCTTTCAACTTCAGATTCTCTTATACCTTTACTAATATCAATTATACTCTCTTATACCTTTACTAATATCAATTATACTGTCAACACATTCCCTTCTAAGAACCACAGATTTAGACTCAACCTCAACTTGTCAAAAATATTGGGGACCTACCACACCCTCTCAAATCAACAACTCTAACTCAAGCTCTAGCATATCCACGTGTCATCGTCAGACTATTAAACTATAATTTATTTTAATCTTCCACTTTCTTACTTTTTATGCAGTCTACAAAGTCATAAAACCTAATACTCTGATACTAAAATTATAACGATCCATCCCGAGTTGGCCTCCCCCGAGATGGTGTTGTCACATTTTGAAAATCTCAGCACGACACATATATGCAACAATAAAAATAACACCAACATAAACTTTTTTCATCAATCCTCAACCCTCAACAGGGGAGATAAATCATTCTGATCTTGACTTTAACATTATATACAACGTAAAATGTATGAATATTTACAAATAATTTTTTATTTTATTTTCTCATTAGTCTGAGGATGTGGACACGTACGTGGTTTACAAAAAATGATTTCATTTGAACCTCAATTCACTAAACTATTTGTCCTGCCTGCTACCTAAAATCATTGTACAATGAGGGATGAGCTTCACAAGCTCAGTGAATTGAATTTACTAGAAGTATTCAATTTGTATAAATGGTCTTTCAATATTTAATCATTTATATCTCATACAACTTGATAATAATATTCTACTATCACTACACATCCTATAAGTCTCATTCTCTATCAATCTCTTCTTCTTATATATTGGCTCACCTTAAGACTATCAATTATCTCATAATTACCGCGTTACGAGGTTCACAGCATAAAGTCTACTATTTAGATGGTTCTTGTCATATCATACTTCTATGTTTCTTTCTCACCATAACTGTCTCTTTGTGAGACCCATTCATCTATAAATAAATTTACAATAAAAAACAACAATTCAGCATTTCAATAATGCAATCAATATTTAAAACATATACAATGCATGAATTATTATTAGGGAACGTCTTCCCACATGTCGACATGATTTTATCTTAGATCGGCCCCCTTCCGATTCTTTTATTTCCAGGATATGCCGGCTATCATGATATTTATTTCCAGCATATACCAACTGTCATGGTTTTCATTTATTTTCAGCACATACTAACTGTCACGGTTTTCCTTTATTTCCAGCATATACCGGCTATCACGGTTTTTCAATTGAACCGGCCCCTTCCCAGTTCTTTTATTTCATGTATATACATATGAACAATGATATGAAATATGCATATGAATAATAACATTGTTAGTATTTGTCTAAGGATTAAACGGAAGAGGATCTTCAGCAGCTTGGTGTACGCCGCGGCCTCCAACATGAAGGAAAGTCCTGGGAGGTGCGTGCCACGACACAGGGTGGTGTGCGTCGTGGCCTCCAACAGATAGGGGACTTGTGCCCTGTGTGCGCCGCAGCCAGCCCTGTGTGTACTGCGACCAGCCTTTTGTTATGCACTTTGGAATGGTGCATGGGACTTGGTTAAAATGCACAGGATTACTTAGATGACTCCATGATTGTTTGGTCCTCAAGATCTAAGGGTTGAGATTGACTTCAAGATTGGTTCAAGAAGTGGTTACACTATATAAAGGATCATCTAGGAGCAATATCAAGCATGATGTGTGAGAGTAAAAAGACACTAAACACAAGAGAGACACAAGAAGGGTTCTCATTCTAAGAGTGGCTAGTGTTGAGAGAGATAGACTCTCAAATCTTCAAAGGTATCTCAAGTGAGAGAGAGCATTCAAGAAGTGAGATTTAAGGGCTTTGTAATCGGAATTTTCTTGGGAAAAAATCCAGGGAAACACTTAGTTCTTATCTCTTTCTTTTCTCTTTTTTCATGTATCAAGAACAAAAGGATTCTTGAAGAGGTGTTGCTGTAATTGTAAGAACTCCATTGATTTAGTGTAGAGAGCTCGGAGGAGCTCACGGTGACGTAGGCATTTGCCGAACCTCGACAACAATTTATTGTTTTCTTTGTTTGAGTGTCCGATTCCTGTTTTATTACAAGTCATTCTAGACTTGGGTGTTTGAAGGTCACCACCTGAGATTTTTTAGGTGATTTTCAACTGTGGTATCAGAGCTGAACATGGGGTATCGGAGCAAGACTCCAAGAATCAAAGGAAACTTCTTGGGAGATTTAAGAACGGTGCTGGGATCAAGATCTGATCGGGTTCTTGAGGATTCAAAAACAGTATTGGGATCAAGATTTGATCGAGTTCTTGAAGTTTAGAAGTTTGGAAAGAAATTATGGGTGCTGCATAAATCTTGGGAATTTTTTTTCGTAAGATGGGTTCAAACTTTATTGTTGAGAAGTTTGATGGAAAATGAGACTTTACCCTTTGGAGGCGAAAAATTATAGCAGTTCTTATGCAACAAAAGGTGGACTTGGTTATTGGAGAATATGATGATTTTCTAGTAAGTATCACAGAGTTCTAGCGGAATAAGATGAAGAAGATGGCATATAGCACCATCTTTCTGCACATGTCAGATAGTGTTACAAGGGAGTGCAGAGACTCGAAAGATCCAACTGTCATTTGGAAGAAATTAGATAAGTTACTTCTTGCCATAACGCTCCCTAATAAAATTTATCTTCTGAAATGAATCTTTGCTTTTAAAATGGATCCTAATAAAGAGTTGCAAGATAATCTTGATGTGTTTAATAAACTAGTTCAAGATTTGACTAGTTGTATTATAACATTCTCAGATGAACAATTGGCTATTATATTGTTGAATTCTCTTCCGGATTGTTTTGAAAGCTTGATTAATGCTATTGAATATGGAAGAGATACACTAACCAAGGAAATTGTGATCAATACTATAAGGGCTCATGATTTCAAAGCCAAGATGAGGGAAGGATCAAGTAGAGAAGGGTTGTTCGTTAGAGGGAGGCCTGCAACTCGGTATGGCAGCAACATACATGGCTACTACCGGGATAAACCACAGGGTAGAGGAAAAAGCCATGAGAGAGCGCATGCTAAACCGAGATTTGGAGGAAAATAATGCTACTACTGCCATAAGGAGAGTCATTTCAAGAAAGAATGTAAGAAGATAATGAGGGATGAGAATAGAAGAAGCCATACCAACAATGGAGAGGCTTCAATTGCCAAGAGAGAATAGTAAGATGATGATGTTCTTGTTGTGTGCTCCAATGTGAGCAGGAGGTAAGGCAGTGTGAAATGGATCTTGGATTCCGGATGCACTTATCACATGTGCCCTCACTGGGATTGGTTCAATAATTTCAAGGAAACCAATGATGGAACGGTTTTCTTGAAGAACGATACTTCTTGCCAAGTGAGGAGGATAGGAGACATCCAATTGAGGATGTTTGATGAAATTGCAAGGCTACTGAGGAATGTGAGATATCTTCTGGAGTTGAGAAGAAATTTGATCTCATTGGAGCAGCTAGATTCCATGGGGAACATATACAAAGCAGAGGGAGGAAAGATCAAGGTAATCAAGGGATCTTTGATAGTGATCAAAGCAGCAATGAAGGATGGTCTCTATGAGATGATCGGAGACACGGACGTTAAGGATCAAGCAGTAAGCTTGATGGCTAAGATGGATAAGGTAGCTCTTTGGCACAATCGCTTAAGACACATGAGCGAAAAGCGCTTGCAAGTTCTCAACAAGAATGGTTTACTTGATGGTGACAAGGTAGAGAAACTTGATTTCTGCGAGAGTTGCATTCTTGGGAGGCAACATTGGGTTAGCTTCAACACTATAGTGCACAAGTCTAAGGGCATTCTTGATTATATTCATGCGGATCTTTGGGGACTGATGAGAATCATAAAATGCATCTTAAACTGTACTTAATTGTTAGCATTTTAGGGTTGATCTAGGTTTTAATTGCACTTTTATACGTTAACAACTCTAACTTGTTATTCTTGGATTACTGATCTATTTTGGTGCATTTTTAGGTACTTTAAGCTAAAAGAGGAGGAAAAGTCATCATTGCTTAAAGCACAAAGACTCGAGGCATATTGAAGTGAAGACATGGTTGTGGAAGAAAAAATGAAGAAAAATCAAGTCTTGAATGTGTGTGCTGGGGCCTGAAAATATCCAAGCCTCGGCCTCAAGAACCGAGCCAAAAAAGCAAGAAAGAAGCTTCAGTGGAAGTCACGGCCTGGACTAGGCAGGGTCGCCGCCTCCAGAAAGGGGAAAATCTAAAGCCAAGCCAAGGGCCGCAGCGCCCATAAGTGAGAGCCGCGGCGCGCACACGGTCCTCCTTTCCGAGTTATGACTTAATTAGGACTTTTTAAACCCTAAAACATCCTGAGACCTTGTGTATTATAAATAGATCACTTAGAGTTTGTGAAGAGATATCTTGGAAAGTCTAAAAAACTCAAGAAGGCTACCACACTCTCCTCCATCAAAGAGTTCAACCATGAACTTCATAGCGAACTAATCTCTAAGCAAGGCGAAGGGATGAATCCTTAGGTGTAGTTGTTCCTATTTTCCTTTCTTGATTCAGTTGTAGTTGAGTGTTATTGCCAAAACATTGTTATGTGTTACTATTTTTATCTAATTAAATGATCTTCTCTTAATCCAATGATTGTATCTTTATCTTTCATATAAGTCTAGTCATGCTCTTCCTATGTCAAGATTATTGGGTATGATTGAGTCCAGTAGATTTATCTTTTAAGTTTGTCCATTACTGCAATATTGTCATTAAAGATATATTGTCATTTCTTGATAAATCTGTAGGATAGGTTATGTGTGCTTAACTTGAAAGAGTAATACATATCAATTACATTAGGGTATATATATGTGCTTGATTGAGTATTTGTCGATTTCTTGTTTGGGATGTGAAACTTGCAATCGAGATAAGAACAACTGAATTAAAGATTGGAATAAGGCAATGAACCTAGGGAGGATTCCCAAAACCTTGTTGTTTCTTTATCTTATTTTTCAATCTATCTACACAATTACTTCATCATTGATATCTTCTCACTTGATTGTTATCGTTTGTGTTAAGGTTTGCACTTTTCCTTTATAGATTGCTTTTCCCTGTGGAATCGACACCCCAAAGCTGTGCTACAACTACCGCGTTATACTTTTGGGGTAATCAAATTTTGGTGCCGTTGTCGGGGAAATGCGTTTGCATACAAGGAAGATTGTTAACTCTAAGACAAGACGGTACTATTGTTCCTTTCTTTAAGTTTTTGATTTTCTGATTTTATTTGTTTTGTTTTATTTTTTTACCTTTTAACTTAGTTGGTGTATGCTTAGGCCGAGAGATGCGCGAGGTAGATTCACTAAGGGACTCGAAATAGAGTTACCTTTTCCTTCCACGTCCGTTAGTGAAACTTCGCCTAGATCAAACCCTAGTGTACACCCAACCGAGAATTTAGAAAATTTTGCTAACATGGATGAAATCCATAATGAGAATGTTGTTAGGACACTTAAAGATTATTTACATCCTAGTCGGACAGCCACACCATCATGCATTATGTTTCCGACCAACACTCGCCATCAAGATTTTAAAACAGGGATGATTCAGTTACTCCCTACATTCCATGGCTTGGAAAATGAAAACTCATATGTACACATTAGGGAGCTTGAGGAAGTAGTTGGGACTTTTCATAGTCAAGATGCAACTAATGATATCGTGAGACTCAAGTTTTTTCCTTTCTCTTTGGAGGATAAAGCTAAGAGTTGGTTATACTCGCTGAGACCACGATCTATTGGGTCATGGAATGAGATAACCCAGGTCTTCTTTAATAAATACTTCCCTCAACATAAGACCAATGCCTTAAAAAGACAAATTTCCACCTTTACACAAAAGGAGAACGAGACTTTGTATCAGTCTTGGGAGAAATTTAAAGAGTTATTAAGTATATGTCCGCACAATGGGTATGAGAGTTGGTACTTAGTGAGCTATTTCTATGAGGGACTTACCTATAAAGAGCGCCAATTCATAGAGATAATGTGTAATGGTGAATTTCTACAAAAAGATCCTGATGAGGCCATAGAGTACCTCAATGAGCTTGCTGAAAAAGCTCATACTTGAACTGGACCTAGTGCTACTGAAAGCACAAATAGGTCACGACTTGTAGGAAACCCGAGTGGTGGTGGAATTTACCATCTTAGGGAAGAAGACAACCTGAAAGCTAAGGTCGAAATACTTATTAGGGAGTTAGATGCATTAAAAACTAAAGGCTCAAAACTAACACACGTAGTTAACCATACCGAATCTTTGGAACCATGTTTTGTGTGTGGTGGGGTAGATCATCTCGCCCAAGAGTGTCCCATATTTGCTGAGATGAAAGGGATATATGAGGAACAATGTAATGCCTTAGGCATGTATAAGAAGCCTATTGCACCCTTCTCTAACACCTATAATCCGGGATGGTGAAATCACCCCAACTTCAGCTGGAAGTCTGAAAACCAGCAACATGCATAACCCCTAAGACCATACCCTGCACCCTCATCCTCTAGGAGTTCTTTAGAAGACACTTTACATGCTTTTATAGAGGCACAGGGTAAGACAAATCAGAGGTGTGAAACATTAATTACGCAAGTTGTTGAAGAGAACAAAGAGATAAGGAGCCAAGTGACCAAACTGATGGACTCCTTGACTGTGAATGATCGAGGAAAGTTCCCTTCCCAAACTCAGTCCACACCCCATGGGCAACACATAGCTCAAACAAATCTGGAAAATGTAAATGCCATTGTGACAAGAAGTGGTAAGACATTACACATCCCAACAATGAAAAAATCCAAGGATGTGGAAAAAAGTCAAGGTAGTAGTGATGTTGAACTACCCAAGGACCTTGAGGTTACTAAGAGCTCTGTTAAGGCACCATTCCCTTAAGCCTTAAAATCTAACAAGAAAAATCTTGATCTAAACAATGAAATCCTAGAGAACTTAAGGAAAGTAAAACTTAACCTTCCTCTTTTACATGTAATTAAACAAGTTCCTACCTATGCAAAAGTTCTGAAGGATTTATGTACAATTAAGAGGAAGCACCATGTAAAGAAAACAGCATTCCTAACTGAGAAAGTTAGTGCTCTAATTAATTGCAGGAATGGACTCATGAAGCTATCCTTTGGAAACATGACCCTCGAGCTGAACATCTTCAATGTTGCAAAACAACCCGAAGATGAGGATGAGAACCACCACTTATACATGATCGAGTCACTCATCGATGAGGGAGTTTCTATAGCTCATGATTTTGATCTTCTTGAATATTTTCTTGATAATTCTGAGATTGATTCTATTAATGATAAAACTGATATAATTGATATTTGTACTATTTTTGATAAATCTCAGGATTATGGCACTCGAGCATGGCAACCAAAGTTTGAGGAGTTGCCCGAAAGAAGCAAGAAGCAAAACCCCTCAAGTGTGGAAGCACTTAAAGTCAAATTGAAGCCACTACCTAAGGGTTTGAAGCATGCATTCCTCGGTCCAGGTGATACCTTTCCTGTTACTATCTCATCTGAATTATCTACATCTCAAGGTGAGAAATTAATTCGGACCGTAAATGCACATAAATCAGCCTTAGGTTAGAGCATGGTTAATTTAAAAGGAATTAGTCCCCTGATCAGTTCTCATAAGATAAAGTTGGATGAAGGGACTAGTCCTCGTAGAGACCCTCATCGTAGGCTTAACCCCACTATGAAAGAAGTAGTGAAGAATGAAGTGTTAAAACTATTAGATGCGGGAATTATATATCCCATAGCTAATAGTAAATGGGTAATCCCTACACAAGTCGTTCCTAAAAAGTCTGGAGTCATTGTGGTAATGAATGACCTAGGAGAGTTAGTCCCTACAAAACTTGTGACCGGGTGGTGCATGTGCATTGATTATAGAAAATTAAATGCTACCACCCGGAAAGACCACTTCCCACTCCTCTTTATCAATCAAATTCTTGAGCGTGTAATTGGTCATCTTTTTTACTGTTTCTTATATGGTTATTCTGGTTATTATCAAATTGAAATTGCATTAGAAGACTAAGAGAAAACCACTTTCATAAGTCCTTTTGGCACTTATGCTTTTCGTAGAATGCCATTTGGATTATGTAATGCCCCTGCCACTTTTCAACACTGCATGATGAGCATCTTTAGTGATATGGTTGAAAATTGCATGGAAGTTTTTATAGATGACCTAACTGTTTTTGGATCTTCATTTGATGCATGCTTAATGAATTTAGAAAGAGTGCTGATTCATTGTGAGGAAAAGGAATTAGTCTTAAATTGGGAAAAATACCATTTCATGGTACCATCCGGTATTGTCTTAGGGCATATTGTTTCTTCTAAAGGGATAGAGGCTGATCAATCTAAGATTGAATTAACCTCTAAATTGCCCACACCTAAGACAATAAAAGATGTAAGATCTTTCCTTAGTCATGCTGGTTTTTATAGAAGGTTCATACAAAACTTTTCCAATATATTTAGACCACTATGTGCCCTCCTAATTAAAGATATTCCTTTTGAATGGACTCGGGCTTGTCAAGAGACCTTTAAAACACTGATTGGCAAGCTTACTTCAGCACCTATAATGTAGTCACCTGATTGGAATTTACCTTTTGAAATCATGTGTGATGCTAGTGACTATGTTGTAGGTGTTGTTCTTAGACAGCAAAGAGAGGGAAAACCTTATATCATTTACTATGCTAGTGAAACTTTAAATAGTGCTCAAATGAACTACTCCACCACTGAAAAAGAATTACTTGTTGTAGTATTTTCTTTAGACAAATTTCATGCTTATTTAATCGGTTCTCCTATTCTTATCTTAACAGATCATGCAGCCCTAAAGTACCTCCTTACAAAGAAGGATGCTAAGGCATGACTAATACGGCGGATCCTACTCCTACAAGAATTTGACATCACCATCAAGGACAAGAAAGGAGTGGAGAATGTAGTGGTGGACCATCTCTCAAGGCTTACATTTGAGGACACCTCTGACAACTTGCCAATCAAGGATGATTTTTCGGATGAGCAATTACTCTCTGTTACCTCTCTACCATGGTTTGCTCATATTGTGAATTATTTAGCTACCGGTGAGATACCAATGGATTGGAGCCCTCAAGATAAGAGGAAATTCTTGAATGAGGTACGTAATTTTTATTGGGATGACCCCTGTCTTTTCAAGTACTACTCTGACCAAATTTTAAGGCGTTGCAACCCTAATGAAGAGATTGCCAGCGTCTTGGAATTTTGTCACTCCCAAGCCTGTGGAGGCCACTTTTCAATGAAAAAAACCGTTGCAAAAATTTTGCAGTGTTGATTTTATTGGCCTACCTTATTTAAAGATGCAAACATCTATTGTCGCTCATATGAAAAGTGTCAGAAGTTAGGAGTTGCATCTCGTCGTAATATGATGCCCTTAAACCCAATTTTAGTAATCGAAATCTTCAATTGTTGGGGCATTGATTTTAGAGGACCCTTTCCTCCTTTCTTCGGATACTAATATATCATCATGGCAATAGATTATGTATCAAATTGGGTAGAGGCAGCAGCTTACCGAAGTAATGATAATAGAACGATAATGAAATTTCTCAAAGAAAATGTGTTATCTCGGTTTAGTACACCACGTGCTATAATTAGTGATCGAGATACACATTTTTGCAACCGTTCTTTTGAAGCTTTAATGAGAAAATATGGGGTGTTACATAAAATTTCTACAGCCTACCATCCTAGACTAGTGGACAAATAGAACTTGCTAATAGGGAAATTAAACAAATTTTAGAAAAAACAGTTAACCCGGACCGCAAGGATTGGTCTTTGAGACTAGTTGATGCGCTTTGGGCTTACCGTACAGCTTTCAAAACCCCCTTAGGTATGTCACCTTATAGGCTTGTTTTTGGAAAGCCTTGCCACTTACCTGTAGAGCTTGAAGATCAAGCTTACTGAGTCATCAAGTCTTTTAATTTTGACATAGGTGAAGCGGGTAAGCTTAGAAAATTTCAATTGACCGAGTTAGAGGAGTTAAGAAATGATGCTTATGAGAACTCCAGAATCTATAAGGCAAAGATAAAAGTGTTTCATGATAAAAATATTTTGAAGAAAACATTTAAACTTGATGATCGAGTGTTCTTATACGATTCTAGACTCCATAAGCATCCAGGAAAACTTCGGTCGAGGTGGACCAATCCTTTCGTAGTGAAAAATGCTTTTGAGAATGGAGCATCAGAAATTGAGGATACAAGAGATGGTAAACGACTTAAGATCTTAATCGATAGATAAGATCTAGAAGCAGAAGACATTCCACTTATGGATCCGGTCTATTCACCTTGACCACCCAACAAAGGTATGTTTTTACTTTTACTTTTGTTTTGTTTTGTTTGTTTTACTTTTAGTTAAGTTTATCTTCAGTTTAATTTTTAGTTTTAGTTTTATTCATCTAATTTTTATTTTTACTAATTTTATATATTGTTTTTCTTTGTTTTTTTTTGGAACCAAAAAAGCTTTTTTTTTTTTTTGAGAAAACAGGTCCAGCACAGCGCCTAGGCCCAGCCCACAGGGCGCCTCGCCCACCAGGATGTGCACCAGCCCACAGTGCATCTCGGCCCAACAATTACGTGCCTCGCCCCATAGTGCCTAGCCCAAAACGTCCACAAGTCGCGCCATGCCTCAGCACTATGCGCGTTGCAGCGCACAGAAAGGCCACACGCATACACTCCAGCTCAAGCCGCGGTGCACCTTTAGCTAAGCCGCGGCTTGACCTGTTCTGCCACCCGAGACCTAGTCCTTTTAAACCCTAAATTCTACCTTTTTTCTTCATTTCTCTTTTACAAAAACACCTAGCACATTCATTTCTCTCTCATCCTCTCTCGAAACCCTCACTTACCCACTCACTTTTACTCAAAATTTCTTGATTCTAACATCATTTCTTGTAGGATTTTGCACTAATATTGCAGATTTTGTTGGAAATTTCTCCAAACAGCTTGGTATTAAGAAGATTTTAGGTTCATCAAGAAAACTTCAAGTTGGTGGGTAGTCTTTCTTCTCTCCAACTTTGGGCATCAAACCGAAATTTCAACATGAGGAATGACATACAGTTCACATGATGGTGCACAATTTTCAACGTGTGTGCACTTTTGCTCACAAAGAGAGTTTCCTTTACCTTTTCTTTCACATTGAGGATAGTACAATTTTTAAGTTGGGGGTGGAGGAAACGTATTATTTTTTGAACTGCTTGGTGCTACTTTCCCTTTTTGTTTGTTTTTAGCATGCTTTGTATTAGCCCTAGAGTTAATTCACATGTCAATGATATGAACTTAATTGAGATAACATATAGCATTTAGAAGAAGTTAAATCTTGCTTCGGTTTGAGAATAATTTAAGTGTCAATCTTCATTTGGTTTGAGACTCTAGCTTGCAGTAAGATTGCATGATTAGTCTAAGACATTTAGAGAAGTTTTATGTGTGACTGGTTGTGAATACTTTTGCAGTCTCAACAAGCTCTAGAACTTATTTGATAATCACTTGAGGTGAATTCCTAGAATGCACATTACTTAGGATATGATATGGGCCGTTTTTGAATCGTTTGAGCCTTTCAAACCTACCATTGCTATATTTATCGCTAGTCACATATTTGAGCCTTTTCTCGAAAAAGAATTTGAGCCTTGTTTCTTTCAAATAGCCCATTCACTCACCTTTATGAGCCTAAAAATATTTTATCCTTACTCTTCTTTTAAAAGAACTTAGTTATACACATTTTTTGAGAAGCACTTAAAAGGAGTAAGGATGGAAATATGAAAAAAAAATATTAATACCACAACCCAAGTACATTAAAGGAGATAAGTTGGGGGTTGTGGAAAAGAAAAGAAAAAATGAAAAAGGAAGTGAATGGTCTTATGCCAAAATATAAAAGAAAAGAAAAGAAAAGAAAAAGATAAGTGAATTATGGCAAAGAGAGAAGAAAAGAAAAGAAAAGTGGTGACTTATTAAGAGATATGCTCTTATAAAAACAAGTTGAAAGAGTTGGGTGTTAAAGTAAAGGTTATCAAGTGCTTAAAGCGGTTGTGTTTAAAACTAAGAGATTAAGTTCTTTTACTTGTTGAATCCTTCCCGTTCTTTCTTAACCTTCACCCTAGCCTAACGTAACAAGCTTATTAAAGACCTATTGATCCAATGTAGTGTGATTTTTCCACAATAGTGGAGAGTGATTTGAAAAATAAGCCTATGAAGCTTGATTTGTGATTATTGTCATGCAATTCATTATGTTTTTAGAGGCCAAGACTTGTATTCATGAATGTTATGCATAAAATCATCTAGGTGTTCGGACTAATGGATTGTGGTAAGATGGATGTTAAGAGTCGATAACAATTTTGAGATTGATGTTTGGATTACTTTTGGACTTAAGTGATATTTAATGATTCTATGTGTTGTATATTATGAGCAATTTCTGAGACAAAAAGTGAATTGCTCTTGGTTTAACGCTAGCATTGCTCTACCTTGTTTTGACTCCTACCATAGAATTCATCTCTTGTTTTCGCTTGAATTGCTAGGGACTAGCAATAAGCTAGTTGAGGGTTGTGATGAGAATCATAAAATCCATCTTAAACAGTACTTAATTGTTAGCATTTTAGGGTCAATCTAGGTTTTAATTGCACTTTTATACGTTAACAACTCTAAAGTGTCATTCTTGGATCACTGATCTATTTCGGTGCATTTTCAGGTACTTTAAGCTAAAAGAGGAGGAAAAGTCATCATTTATTGAAACACAAAGACTCGAGGCATACCGAAGTGAAGGTTGTGGAAGGACAAATAAAGAAAAATCAAGTCTTGAATGTGTGCACTGCGGCCTGAAAATATCCAAACCTCAACCTCCATAACGGAGCCAAAAGAGCAAGAAAAAAGATTCAGTGGAAGCCGCGGCCTGGACAAGGCAGGGTCGCCACCTAATTACACCCAAAGTATAACACGGTAGTTGTAGCACGGCTTTGGGGTGTCGATTCCACAGAGAGACAAACTAACTACAAGAGAAAGTTCAAACCTTAAAACTAATGAAAAAAGTTAAATGAGAAAATCTGAGTTTGAAGTGGTGTGAAATAATTGTGTAAATATAATAGAGAACAATAAGGGTCCAGGAATCCTCCCTAGGTTCGTTGCCTTATTTTAATCTTGATTCAGTTGTTTTTATCTCGATTGCAAGTTTCACATCCCAAACAAGCAATCGACAAATATTTAATTAAAGCACATATATAAACCCTAATGTAATTGTTATGAAATACTCTTTGATTTCAAGCACACATGACCTAACTTATAGATTATCAAGAAACAACAATATATCATAATGACAATACCGCAGTAATGGACAAATCTATAAGAGAAATCTACCGAACTCAATCACACCTCAACAACATCACATAAGAAGAGCATGACTAGACTTATATGGGGGAGAAAGATGCAATCACCGAATTAAGGGGAAATCTTCTAATTAGATTAAAAAGTAAATCATAACAATGTTTAATGATAATAAATCCAAACTACAATGAATCAAGGCTAGAAAATAAGAACAACTACACCTAGGGATTCATCCCTTTGCCTTGCTTGGAGATTAGTTGGCCATAAGGGAGAGTGTGGCAACCTTCATGATGTTTTCCCTAGCCTCTGGCCTCTCAAAAAGATGATCTTTTTCACAAATCCTAAGTGGTCTATTTATAATCACAAAGTCTAAGGGTGTTTTAGGGTTTAAAAAGTATTAAAAGCCCTAATTAAGTTGTAACTCGGAAACAGGGTATCGGGGTCGCGCCGCAGCTCAGATTAAGTCAAGCTGTGGCTCAACTTGCGCTGATTCTTCATCATTCTGTGGGCCGCGGCCCAGTCTAATCCAGGCCGCGGGGCACACTGGTGCTGTTCTGGAGGCCTAACCTTTGTCTACTAAAACTGCCATAACTTTCTCTAGAAAAATCATTTTTACGAGCCATAAAATTTTCTAGAAAATAGACTTCCGGATCTTTCTAAACATATATGGCTCATCTCCTGATTCTTCTTGCATCAATACAGTTTAATTTACAAAAATGATTGATCTATACGGGAAATTCTGGCAATTTAGTGAAATTCTTTTCCAAGTGTTTGTGAACCTTCACTCCGGTGTTCATCGAGTCATTATGCTTCAAGCAATGATAGCTTTTTCATCTCTTTTGAACTTAAAGTACCTAAAATGCATCGAAATAGATCAATGATCCAAGAATGACACTTTAGAGTTGTTAAGGTATAAAAGTGCAATTCAAACCTAGATCAACCCTAAAATGCTAACAATTACGTACTGTAAAGATGCATTTTATGACTCTCATCATAACCCCCAACTAGCTTATTGCTAGTCCCTAGTAATTCAAGCGAAAACAAGAGATGATTTCTATGGTGGGGATCACAACAAAGTAAAGCAATATTAGTGTTAACCAAGAGTAATTCACATTTTGTCTAAAAAATTTCACATAACACACAGCACATAGAATCATTAAATTTCATCCATGTTCAAAAGTAATCCAAACATCAATCTTGAGATCGTTATTGACTCTTTACATCCATCTTACCACAATCCATTAATCCGAACATCCAGATGATTTTATGCATAACATTCGTGAATACAAGTCTTGGCCTCTAAAACATAATAAATTGTGTGACATCAATCACAAAAACAAGCTCCATAGGCTTGCATTTCAAACCACTCTCCACTATAGTAGAAAAATCGCATTACATTGGATCAATAGGTCTTTAATAAGCTTGTAGCGTTAGGCTAAGGTAAAGGTTAAGAAAGAATGGGAAGGACTCACAAGTAAAAGATCTCAATCTCTTAGCTTTAAACACAACCACTTTTAAGCACTAGATAACCTTACTTCAACACCCAACTTTTTCAACCATTTTTCGAGTATTTTTCTCAAATCACCACTTTTCTTTTCTTTTCTTCTATCTTTGCCATAATTCTCTTTTCTTTTCTTTTCTTTTGTATTTTGGCATAAGACCATGCACCTCCTTTTTCATTTTTCTTTTCTTTTCCATAACCTCAAGCTTCTCTCCTTTAATATACTTAGGTTATGGTAGTGATATTTTCTCATATTTCCATCCTTACTCTTTTTAAGTGCTTCTCAACAAATGTGTATAGCTAAGTTTTTTTAAGAGAAAGGTAAGGATAAAATATTTTCTTAGGCTCATAAAGGTGAGTAAATGGGCTATTGAAAGAAACAAGACTCAAATTCTTTTTCAAGAAAAGGGATCAAATAGGTGACTAGTGGTAAATATAGCAATGGTAGGTTTGACAGGCTCAAACGGTCCAAAAATGGCCTATATCATATCCTGAGTAATGTGCATTCTAGGAATTCACCTCAAGTGGTTATCAAGTAAGTTCTAGAGCTTGTCGAGACCGCAAAAATATTCACAAAATAATCACACATAAAGCTTCTCTACATGTTTAAGACTAATCATACAATCTTACCACAAACTAGAGTCTCAAACCAAATGAAGATTGATAGTTAAATTAATTTCAAACTGAAGCAAAATTTAACTTCTTCTAAATGTTATCTGCTATCTCAATTAAGTTCATATCATTGGCATGTGAATTAACTCTAAGACTAACAAAAAAAAAAAACATGCTGAAAAAAAAAATGACACCAAGCAGTTCAATGAAAAACATGAAAAAAAAGGAATATGTTTCCTCCACCCCCAACTTAAAAATTGCATTGATTCAATGTAAAAGAAATAGTAAAGGAAACTCCCTTTGTAGTCATAAGTGCACAGAAGCTGAAAATTGTGCACCACCATTTGAACTGCTTCGTATATTTGTCCCTGAAAAAGAAAAAAGAAATATGAAGTTAATACTAGAAAATAACAAAATACTAATAATAAACAAGAAAAAGAAATACAAAAAAATAAAAAGATACTTTGTGGGTTACCTCCCATGAGCTCTAAGTTTTATGTCTTCAGCCAGACGCCCTTATTTCCTCCGAGACAAACATGGGTTGAATGCACCAGCCACTGCTTCATTTCCAAATTCGGTGCTTATGTGCTTTGGAGAGGCCTTAAGGATGTCATCAGTAACATCTGTAAATTTCAGCTCGATATATGCCCTTGTGAAGCCATGGGTGAGGGCGAAATTCAATGGATTAAGGTGCTGGACATTTTCCATGAATGAGTCAATCATGTATACTTGGTGGCTTTCGTCCACATCCTCTGATTTTTTCGTTGTTGGGATGTGTAATAACTTACCATTTAGTGTCTCAATGGCATTCACCTCTTTCAAATTCTGTTGCACCAGGTGTTGTCCATAGTGTGTGGACTGGGTTTGGGAAGGGAACTTACCTCGCTTATTCACACTCAAGGAGCTCATCAATTTGGACACTTGGCTCTTTAGATCCTTATGTTCTTCAACAACCTGCGTAATTAAAGATTCAAGCCTTTGATTAGTCTTATCCTGTGCCTTAATAAAAGTATGCAAAGTTTCTTCTAAATGACTCCTAAAAGGTGCAGGTGCATAATATGGTGTAGGATATAATCTAGGGGGTTATGTAGGCGGTTGGTTTTCAGATTTCCAGCTGAGATTGGGATGATTCCGCCACTCCAGATTATAGGTATCAGAGAAAGGTGAAAGAGGCTTCTTGTACATACCTAAGGCATTACGTTGTTCTTCATATATCCCTCTCATCTCCGTAAATGTTAGACATTCTTGGGCAAGATGATTTACCCCGCCACACACAAAACATGGTTCAAAGGACCTAGCATGATTAGCTACGTGTGTTTGCTGTAAGCCCTTAGTCTTTAACACATCTAGTTCCCTAGTGAGCATCTCGACCTTAGCCTTTAGGCTGTCCTCTTCCCTAAGATGGTAAATTCCACCATTATTTGAGTTCCCTACAGGTCGCGACCTATTTACGCTTTCAGTAGCACTAAGTCCAGTCTAAGTGTGAGTTTTTTCAGCAAACTCATTGAGGTACTCTATAGCCTCATTAGGATATTTCTCCAAGAACTCACCATTACACATCATCTCTACAAATTGGCGCTCTCTATATGAAAGTTCCTCTTAAAAATAGCTCACCAAGCACCAACTCTCATACCCATGGTGAGGGCACATACTCAACAACTCCTTAAATCTCTCCCAAGACTGATACAAAGTCTCGCTGTCCTTTTGTGCAAATATGAAGATTTGTCTTTTTAAAGCATTGGTCTTATGTTGGGGAAAGTATTTATTAAAGAAAATTCGAGTCATCTCAGTCCACGACCTAATAGATCATGGTCTTAGTGAGTATAGCCAACTCTTAGCTCTATCCTTCAAAGCAAAAAGAAAGAACTTAAGCCTCACAATGTCATCGATTTCATCTTGACTATGAAAAGTTGCGACTACTTCCTCAAACTCTCTAATGTGCACATATGGGTTTTCACTATCCAAGCCATGAAATGTAGGGAGTAACTGCATCATCCCTGTTTTAAACTCTAGTTGGCGAGTATTGGCTAGAAACATGGTGCATGATGGTATGGCTGTGCGTGTAGGGTGGAGGTAATCCTGAAGTGTCCTGGAAACATTCTCATTAGGGTTATCGCCCATGTTAACAAAATCCTCAAAATTCTCTAATGGAGGTGCACTATAGTTTGATCTAGGCGAGGTTTCACTAACGGACGTGGAAGGAGAGGGTACTTCTATTTTGAGTCCTCTAATAAATCTACCTCGCGAATCTCTCGGTCTAAGCATACACCAATTGCATCAGAGAGGAAATAAATTAAAATAGAATAAAAAATCAGAAAATCAAAACTTTAGAAAAAAAAAAGAACAATAATAAACAAATACTATAAAAAGAAAGAAGGAAAAAAAATAACAAAATAATGCAGCAAGCTAAAAGAATGAACGAAGTTACTGCCTTTACAGCTGCTGAAAAGAAAAACTATTTACAACTCTTCTACCGTCATGTCAAAAGTTGACAATCTTCCTTGTACTTAAGCGCGTCTCCCCGACAACGGCGCTAAAATTTGATTACACCCAAATTATAACGCTGTAGTTGTAGCACAGCTTTAGGGTGTCGATTCCACAGGGAGACAAACTAACTACAAGAGAAAGTACAAACCTTAAAACAAATGATAAAAGTTAAATGAGAAAATCTGAGTTTGAAGTAGTGTGAAATAATTGTGTAAATATAATAGAGAACAACAAGGGTCCGGGAATCCTCCCTAGGTTCGTTGCCTTATTCTAATCTTGATTCAGTTGTTTCTATCTCGATTGCAAGTTTCACATCCCAAACAAGCAATCGGCAAATATTCAATTAAAGCACATATATAAACCTTAATGTAATTGTTATGAAATACTCTTTACTTTCAAGCACACATGACCTAACTTATAGATTATCAATAAACGACAATATATCGTAATGACAATACTGCAGTAATGGACAAATCTATAAGAGAAATCTACCGAACTCAATCACACCTCAACAACATCACATAAGAAAAGCATGACTAGACTTATATGGGGGAGAAAGATGCAATCACTGGATTAAGGGGAAATCTTCTAATTAGATTAAAAAGTAAATCATAACAATGTTTAATGATAATAAATCCAAACTACAATGAATCAAGGCTAGAAAATAAGAACAACTACACCTAGAGATTCATCTCTTCGCCTTGCTTGGAGATTAGTTGGCCATGGGAGAGAGTGTGGCAGCCTTCATGATGTTTTCCCTGGCCTCTGGCCTCTCAAAAAGATGATCTTTTTCACAAACCCTAAGTGGTCTATTTATAATCACAAAGTCCAAGGGTGTTTTAGGGTTTAAAAAGTCATTAAAAGCCCTAATTAAGTTGTAACTCAGAGATAGGGTATCGGGGTCGCGTCGTGGCTCAGATTGGGTTAGGCCGTGGCTCAATTTGTGCTGATCTTCATCATTCTGTGGGCTGCGGCCCAGCATAATCCAGGCCGCGGCACACACTGTTGTTGTTCTAGAGGCCTGACTTTTGTCTACTAAAACTGCCATAACTTTCTCTAGAAAAATCATTTTTACAAGCCATAAAATTCTCTAGAAAATAGACTTCTGGATCTTTCTAAGCATATATGGCTCATCTCCTGGTTCTTCTTGCATCAATATAGTTTAATTTACAAAAATGATTGATCTGTATGGGAAATTCTGGCAATTTAGTGAAACTTCTTTCCAAGTGCTTGTGAACCTTCACTCCGGTGTTCATCAAATCATTATACTTCAAGCAATGATAGCTTTTCCATCTCTTTTGAACTTGAAGTACTTAAAAATGCATCAAAATTGTTGGAAATCACCTAGACAAGATGCCCAGGTGGTGATCTTCCAAACACCCAAGTCTAGAATGACTTGTAGAAAGAATTTCAGCAATTGAACACAAGAACAGAAAATCAAAGAAAGAAAGAAGATAAACAATTGTTATCGAGGTTCTGCAATGTGCCTACATCCCTGTGAGTTCCTCCAAACTCTCTGCACTAAATCAAATGGTTCTTACAAGTTACAGCAATCCCCTTCAAGAAACTCAAGTTCTTGAAGAAACCAAGAGGAGAACTAGAAAGTGATAGACCTATTACAAAGCTTATCAATTCTATACTACCCTCTCTTCTTTACAACCAACCTCTCTACAATGAGTCCCTCTTGTGTTTTGTGTCTTTGCACTCTCACACAATTCTCTCATCCACACACATGTCTCACAAGTTACATTATCACATTCTTGTGTCTTCTTGTTGAGATTGAACCTAGGTGACCCTTTATATAGTGCACCAACTTCTTGTCCAATCTTGTGTGTCATTCTCCACCCTTAGATCTTGATGACCACTTAACCATGGCCCTCCATCAATCCTAAGTGGTACTGTACATTTTAACTTTGCATTCACACACCTAAGAGAAAGCTAAAGCATGTTGTCCATGTGTGCCGGCCAGTGCTGCAGTGTCGACTTCCCAGCACTACAGCTTTGAGTTTCTATCCCTTATGCTATTCTTGCCAGATTCCAGTGCTGCAGCACTGAGGAACCAGCACTGCAGCTTTGAGTTTCTGTCCCCTTCACACAACACCCTTTTGCTTGTGTGTAGAAGTGCGCACACTAGTGCGCATAGCCTTCCCTTGCTCTAAAATGAAGCACACACATGTGTGCAACCTTCTAACTTACTGAACTTTGATTCTCCAACTTTGGTTTAGACTTTAACCATATTTGAACCATGCTTGGACCTGTTCAAACCTTAACTATGTTTGAACCATGTTTAAACCTTGGACAAATACCAACAGAAATAGATCAATGATCCAAGAATGACACTTTAGAGTTGTTAAGGTATAAAAGTGCAATTCAAACCTAGATCAACCCTAAAATGCTAACAATTAAGTATTGTAAAGATACATTTTATGACTCTCATCACCGCCTCCAGAAAGAGGAGAAACCAAAGCCAAGACAAGGGCTGCGGCGCGCACACGATCCTCCTCTCCTAGTTATGACTTAATTAGGACTTTTTAAACCCTAAAACATCCTGAGACCTTGTGTATTATAAATAGACCACTTAGGGTTTGTGAAGAGATATCTTGGAAAGTCTAAAAAACTCAAGAAGGCTACCACACTCTCCTCCACTAAAGAGTTCAACCATGAACTTCATGGCGAACTAATCTCCAAGCAAGGCGAAGGGATGAATCCCTGGGTGTAGTTGTTCCTACTTTCCTATCTTGATTCAGTTGTAGTTGGGTGTTATTGCCAAAACATTGTTATGTGTTACTTTTTTATCTAAGTAAAGGATCTTCTCTTAAGAAGGTGATTGTATCTTTATCTTTGATATAAGTCTAGTCATGCTCTTCCTATGTCAAGATTATTTGGTATGATTGAGTTCGGTAGATTTATCTTTTAGGTTTGTTCATTACTGCAATATTGTCATTAAAGATATATTGTCATTTCTTGATAAATCTGTAGGATAGGTTATGTGTGCTTAACTTGAAAGAGTAATATATATTAATTACATTAGGATATATATGTGTGATTGATTGAATATTTGCTGATTGCTTGTTTAGGATGTGAAACTTGCAATCAAGATAAGAACAACTTAATTAAAGATTGGAATAAGGCAACGAACCTAGGGAGAATTCTCGGAACCTTGTTGTTTCTTTATCATATTTTGCAATCTATCTACACAATTACTTCATCATTGATATCTTCTCACTTGATTGTTATCATTCGTGTTAAGGTTTGCACTTTTCCTTTATAGATCACTTTTCCCTATGGAATCGACACCCCAAAGCTGTGCTACAACTACCACTTTATACTTTGGGCGTAATCAGGGACTTGCAAGAACACCAACACAAGGAAGTAATCTTAACTTTCTTTCTTTAATTGATGATTATTCTAGAAAAGTTTGTGTTTATTTGCTTAAAAATAAACCAAATGCTTTGAATAAGTTTGTGGTGTGGAAAAATTTGCTGGAGACTCAAACGGGTAAGGTAGTTAAGGTTTTAAAAACCGATAATGGCTTAGAATTTTTTAATAAGGATTTTGATAAATTTTGTGAGTTAAATGGGATTCTAAGACATAGAACGGGTTTGAAAACCCCTCAGTAAAATAGAGTTGCTGAGAGGATGAATAAGACCCTTATAAAAAAGGTTAGGTGCATGTTAATTGGTTCCGGATTACCCAAATGTTTTTGGGGGGAAGTTGTGTCTACTGTTGCATATTTGGTTAATAGATCACCCTCTAGAGCTTTAGATCTCAAGACTCCCGATGAGATGTGGAGTGGTAAACCCCCTGAGTTAAGCAACCTTAGGACTTTTGGATGTGCTGTGTTTGCACATCAAAAGGATGATAAACTTAGCCCAAGGTCTAGAAAATGTGTGTTTCTAGGATATGATGAAGGGGTTAAGGGGTATAGGTTGTGATTCTTAAAGCAAAAAGGAACTAAACTCATAATAAGTAGGGATGTCATTTTTAATAAGCATTTATTTCCCTATTTGGAGAAAACTAACCCTGCAGGGGATAGTGGGCAAACCAGCCCGATATTTGTGGAGCATAGCATCAAGGAAAATTCAGTTCAGGTAGAGTAAGGAAGATAAGAGGGTTCGGACTAAGTAGAGCCCATTGATGAAGGCCAAGCTCAGGATACTCATAAGGAGGTTGAACTGAAAGGGGATGATGTAGTAAATCAAAATGATTATCAGCTCACAAGGGACTGGGAAAGAAGGCTGGTAAGATCACCTTTGAGATATGGTTTTGCGGATGCTAATGTAACAGCTCCTTATTCTGAAGGAGAGAGTGAACCAGAAACTTACATTGATGCCATGGAATGTAAAGATTCATCAAGATGGAAGCTAGCTATGGAGGAAGAAATGCATTCTTTGAGGAAGAACAACTCTTGGGAATTGGTGCTGAAACAAGAAAAACAGAGAGTTGTGGATTGTAAGTGGATTTACAAGATCAAAGAAGGGAACACTCCAGGGGATAATGTCCGGTACAAGGCTAGGCTGGTGGCGAAGGAGTTCACACAAAGATAATGTATAGATTTCACCAAAATATTCTCACTAGTTGTGAAATACAAGACAATAAGGATAGTGTTAGCTATGGTGGTCCAATTTAATTGGGAGATTGAGCAAACGGATGTGAAGACAACGTTCTTACATGGAGAGCTTGATGAGACCATCTACATGAGATAACTCAAAGGCTATGAAGATGGAAGTTAGGGAGATTTGGTGTGCCAATTGAAGAAATCTCTCTATGGCCTGAAGCAATCACCTTAGCAATGGAATAAGAGGTTCGATTCCTTCATAACTAGCTTGGGTTTCATGAGGAGCTACTATGATTCATGTTTGTACTATAAAGGTCACAAGGTGGAAGAAATGGTGATTATCCTCATCTATGTTGATGATATGTTGTTGGTTGGTAACAGCAGGGAGAGGATAGAAAAGTTGAAGTCTCAACTCAGTTAGGAGTTTGAGATGAAGGATCTTGGCCATACACAGAAGATTCTTGGGATGAGTATAATTCGGGAAAGGGAGAGAAACAGGTTGAAGGTTTCTCAGTCTTCCTACATAGAAAAGATGATATCTAAGTTTTCTATGGAAGATAGTAAACCATTGAAGATTCCCCTTGCTAGTCATTTCAAGTTCTCCAGCGATCAATGTCTGAGATCGGATGAGGAGAGGAAGGAAATGGAAAAAGGTCCTTTACTCTAGTGCAGTTGGATCTGTAATGTTCACTATGGTAAGCACTAGACCCGACATTGCTCATGCGATTAGTGTTCTCAGCAGGTTTATGAGTAATCTCGAAAATGAGCATTGGCTTGGGATGAAGTGGTTGCTGAGGCACTTAAAGGAAAGCCCAGATGTGGGGCTTGTTTATGAGAAGAGGGGTAAGTCCATCTGTCTAGAAGGTTATGTTGATTCGGACTATGGAGCATACCACGATAAAAAAAGATCGATTATTTCCTACTTCTTCAACTTAAACGGATGTTGTATAAGTTGGAAGGCTTAGTTGCAGCCAGTGGTAGCACTCTCAACAACCGAGGTTGAGTACATAGTGGCAACGAAAGCTATTAAAGAGGCTATGTGGTGCAAAGGGTTGTTGAAAGAGTTGAAGGTCCTAAAAGAGCAGGTGGTGATGTACTCGGATAGCCAAAGTGTGTTGCATTTGTGCAAGAATCTGGTGTCCCATGAGAGGACAAAGTATATGGATGTTTGGTATCATTTTATTCGAGAAATGTTACGGAATGATGCATTCATGTGGACAAGGTATCCACAGAAGAAAATCCAGCAGATTTAGGCACCAAAGTTCTACCTCTAAGTAAGTTCAATCATTGCCTTGGACTTCTTAAGATTGAAGTCGGATGATATGATGACTCATACTAAGTTTGAATCCTGAGTTCTTTGCACAATGGGTTCGGGTTTAATCACTTAGACAAAGATAGAGATTGTTGGTATTTGTCTAAAGATTAAATAGGTTGAAGAGGAGCTTCAGTAGCTTGGTGTGCAACGTGGCTTCCAGCATGAAGGGAAGTCCTGGGAGGTGCGCGCCGTGGCACAGGGTGGTGTGCGCAGCTGCCTCCAGTAGATAGGGGACTTATGCCCTGTGTGCGCCGCGGCCAGCCCTATTCTGGGCCGCGGCGCCAGGCACACCTGATGCCTTTTGTTATGCACTTTGGATTGGTGCGTGGAACTTGGTTAAAACGCACAGGGTTACTTAGATGACTTGGAAGGCCATGATTGTTTGGTCCTCAAGATCTAAGGGTTGCGATTGACTTCAAGATTGGTTCAAGAAGTAGTTGCACTATATAAAGGATCATCTAGGAGCAATATCAAGCATGATATATGAGAGTGCAAAGACACTAAACACAAGAAGGGGTCTCATTCCAAGAGTGGCTGGTATTGAGAGAGATAGACTCTCAAATCTTCAAAGGTGTCTTAAGTGAAAGAGAGCATTCAAGAAGTGGGGTTCAAGGGCTTTGTAATTGGAATTTTCTTGGGGAAAATTCCAGGGAAACACTTAGTTCTTATCTCTTTCTTTTCTCTTCTTTCATGTATCAAGAACAAGAGGATTCTTGAGGAGGTGTTGCTGTAATTGTAAGAACTCCATTAATTTAGTGCAGAGAGCTCGAAGGAGCTCATGGGGACGTAAGTATTTGCCAAACCTTGGTAACAATTACTTGTGTTCTTTCTTTGATTGTCTGATTCCTGTTTTATTACAAGTCATTCTAGACTTGGGTGTTTGAAGGTCACCACCTAGGATTCTTGAGGTGATTTTCAACAAACATAAAAACAACACATGAATTCAAATATTTAAATTAGCTATCCTGATTATTCTCAAATTATTATTTTAAAAATTCCACTAAATTCTTCTCCTCATAAATCACATCAAATCATCAATCATAGCTTGTCCAGATCCACTAAATTTTATCTCCTCATAAATCGTATCAAAACATCAACCATAGCTCATCAAGAATTTCATTTATCGCTTTTACTATTAAATCAACTCATTATTCCAAAAATATTATTTCTCATAAAATAATTCTCTACACATCCACTATTCCTATCACATCTATCAACCAATTTTAATCTATCACCAAAGTATAAGTTAATAATTTATTCTAATATTATCACTAGATGTTTCATATTTATCTTGATTAAACTTCACATTATTACCTTATGTTTTTCTTAGAGCTCCCCGTAGTTCTCTATAAAATTCTCCCGTAAACCCCTTCAAAATTTTGTTCTTTCAACCTTTCATTCTGTCCCCAAGTGTTTAGAGAAAATGAGTAATTTGAATGGTAAAAGGAAGAAACCAAACAGGATTTGGTAATAATTAAATAAAAGAAAAACAAAACTATTTATATATAAAAATATTTAAAAAAAAAAAACAAATGCAGCAGCCCTCCTCCCCCCCCCCCCCCCCAACTCTCAAGCTGCCACGAAATTGCTATGTGTAAAGCATGCAAACTTCTCTTTTAATTCACCTGCTGCCACGTTTTTTTTTTTTGTTTTTTTTAAAGAAGAAAAAAATAATAATAATTTTCTTTTTCTTTTTCCTTCTTTTCCACGTTGGACACGTCCATTTTTTTTTCCTCAAAAGAATTATTTTATTCAATACTAAATTCTTCGCGTATATATATTATTTTAATTTCATGTCATATTTATTAAATTACTTTTTTACCCATACTTTAAGAATATGGCTATTACAATTTCACCTCTCAACGCCTGGCATAATCAGGGCACCATTCCATTCCCCAAGGGAACAAATCAATAATGAACGCCGCTATTTTTACTTTGACAGCTGCACGCATTAAATGGCCCAGTACACCATGTGTAAGAAGGTTTTGGAAGCAGGCCAAAGATTTTTTTTCCTCTTTTGGGCCTAAAAGTCAAAAAGAATTATCCAGAGCCCAACATTAAGGAATTCTTTCTGGGGCTAAAGAGAAAAAAGCCCAAGAATCCATCAAAAACTCCAATAAAAGAAGCCCAAGAGCCCACCAAAAAAACTTCAAAAACAAGAAGCTCGAGAAATCCATTGAGGACTCCAAAAACATACGGCTCGGATTGACAATATCCAAGGCCGAGCATATTGACTATTGCTCATATGCTTAGACCAATATCTCCAAGGCCGAGCATATTGATTATTGCTCATATACTCGGACCAATGTCTCCAAGGCTGAGCATATTGACTATTGCTCATATATTCGGACCAACGTCTCCAAGGCTGAGCATATTGACTGTTGCTCATTGACTCGGACCAACATCTCCAAGGCTGAGCATATCGACTGCTGCTCATATTCTCGGACCAACGTCTCCAAGGCCGAGCATATCGATTGCTGCTTATATGCTTGAACCAACGTCACTAAGGCCAAACATATCGATTGCTGCTCACATGCTTGGACCAACGTCACCAAGGCCAAACATATCGATTGCTGCTCATATGCTCGAACCAACGTCTCCAAGGCCGAGCATGTTGATTGTTGCTCATATGCTCGGTCCAATGTCTCTAAGGCCGGGCATATTGACTGTTGATCATATGCTCGGACCAGCGTCTCTAAGGCCAAGCATATTGACTGCTACTCATATGCTCGAACCAATGCCTCCAGAGGTCAAAGTCCCATTATACTTCCTTAGATCACATAAATGTACTTAAGGAAGTGGGGGGCCTTTGATACAACCAATAATTTACCACTCAATAATATGATGACATGCGGATAACTCTCCTCCAGTAGCATGAGGACACGTAGATAACTCTCATCTAGTAGCATGAAGACACGTGGACAACTCTTTTCCAGTAGCATGAGAACACGTGGATAACTCCTCTCCAATAGACCGATTACACATGGACAGCTCATCTCCAATAATCTGATGACACGTGGACGAGCAGTTGGTAACACCATTGTCACTCATGAGCTCCCCTATGCAGGACTGTAAGCGTGATTACAGGATTTGGCCATCTCAAGACATGCGAGTAAACCCCGCCGGAAGAATAAGATCTTCGAGATTTCCCCATCCTTGGCACGTGGGCAACCCCACCTCTGAATCACTATAAAAGGCCCAAGGTATGCAAATCAAAACCATATTTAATGTCAAGCTCATTACTGAAAACGCTAGTGTCGTAATTCTCTCCATTTCTCCAAAATCCTACACTGATAAAAGTGTCGGAGTGTTATCGAAAGCATCACCCCCCTCCTCCGGCGACCCTCTAGTTCACCCTTGTTTCCTTGTGTAGGCCCCTGAAGCATCGACCTCCAGCTTAGCAATGTATTTAGGCATCAACAACATGATATATTAATCGTCAAACTGTGAATGCTAGAAGTCCAACCGAATTTACAAGCCCAAATCTGTTTTGTTTGGATTTAGTGAAGAGAAAATAATTGATGAACATAGTAGTTCAACAAAAATTAATTTGAGATCATAAAATGGTCATGATTTGATCTATAAGGACAAAATTACGAATAAAAGATGAGGGTTTAGATATTAGTTTACCATTGAGACGCGTGGTTGATGAAGAAGAAAACGAAACACTAAAGGCAATCGCAACTCTCTCCTTTGCTTACTCGCTATTAGAGAAATTTTAAGCTGATGAGTGTCGAAGAAGGCTCCAAGTAAGTGTGCTCTAATTTGACGGGATTGTTTTGGATAATTTTTTTAAAAAGATTTTTCTATTTTGGATCATTAAAATAATGCACATTTTTTTATAGCATATTTTGTTTGATTTTTTCACAAGTTTATGGTTGAATAGCTAAATTCTTCTTAATTTTTGGGTTAAGTAATAGCTTGTCTTCTAAGTTTTCAAAAGAGGCAATTTAACCTCGACTTTGTCAATTTGAAACAATTCAATTCATTGGTCTGATTCCAGCCAAAAGATTATCAGAAAACTTAATGTATTTGCTAACTTGTCAAGTCAGATGGATAAGATTACTAAAAAACTTGATATATTTCCCATCTGACATAACAAGTTAACAAATATATTAAGTTTTCTAGTAATTTTTTTGTCCGAATTTGGTTAGAATTTGACCGAAATCAGACCAATGAATTGAATTGTTCTAAATTAACAAAATCAAGAGTTAAATTGATCTTTTTAAAAACTTAAAAGATAAATTGTTACTTAACCCTAACTTTAAAAGAATTTTGCAATTAAGCTCAAATTTATTGTAATAAAAACCTAAGATACAAAATTATAGTGGAGCGAGAGCAAGAGCAGGAGATCATTCAACTTCAAAAATACTAAAATTGAGAGCGACCCCAAAACATTTAAATATTTATAATATTTAGATTATAAATATTTATTTATAGTTAGATACATAAAATAAACATTATTTTTTGATATATTACTGTAAATGATTAAAAACTATGTTGTTATTTCTAATACATTATATTTAAAAAAAAAGTCCAAGGAGGTACCCAAAATTGGTACCACTATCTATCAATTTTTGACATTTGGAGGAGATTTTCACATCAGCAAATCCAAAATTGCTAACGCGGTTACTCCATCTTTAATGACATTTGACATCTTCTCTTTCTTACCGCTGTGAAATCTTTTTTTCTACATCTCTGAAAAATATTATTTCCTTTTGGAGTTTATTGCCGATTTTACCTCTGTGACATTGGTTATATATTAGTCCTATGAAGCCTTTTGGTATTTCAGCATCAATTTCATTTGACTTGGACACGGTTGTTATGCCATGCCTGCTGGCTTAATCTTAACGATTTAGTATATATAAAAAATAAAATTAATATAAATTTTAAATTTAAACTTAAAATTAAAAATAATTACAAGGTGTATCAAAACAGTTTTTCAAAATAATATTATGCAAACAACATTTCATTGTTTTCTGTATTGGAAGCAATTTTCAAATTACAGTTATCCAACCATGTTTTCTTCATAAAACTGTTTATTTTTTATTTTCGAAAACAGTTTTCGAAAATTGAAAATAGAAAATTGTTACCCAAATATGCACTAAATTTTTCTAAGTAGTAGTTTATCTTCTGAGTTTTCAAAAGAGGCAATTTAACCTCGAGTTTTTTAATTTGAAACAATTTAATTCATTGGTGTGATTCCGATTCGAAAATTATCAAAAAACTTAATATATTTGCTAACTTACCAAGTCAGATGGATAAGATTACTAAAAAGAGTTTTGATATATTTCTCATCTAGCATGACAAGTTAACAAATAGCTTTGTAATAATCCTTTGGTTCGAATTTGATTAGAATTTGACCAAAATCTAACCAATTGATTGAATTATTTTAAATTAACAAAATCAAATGTTATTTATAATTAGATACATAAAATATACATTATATTGAAGAAGAAAAAAAAGTCCTCTGTAGCCTTTTGGTATTTCAGCATCAATTTCATTTGACTTGGACAGGGTTGTTATGCCATGCCTGCTGGCTTAATCTTACTTTCGCTGCTTTGTTTTTATGCTGAAACACCAGTTCATGGGCAGCTCCAATCAGGTTAGCGTTTGCTTTTTAAGAAAATAGATTTCATCTTGTTGAATCCCTCATGAGTTTGCTTTTTGCTTTTGATTTTCAACGAAATGATACAAAGCATCTGCCTTCTTCTCTATTTGTGTCTCTTATACATCAGGTTAGCGTTTGCTTTTTGTTATTAATTGGAGGAAAGAACTGAGATTGATACTGTTTGTTTAAACAAGCAGGGAAAAAAAAATTGTACCTTTTTAACCGTATCCTAATTATTCTCCTTTCGATCAGTGATTGTGGTGCACCCGTGAATTTCCACTATGTAGACATTGATACTGGTGTAAGCTATGTTTCTGATGGAACTTACATAGATACTGGGATAAACAAGAACATTTCTACTGAATATGCGTACCCAAATAATCCTAACCTGCCACAGCCTCTCTCGGATCTTAGAAGCTTTCCTCAAGGAAACAAGAATTGTTACACCTTTGCATCTAGAAATGGCAGTTTGAACTTGATTAGAGCTTCCTTCTTGTATGGAAACTATGATGGTAGGAAGAAGCCACCAGAATTTGATCTCTATCTTGATGTTAATCTCTGGTCCTCAGTGGAATTCAGCAATGCTTCTGATGTTGTTACAACAGAGATTATAAGCGTTGCGGCATCAAATCCTATGCATATTTGCCTTGTAAACAAAGGTTTAGGGACTCCTTTTATATCAGCATTGGAGCTTAGGCCACTGAATATTTCAATTTATGCTGCTGAGTTTGGGACCTCTGCTTCATTAGTACTCTTCGAAAGGCTGGACATTGGGTATGCTAATGGAAGTGGTCGATACAAAGATGATATCTATGATCGCCTTTGGTCTCCCTATAAAAACTCCCCCTTCTTGGGATTTGGTTAGTACATCAATTGCGATTAATAGTAATGAAAATGGTTACAAAGCGACATTTGAATCTGAAAGATCAAAGGCTGGAGTACTAATGACTTCAAATGGCGCTTTGATCTTTCAGATTCAGTTGAGGACAAAAAGATGTGACAATAATTAATCATATTATGGATTTGTAGGAATCTGAAAGGAAACCAACTATCCAGTTCCGTTCCTAAAGCTCTTATAGAAAGATCAAAGGCTGGAGTACTTACACCGAGGTGTGTCTTTCCATCTTAATTTCTGAAAAAAAAAAAAAAAAATTGGCAGAAGACGCATCTGACTTTGATTATCATCTCTGATTTGCAAGTTGTTTAGAGAAAATGAAAGTGGTTCTTTTTCTAGGACCTCATGATGTACAACAATGAACTAAAACATGGTATGTGACACCGTAAAATATATTTCAATTGCATTTTCCTTGCTTCCAGTGTGGATGACCAAAATCGTTGTAGCTCAAGTTCATGTCAAAATAAGAAGAAACTTGTTGTTCCATTGGTATTGGCCCTCTCAATTGCTCTGATTATGATATGGAAATTTCAGACTTTATTTTTAAACAAAAAACTTGAGCTGCAGAAACAAATATTTCAAACGGTGAAGGAAGACCCTTAGTGTCAAAGAAGAGGCAGTTTACTTATGCTGAGGTTTTAAACATTACCAACAATTTCCCAACTGCCATTGGGAAGGGAGGATTCGGGACTGTATACCTTGGATGCTTGAAAGATGGTACCCAAGTTGCAGTCAAGATGTTGAATACCTCGTCGTCTCAAGGGCCTCAGGAATTTCAAACTGAGGTTTGTGATTTGTCTTTTCCCGCATTGGTTTGGACATGAGTTGTGATACAAAAGCAATCAAACTTTTTCAGAGACAAGAAGAAAAGAAAGCATGAATAAACAGTATTTTGTTCTGTATCTCGTTAAGGAAGAAAGAAAGCATCCGTGGAATGCAAATTATTAAATTATTATTAGGAGACTAATTAGTTGCTGGTGACATACAGGCAGAGCTTCTGATGAGAGTTCATCATGGGAATTTGGCTTCCTTCATAGGATATTGTGATGATGGTTGCAACATGGCACTTATCTATGACTACATGGCCAATCGAAATTTAAAGAATTATCTTTTAAGTATGGCAATGCTATATTATCATTTCCGTATTACTATATGAGAAGTGAACTTAATTACAAAAATTTAATGCCTCTCTCTATGTCTTAGTCTTTTTAATTCTCCTATCAGCTCAAGAAACTCGAGCTTGTCAAGAACTAATTCATATACATTTGTGGCTGCAGATCAAAGTTCACATGCCTTGAGTTGGGAGATGAGACTTCGCATAGCAATAGATGCCGTACAAGGTTAGTCTATTTTCACTTTGTACGTGGTCCAGGCCTCCATTGGCATTGTCTTGAGTAAGAACCATCAGCGATTACTCTAATGATTGAAAACATATGCATGCCAATTTTGCCTCCCTTGAGTTGAACCCATTCTAATTTCTTTTCAATATTTTTTTTTTCATTTTTTCTTTCTATTTGATATGTTCAATTTGCACTTTGAAATTCTATCACAGGTCTTGTGCCTCTGCATGGTATTGGATCAATATGCCAACATTTTTTTACATATTCCTGTGCTTAATTTGTACTAGAGGTTGATGATGAATCATGGCTTGCAGGACTAGAATATTTGCATCATGGATGCAAGCCACCAATAATACACAGAGATGTCAAGACAGCCAACATTCTCTTAAGTGAAAATTTGGATGCTTAAATAGCAGATTTTGGTCTCTCTAAGGCTTTTCCCAGTGATAGCCATAGTCATGTATTGACTGCAGTCGTGGGCACAGCAGGATACCTTGACCCAGAGTATGCTCTCACTGTTACATTCCTTTACTACTCATATTCAGAAGTATGGCTATGTTGCATTTGGTTGGAATATTTCTTGATTCATATATGTAATAATTAGCATCCAAAAGTATTTTTAAGTGACAAATTTAATTTGTGTTCCATCTATCTAGGAACTACAATTCAAGAAAGCTGAATGAGAAGAGTGATGCATATAGTTTTGGGGTTGTCCTGTTTGAGCTAATCACTGGCCAACCAGCAATCATAAAGAGCGAACAACGTATTCACATAATTCAATGGGTGAGTCCAACGCTTGAAAGAGGAGATATAACAAGTGCTGTTGATCAAAGATTGAAAGGAGATTTTGATGTGAACTCTGCCTGGAAAGCTTTGAAAGTGGCAATATCATGCACCATGCCGACCTCCATTCATAGAGCTACAACGAGTTCTGTGTTATCAGAGCTGAAACAGTGCTTGGCAATGGAGTTGTCGCACGTGCATGATCAGGTTAGGAGGAATGCTGGGATGAGGGACGACATCTACATCCGATACAATTCCCCTGACTTGTTCTCCACGGATCAAGATTCCATGACTTCTCCTTCAGCAAGGTAATTATGAAGCTTCAATTGGCTGTTGAATTAGAAGCTAACTATAAGTTGTTTGTAACTTCAAGTGCCCACCAAGGAGTCTACATCTTCATGTTCTTCACTTCATCAAGACAAATGTAAAAGTTGTCGTTTAGACAATCAGCCAAAGTAGCCAAGACTTGGCGATCATATACCCGTAACAGAACATAGAATTTTCCCACATTATTAACAAATTTTAGCAACCAAATAAAAGAATCTCATAAAGTGTGAACTAAGTGCTCTCTTTTCTTTTTTTCCCCCTTAGTTTGTTCTTTTTGTGTTTCTTTTCTTTGGATTGTAGTGATGAAAGTTCAAGCTCACATAGAGTGTCTTAAGCATTGACTCGAAGCCACGTGCTTTATATGGCCAACACATGAACAAAGTACAAAACTCTTTTTTGGTCATCAGAGGACGTAACATTCACGAAAATTTTGCATTAGCCATAGAATTTGTTACAGATATTAACAAAAAAAACGTTTGGAGGCAACATGATTCTCAAAATAGACATTGCTAAAGTTGATGATTGGATGGAGTGGAGTTCACTTTTTCCAAGTGTTTCTTCGATTTGATTTCTTTGAACAATTGTGTGATTTGATATCTCGGTTGCTGTCTATTGTTGGTATTCTCTTTCACTCAATGGCCAATCAAATGGTTTTTTTTTTCACTTCATTTAGAGGTTACCGATAAAGAGATCCAAAAAAAAAGAAAAAAATTTGTACGAAGCGAAAATTGGCCAAGGTATGAATGTCCCAGAAAACAAAAATTTTGTCTAGTACCGTGCAATGAGAGATACATAGCATAAGGGTTCATGTCACCTTTGAATAAAAATAAAATATATTGTTTCTCTCTTCTCATGCCATTTATTAATAGCTTGGGCAACTATCAATAACAACAGAATTCAAAACTTCATAGATTCAAGCACAAGAATTCAAGCTATTATGCATAGCAATAAGTGTTTACTCACAGAAGTTCCTATCTTGTCCTTTAAAACAAGGTCATCATCCACTAAACTCTGGACAACATCTTTCACAGATTGGGTAATAACACCTTTTTTGGGTCCCAACTTCTCAAGCTCCTTGAGCTGAAACAATTAACAAAATGGATGAATTAGTTGGTGCTCACATATGGAACATAAGTAAGAAATTGAAACTCACTAAAGAAGCACTTCAAGAATAATCTAAGGCATGAATCAAGAAACTGAGAGAGCTGTCATGGGCCTTTTATAGTGATTTCGAGGTGGGGTTTCTCACATACCAGGGATGGGGCAATCCCGGAGATCCTGTTCTTCCGGCGAGGTCTAGTCGCATGTCCTGGGATGGCCCAATCCTGTAATCACTCTTACAGTCCTGCACAGGGAAGCTCGTGACTGACAATGGTGTTACCAACTGCTCATCTATGTGTCATCAAATTATTGGAGAGAAGTTATCCACGTGTCACCGGTCTATTGGGAATGAGTTGTCCACGTGTCCTCATGCTACTAGAGGAGTGTTGTCCACGTGTCCTCATGCTACTGGAGGAGAGTTGTCCATGTGTCATCATATCATTGGGTGGTAAATTATTAGTTGTATCAAAGGGCCCCCACTTCCTTAAGTATATTTATATGCTCTAAGGAAGTATGATGGGACTTCAACCTTTAGAGGCATTTTCGAGCATATGAGCATCAGTCATTATGCTCGGTCTTGGAGATGTTGGTCCGCGCGTATAAGCAACAGTCAATATGCTCAATCATAGAGATGTTGGTTCAAGCATATGAGCAGCAGTCGATATGCTCGGCCTTGGAGACGTTGGTCTGAGCGTATGAGCAACAATCCATATGCTTAGCCTTAGAGACGTTGGCCCGAGTATATGAGCAGCAGTCGATATGCTCAGCCTTGGAGATGTTGGTTCGAGCATATGAGCAGCAGTCGATATGCTCGGCTTTGAAGATGTTGGTCTGAGTGCCTTGGAGACGTTGGTCCGAGCGTATGAGCAGCAGTCGATATGCTCGACCTTAGAGACATTGGTCCGAGCATATGAGCAACAGTCAATATGCTCAGCCTTGGAGAAATTGGTCCGAGCATATGAACAGCAGTCAATATGCTTGGCCTTGGAGACTGTCAATCCGGGCCGTCCGTTTTTAGAGTCCCCAATGGATTTCTCGAGTTTCTTCTTTTGAAGTTTTTTTGGTGGGCTCTTGGGCTTCTTCTATTGGTGTTTTTTATGGACTCTTGGGCTTCTTTCCCTTTAGGCCTAGAAAGAATTCCTTGGTATTGGGCTCTAGATAATTCTTTTCGACTTTTAGGCCCAAAAGAAGAAAAAATATTTGGGCTGCTTCAAGAACCTTCTTACACATGGCTTACTAGGCCACTTAATGCACGCGACTGTCAGAGTAAAAATGGCAGTGTTCATTATTGATTTGTTACCTTGGGGAATGGAACGGTGTGTAGAATCCAAAAAAAAAAAATTAGCCTTTATAATTTAATTTTTACAATTCAGTAAGAAACAAAGAAAAACTTTGGGGGTGTTTAAATACTAGAAGGAAAGTTAAAACAATGACTTGTAAATTAATAAAAGAAGAAAGAGAATGGTAGATTGGTAAAAGGTCAAGTGTTAGTGGGAGTATATAAGAGAAAAGTTAACCTACAAGAGTGAAATCTCTCATTTGGCAAAGAGGAGCTCGGTAAAGAGAAAGGAGAGAAGGAAAAGCACCAGTAAATTTTCCTTTCTCAAAAACCCATATTCTTCCAAACTTTGACCTAGCCTTAACCTAACCATTCAAGATCTTTTTGCCCCAAAATTTCCAAAACCCTCTTCTGCCACACCATCTGTCTTCTGGCCAGGGAGGTGAGCCTTCACAAGCAGGCCACGGTGGTGTGTGGCCTACACGCGCCGAGTAGGGGAGGAACAGCCCGTTTTGTTCCTTTGGCTTTTTCATGTAGATTTTGAGGTAATTTCGATAAATGTTTAACTACAAACTTAAACTAGACTTCTTGATGTTGATTTTTGGATTTTGTTTGAGTCATTTGGATTTAATTTGAAGGATTTATGAGTTGTCTAAGTTGGGAGAACTGTACAAAAATTCTGGAAAAATTTTTATGTTCTAGGCAGTTTTGTGAGTTGTTTTTCAGCAAGAATTTGAGGTATTTTTGGGTCCCAACTATTTTGAAGTTAAAGTATACTTCCTAAAGTTGATCTAGAACTTTAGTTGGGATTATTTGAATTTAAATTGGTTTAGTTTGAAATATTTGAAGTTGGGAGAAAATTTGAAAGAAATCTGGAAATTTTTATATTATGAAACTTTGGTGTTAAGGTTTAATTTTTGCTGAGAGTATTATAAAATATAAAAATCTATTGATGGAATTTTGATTAAATCCTACACTTTGGAAGAAATTAATAAGACTTTGTGAAGTTTGAAGATTTTTAGGGTGACTGTATGTACCAAGTTTGAAGTGTTATTCTTGTATGACATGATTTTTGATATGGATATTGTTAGAGAATTTTACTATGGGCTGTAAATTTGAAACTCTTTTAGGAATTAAAAGAAATTCCTCTAAGTAAGACTTTTTCTTGATTTAGAAATTATATTTAGAATAAATACTATTTACAAGTTGGGATTTGTTGGTAATTACCCTATGTTAGTGTCTTGAAGTTTAAAGTCCATATGAATTGAGAGTTTTATAGAGTAAAGAATGAAGGAAAGAAGGAAAGAGTGAAAATAGGTGATTAAGGAGAAGAATGAACTTTATTAGTATTTTCTTTTATTTATATGTGTAAGTAAATCAAATGATTGATTCCTTATTAAGTGTCTAAGTTTTAAATACTATACTCATTGGCTATTTGTATATGTAGTTTGCTTTAATTGTTAAAAATGGCATTTCAATAGGTGTGGTGGATGATTGTAGTAAAGGTAAAGAAGTGATCCACGATTAGTATTTGGCGTAAAGTGAGTATTACCTTACTCTTGATAAGCATGAATGTTAGTGGGGAAACCAAAACAATAAGGTTACACAAGAATTGTAATTCACTATTTAGATATAATAATTATATTTATAATATGTGGTAAGATAAGCTAATTGTTGTGACGATTATCTACTTAAATAAATATGCAAATAACCGTTCTAGTTTTACTTGCAAGTGCACAAGGTCTGTGGTAGCATAGTGTGCAAGTGCGAGATCATTTCCACAGAGATTGGTGAATTTCGTTTTAGAATGAGTTTCTTCAAGTTAAAAAGAGAAATAGCAATTTGATTGTGAGTAAATAACAATAATGAGATCATAGGGCTACGATATCCACCACTAATTATACTTTTCCACTAACTAAGGTTTCAATGCTCTAGCCTTATCATGAATATCTAATGGTTGCCAACCTAAGGGCTTGGCCTACACCTTAGGCTATTGATCTCCCGATGCAACGAGTTAGGCATGGTGTATACTCTAACTCTTTTCTCTATTAAGGGATTCAGCATGGGTGTATACTGAGCTGTTCCTTAATAGAGCATGAGGGCTGTGGAGATCGGCAACCACACGGGACCTAGGGCTTGGTCCGCTCCTAGTTTCCCATGTTGATTAACCCAGGAATCTGGTGTGGATATCCCTTGTTACTAATGTCGAACCCAAGACTCGATCATCCAAATTGATTCAACTAACTTATCCATGCCACATGCATACGTTGATCAGACACATACATATGAGGAATGTAAATATAAACAGGTATTAATCAAGTTAAATATTCTAACAAGACTATAGTAAAGATAATCAATGAATGAGTATGTGGTAAATCATAACTAGGGCTTCAATCGAGCCCTATAGGAGTTTAGTTACACATACTAAGTAAAGTAAACATGCTAAACATAATTAAATAAAAACAGAAAACTAAAACCGAAGAAGACTCGGGAGACGAGTCGTCAATTCCTCTCCTAAGCTCTCTACTTCAAATCTAGAACAAAGGCTAAACTAAAAGGAAGAGAAGCTCCTCAAAAGGGAGATGTCGTTTCTGTGTTTTACAAGGCTATTTATAGGGTTTTAAAGGTGCTTTGAAACCCTAATTTCCAAAATGGGTCCGGAAGAAATCTTTCCAAAACTGGCTCTACCGCCTCTCTATGCGTGTGCACTCAATTGCATGCTTCTGCACTTGAACGCATGGGAGCGCTTGAGCCTTCTATGTGTGCGCGCGATTGCTTGTGCGCTTGATCGCAGCCATGTTGCACTCGATCGCACTAGCTCTTTCCAGATCTTCAGTTTTCTTCCTTTAAAGCTTCAAAATGCTTTCTTTTCTTCACAAGCCTATAAAAAATACTGAAAACACAAAAAGAAAGTAAAATAGAATAAAACAGGTAAACAAATAGCTTAACAAATGTAAATTAAGGGGCTTAAATATGAATATTTAAGCCCCTATCACACCTTCAAACTTACATATTATTAGTCCCTTAGCAATACAAAATGAAATACTATGTTAAAACAAAATTAAGGATAAATTCATTTTCGTGATACTCAAAGATTTGGGTTGTGCATAAAACTATGATAACCGTTCATGAGTAAGCTTATAATAAAAAGACATTTTTGTATTGAAAAATGATTTTCAAAAGCTTATGTTACTTACCTAAGGCATCACAAGTTTGATTTGTGTGTGATGAATTAGTACATATAAGATGGGGCTTCCACATAATTTTAGTGTATAGTGTTTCGATACCCAAACCTTTATCGAATTCCTTATCAATGAGAACAAAAATGGCATAATACTTGCTTCTTTTTTCTTTATTTTTTTTTATCATGCGATCTTTGTCATGTTGAGTTCCATCAAGCTTTCTATTTGACCCTTGTAACGAGTGTTTAGCCAATGACTCCCAAACTAAATGGTTTTAGGGCATTAGGTGTAAAGACACCCCTAAGGACTTACTAACTCGAATAAAAAAGGCTACGGAACTAACAAGTTTTAATGCTTCTAAACGAAATTTCCACCTTTTGACTTGAACACTCAATGCTTACTGAGGCAAGAGGCCCAGTTACTCAGCGGAAATTTGTTATTGTGATCATTAAAGGCTTACTTCCCACCTTTTGACGTGAACACTCAATGCTTACTGAGGCAAGAGGCCCAGTTACTTAGTGGAAAGTTTTTATTGATCATTAGAAGCTTTTCATTTTCTTTTTGCATTATGAACATTTTTCTTTATTTTTTTTCTTATGCCAAAGTGTTCTTTTCAACAAGTCCTCATATTACAGTTAGGTTATGGAAACATATATAAAAGAAATATGTGTTATACCCCACACAAATGCGTGCTAAATGTGCTTGTGCAAATTTGGATCAAACTTGTGAATTCTTTGGTGCCTTGAGATAGGTAACTAACTTTTTTAAATTCCTAATACAAGATAAAATTCCTAATACAAGACTATGTGTTCTAGCTTTTAAGGTTACTAATGAAGCGTTGTCAAATTTTTAAATCAACCAAAATTTTTGTTACCAAATGAACATGCATTTGTCTTTTCTAAAAAAAAAAAAACTGGGGACTTAATGTGTGCATGTGTTTCAAGTGTGTGTGCAATAGTATCTAGTATCTCCCACTACCCCCAAACTTAAAATACGCATTGTCCCCAATGTGTGTGTGGCATGGAAAGATCTAACTTGGGAGGTCGAGAACTAGGTTACTTGCTTGCTTGCTTGTACACACCCCCAAACTTGAACTGGATGCACGCACTAAGTACTTAACAAAGAAAAATAAACATTGTTCTGAAAAACAAAACATAAATAATAGGCATGTAAATATAACTATAAACAAATGAAAAGTACTGAAAATGAAAAAAATGATATATCTAGGGTGCCTCCCATGAGCGCTAAGTTTAACGTCTTCAGCCGGACTAAACTTTATTCTTCCCCAAAACTAAAATTGGCAGTAACTAGCACAGGTAGTGTCTTATTCTCTCCCATATAAGCATAAGTCAAATACTTCGGCAATTGTTTCAACTCCAAATTTGGTGCCTAGACAATATAAGGGAAAAAAGTAGTATTAGTAGGCATATGAATATCAAATGGGTTGGTGTACTTACTTGGATGCTTTGGAGAGGCTTCAATGAGGTGCACAGTTTCGATGATGTCATCAGTAACATCCTTAGATTCTGGTACCATATTTAATCTTGTGAGACTATATGTAAGGGCAGTTTCAAATGGATCAACGTGATGGGCTTGAAAAACTTTCTCAATAACACCTTGCTTTATTCCACTTAGTTCCTTAGCTATGTGCCCCACTTGTACTTCTAGTCTTTGAATAGCTTGCTCATGCCTTGCATTTATTTGGCTTTGTTCAGTCAAAAATTGTCTTGCCTCTGCTATGAACTGCTCTTGTGAGGTCATCAGCTGTTGTTGTTGAACTGCCAGTTGCCTCACAATGCTCTCTAGGTCGCTCTCCTTTGCTTCCGGAACTGATTGGGCTGCTGGTTGGAAGTTTTTTTGTTGCCCTTAAGGTTTCATGCATTTTGATCGTTGCTCCATGAGAAGTTAGGGTGGTTTTATCATTCTGGATTGTAGGTATTTGCATATGGATTGTAGTTGTTTGGTCCCACATAGTTTGCTTGCTCTCGATCTGCAGATGAATATAAAGGGCAAATTTCAGTAGTGTGATCAAAACAACTACAAATAGCACATATTTGGAGTGGTGTAGCTTGTGGCCTAGGTGAGGCAATTTGAGCAAACATGACTTCTACAAGCATATCTACCTTTCTTTCCATAGCATCCACCCAATTTGGAAATCCACCATTTGAGTTTACTTTATACATGCCCTTGCTCTTTACTTCTTGCTCTATATTGAGTGGAAAAAAAGATTGTATTTTTGGATCGAAGCCCTTGTATGAATCAGTTGAACCACTTCAGTGCAGTAGTTTTAGTACTGCTTCTCAGGCACTCTCTGGAGCTTTTGCGCTCGAGTGCACCAAGAACTGCGCTCGATCACTGTTCTTCCTACGCTCGAGCGCTACACTAGTGCACTCTATAGCAATGAGGACAAAAACTCCTCTGCTGCATACCTGAACAAAAATAGAAAAACAGAAAACGAAAAGATGAAAAAAAATTAAGGTTGTTTGATAAAGAAAATGTGGATAGAACAGAAAAAATAAAAATTACTAACGAAAATAATTCCAAAAAGAAATTTAGCACAATCCCTGGAAACGGCGCTGTTAGACGAAAATATACTTAAATTAATGAGTAAATAATCGAACTTGTTTTACTTGCAAGTGCATAATGTCAACTTAGTAGTATAGTGTGCGAAAGCAAGATCATCTCCACAAGGATTGGTGAATTTCGTTTTAGAATTATATTCGCAATGTAAAAAGATAGAAATAATAAAAGAGTTGATTTAGATAAAGACAAAATAATAAGGATAAAGGCGTAGGGACTTGATATCCACCACTAATTATGCTACCATAACAAAACAGTATTCCAATGCTTTACTCATGTCATGAATACCTAATGTTTGTCAACCTAAGGGCATGGTATCTACTCCTTAAGCTATTGATCTCCCTAAGCAATGAGTTAGGCATGGTATCTACTCTAACTCTTTTCTCTCTCAAGGGATTCAACATGGTGTATGCTGAGTTGTTCCTTAAGAGAGCATAGGATCTGTGAAAATCGACAACCATACGAGACCTAGGGCATGGTATCTACTCCTGGTTTCCCATGTTGATTAACCCAAGAATTCGGTGTGGATATCTTTTGTTACTAATGTCAGACCCAGGACTCGGTCATCCAAATTGATCTAACTAATAAGTCCACACCACATGCACATATTGATCAGACATATACATATGAGGAATTTAAATACAAACAAGCATTAATCAAGTTAAGCAACATAACATAAATATCGCAAAGGCACCAATACTGAATTATTGAATAAACATAATTAGGGCTTCAACCAAGCCCTTACTAAAAGTTAAGTACACATAATAAAAATAAAAGAAAGAAGAAACCCGAGAGAAGAGTCGTCAATTCTCCTCCATAGTTTCCTTCTCCAAGCTAAAGCAAAAGATAAAAGAAGTGATTCTCTCCCAGAAGCCATCCTTTGTGTGTGCTTTACAGGTGTATTTATAGGGCTTGAGTAGTCCTAGAAGGCTCATGAGTTCCTAAACTTTCCTAAAACACAAAACTTCTTTATTTCCAAAATAAAGTTATTTCCAAAATAGGGTTATTTCCAAAATAGGGTTCTGCAATTTACTGTTCATGCCCGTACATGTGCGCTCGATCACATACGTGGTGCGCTCGATCGCAATTCTGCGCTCGATCGCACAGAGGAGTGCGCTCGATCGCAATCTAGCCAGCAGCTGCTCCAGGATTTCCAGATTTCTTCCTTTAAGTGCCAAAAATGCTTCTTTTTCTCCAAGACCCTATAAAAACGTGTAAAACACAAAAGTGAAGTAAAATAGACTAAAACATATAGATAAAGAACTTAACAAATGTAAATTAAGGGGTTTAAATATGAATATTTAAGCTCCTATCACACCCCCAAACTTACATATTGCTAGTCCCTTAGCAATACAAAACCAAAAACTAAATGAAAAACAAAGATGCAAAGATAAATCCAATGGTCATGGTGTCCAACAAAAGTTTAGGTTTCAAACAAAACTATGATGCACATTCATGAGCAAGCTTAACAAGTATAAACACATCTTTGCAATGAATACAAGTTTTGAACACAAATCACTTTCATGAGGCAGGTTAAGACATCACAAGTTTGACTGAGTGTGTGGTGGACTAGCACATAAAAGGTTGGGTTTCCAAATAATTCTAATGTGTAGTGTTTCGATGACTCAAGATTCACCAAATTTCCTATTAGAATCAACAAAGATGGCATAGATTTTCTTCTTTTCTTTTATTTGTGAGATTTTTGCCAAGTTAGTTCCCTTAAGCTTTCTATTTGACTCGTGTAACGAGCATTTAACCAATGACTCCCAAACCAGATGGTTTTAGGGCATTAGGTGTAGAAACACCCCTAAGGGCTTACTAACTCGAGTCAAAAAGGCTACAAAACTAACTGGTCTTAATGCTACCGATCAGAATATTCCACCTTTTGACGTGACACTCACTGCTTACTGAGGCAAGAGGGCTAGTTACTCAATGAAAAGTTCTTTTTAATGATCTTTAAGAGCATTTTTTTTCTTTTTGAGCAATAACGAACTTTTTCTATTTTCTTATGCCACCGCGTTAATCTAATAGGTCATCTGGTTCACAGTCAAGCAAAAGAAACATACAAATCAAAATTACATGGCATACCCCACACAACTATGTGCTAATGTGCTCATGTTTAGTTTAAGTCGAACTTATGAATCCTTAAATGCCTAAAAGAAAGTGATTATGGTTCAAAACTTAATTATTGGCCCATATGTTCAAGGTGTTAAGCTCACTTATGAAGTCAAATCATATTTTTTGTTTAGAACACCCAAAAATTTTGGAACGAAATGAACATGTATTTATCTATGAAAAACAACAAAACAAAAAAAACTGGGACAAAGTGTGTGTGAATGTGTCTCCCATACCCCCAAACTTAAATTACACATTGTCCTTAATGTGTTAATAACAAGGAAAGAGCTGACCTGGGAGATAGAGAACTAGCTAGGTCGGCATGGCTCATAGCGTACCCCCAAACTTGAACAGATGCACACATTGTCCCTAAAAAAGAAAAACTAACGTAATACGGGAAAACAAGAAGTAATAAAAATAAATAAATAACAATAAATACATAAAATAATAAAAATAAAAGGATAAGCTGTTGGGTGCCTCCCATGAGCGCTAAGTTTAACGTCTTCAGCCGGACCAAACTTTATTTTTCCCCAAAACTAAGAGTGGCAGCAGCTAGCATAGGAAATGTCTTATTGTCTCCCATATAAGCATAAGATAAGTGCTCGGGCAACTGCTTGAATTCCAAGTTAGGTGCCTGTACAATAAAAGAGGGAAGAATAGTATTAGTAGGCCCAAGAATTTCAAATGGATCGGTGTACTTACTTGGAGGCTTTGGAAATGCCTCTAGAAGGTGCATAGTTTCAATGATGTCATCGGTAACATCCTTGCATTTAGGCTCAATATCTGATCTTGGGATACTATAGGTAAGAGCAGTTTCTACTGGATCAATGTGATGGACCTGAAAAGCTTCCTCAATAACACTTTGCGTCATGCATATATTAAAACATTTTATATTATCTGGGGGTAATTTTAATGCATTATATCTTTTGATTTCAACCTTCTCACTATTTACCTTCTCCATCTCACTTACCTTGGATGTGGATGCTTGTGTAGGCTCATCAGTTTCGATGATCTTACCATTTGTTAGAGTTGTCACGGCATTTAGTTGCTAATGTCCTCTTGGAGTAGGTAGTGGTTGGACTGGAAGTTCACCCAACTTTCTTTCACTTAGCTCCTTAGCCAATTGCCCCATTTGTTCCTAGAGTCTTTGAATGGCTTGCTCATGTTTTGTAGTGGTTTGTCGTTGCTCAATCATGAACTGTTCTTGTGAAGTCATCAGTTGCTTCATAAGATTCTCTAGGTCACTATTTTTTGATTCCGACACTGGTTGGGCTGCTGGTTGGAAGTGTCATTGCTGTCCTTGAAGATTCAAAGCATTTTGAGTGTTGCTCCATGAGAGGTTGGGGTGGTTCTGGCGTTGTGTAGCCTGTGGACTAGGTGAGTTATTCTGATCAGCCATGGCTTTTATGAGCATGTCTAGCTTTCTTCCATAGCAGCCATCTGATTCAAAGATCCATCATTGAATCTCACCTCATACATACCCTTGCTTTTAATTCCTTGTTTACCTCTCGAGGAGAATTGTTGGGTGTGCTCACTTAATGTCTCAAACAGCTCCATGGCTTCTTCACTAGTCTTCTCCATCAGCACACCTCCACAACCGGAATCCACTATACCTTGATTTATGCCACTCAAACCTTCATAGAAAGCTAGGACCAGCTCATCTTGAGGTAAGTTGTGATGTGGACATTTGAGTAGCAGCTCATTAAAGTGTCCTCATGCCTCGAAGAAAAGGTCTTCATCCCTCCATTGGAAGGATTGAATCTCCTTCCTCATCTGCCTTGTCTTTTGGGCTGGAAAAAATTTCCTTAGAAATCTACTAGATAGCTCTTCCCAAGTATTGATGGAATCTGCAGGCAATGAATGATACCACATTTTAGCATTATCTTTTAATGAAAAAGGGAAAAGAATTAACCTGATTCCCTCTTGATCTAGGCCCTGAATATGCTGGAACTTGCAGAGATCACAGAATTCTCAAAGGTACAAGTACGGATCCTCAGCAGGTGTACCCCTAAAATGAGTCAAGGCACTGAGTATCTGCGGAGATATGTAATAATTTTCTTCCGCCTTAGGTTGATATGCAATGCATGAAGGATGGTTGAGGTTCTGTGAAATGAAGGATTGCTTCATAGGTCTCCGTTCTGATGGCAATTGGTTGTAAAGCTGTTCCATTGGTGCTTCACCCTCAAATTATTCTTCTCTCTCCTCGAAGTTGTTTCTAGGCCTCTTTCGAATGATCTGCTCACTTTCTATATCAAGTGAAATGATGGTTGGGTTCCTCACTCAAAGCCCTTGCATGAATCAGCAGGAATACCTTAATGCAACAGCTTCAGTACTCCTGCTCGGGTAGTCTCTGGACTATTTGCGCTCGAGCGCTCCAAGCACTACGCTCGATCGCACTTAGGTTGCGCTCGATCGCAGTGCCAGAATTAGCACTGATGCACACCTGAAACAGAAAGCAATAAAATAACAAAAACGAAGAACTAAGTTAGATAGTTGATGAAAATAAAATAAAATAAAACAAAACAGATTAAGAAAAATATTTAATGAAAAATAAGAAAATAAAATTGAACAAAATAAGAAAAATAAATGGGAAATAATTCTAAACATAAATTTAGCACAATCCCCGGCAACGGCGCCAAAAACTTGTTGGACGAAAATATACTTAAATTAATGAGTAAATAATCGAACTTGTTTTACTTGCAAGTGCACAAGGTCAACTTAGTAGTATAGTGTGCGAAAGCAAGATCATCTCCATAAAGATTGGTGAATTTCATTTTAGAATTATATTCGCAATGTAAAAAGATAGAAATAATAAAAGAGTTGATTTAGATAAAGACAAAATAATAAGGATAAAGGCGTAGGGACTTGATATCCACCACTAATTATGCTACCATAACAAAACAGTATGCCAATGCTTTACTCATGTCATGAATACCTAATGTTTGTCAACTTAAGGGCATGGTATCTACTCCTTAAGCTATTGATCTCCCTAAGCAACGAGTTAGGTATGGTATCTACTCTAACTCTTTTCTCTCTCAAGGGATTCAACATGGTGTATGCTGAGTTGTTCCTTAAGAGAGCATAGGATCTGTGAAAATCGACAACCATACGAGACCTAGGGCATGGTATCTACTCCTGATTTTTCATGTTGATTAACCCAAGAATCCGGTGTGGATATCTTTTGTTACTAATGTCAGACCCAGGACTCGGTCATCCAAATTGATCTAACTAACAAGTCCATTCCACATGCACATATTGATCAGACATATACATATGAGGAATTTAAATACAAACAAGCATTAATCAAGTTAAGCAACATAACATAAATATCGCAAAGGCACCAATACTGAATTATTGAATAAACATAATTAGGGCTTCAACCAAGCCCTTACTAAAAGTTAAGTACACATAATAAAAATAAAAGAAAGAAGAAACCCGAGAGAAGAGTCGTCAATTCTCCTCCACAGTTTCCTTCTCCAAGCTAAAGCAAAAGATAAAAGAAGTGATTCTCTCCCAGAAGTCATCCTTTGTGTGTGCTTTACAGGTGTATTTATAAGGCTTGAGTAGTCCTAGAAGGCTGATGAGTTCCTAAACTTTCCTAAAACACAAAACTCCTTTATTTCCAAAATAAAGTTATTTCCAAAATAGGGTTATTTCCAAAATAGGGTTCTGCAGTTTACTGTTCATGCCCGTACATGTGCTCTCGATCGCATACGTGGTGCGCTCAATCGCAATTCTGTGCTCGATCGCATAGAGGAGTGCGCTCGATCGCAATCTAGCTAGCAGCTGTTCCAGGATTTCCAAATTTCTTCCTTTAAGTGCCAAAAATGCTTCTTTTTCTCCAAGACCCTATAAAAACGTGTAAAACACAAAAGTGAAGTAAAATAGACTAAAACATATAGATAAAGAACTTAACAAATGTAAATTAAGGGGCTTAAATATGAATATTTAAGCTCCTATCAGGCGCCAAAAACTTGTAGTGCCGATTATCTACTTAAATAAATATGCAAATAACCCCTCTAGTTTTACTTGCAAGTGCACAAGGTCTGTGGTAGCATAGTGTGCAAGTGTGAGATCATTTCCACAGAGATTGGTGAATTTCGTTTTAGAATTAGTTTCTTCAAGTTAAAAAGAGAAATAGCAATTTAATTGTGAGTAAATAACAATAATGAGATCATAAGGCTATGATATCCACCACTAATTATACTTTCCCACTAACTAAGGTTTCAGTACTTTAGTCTTATCATGAATATCTAATGGTTGCCAACCTAAGGGTTTGGCCCACACCTTAGGCTATTGATCTCCCTATGCAACGAGTTAGGCATGGCGTATACTTTAACTCTTTTCTCTCTTAAGGGATTCAGCATGGGTGTATACTGAGTTATTCCTTAAGAGAGCATGAAGGTTGTGGAGATCGGCAACCACACGGGACCTAGGGCTTGGTCCACTCTCGGTTTCCCATGTTGATTAACCCGGGAATCCGATGTGGATATCCCTTGTTACTAATGTCGAACCCAGGATTCGGTCATCCAAATTGATTCAACTAACTTATCTATACCACATGCATACGTTGATCAGGCACATACATATGAGGAATGTAAATATAAACAGGTATTAATCAAGTTAAATATTCCAACAAGGCTATAGCAAAGATAATCAATGAATGAATATGTGGTAAAGCATAACTAGGGCTTCAATCGAGCCCTATAGGAGTTTAGTTGCACATACTAAGTAAAGTAAACATGCTAAACATAATTAAATAAAAACAGAAAACTAAAACCGAAGAAGACTCGGGAGACGAGTCTTCAATTCCTCTCCTAAGCTCTCTACTTCGAATCTAGAACAAATGCTAAACTAAAAAGAATAGAAGCTCCTCAAAAGGGAGATGCTGTTTCTGTGTTTTACAGGGCTATTTATATGGTTCTAAAGGTTCTTTGAAACCCTAATTTCCAAAATAGGTCTGGAAGAAATCTTTCCAAAACTGGCTCTGCCGCCTCTCTGTGTGTGTGCGCTCTATCGCATGCTTCTGCGCTCGAGCGCTCTAATTGTGCGCGTGATTGCTTGTGCGCTCGATCGCACTAGTTCTTTCCAGATCTTTAGTTTTCTTCCTTTAAAGCTTCAAAATGCTTTCTTTTCTTCATAAACCTATAAAAAAAAACACTGAAAACACAAAAAGGAAGTAAAATAGAATAAAATATGTAAACAAAGAGCTTAACAAATGTAAATTAAGGGGCTTAAATATATTTAAGCCCCTATCACTAATTATATATTAATGATGAGATAGTGATTTGAAAACCTTTGTGCTGAATGATTGTATGGATTGATGAGAATTTGTTGATGTTCATCACTTGATTTCATTTCATTTCATGCATTAAAATTTACAGTATGTTATTGAGGGGGGAGAGATTTGTGACGACGATAGGTCCCTTCCCACAAGAGGTGTAAAGGTATCGAATATATTTGGATGATTGGACCCGGCCTGGATCAAGGGGGTTCCAAAAATTTATTGTTTGTGAAACGTACCGGTATGTGGGGAAACATCCTCGATGGATTATGATTGATTATGAGATGATACATTGCATTGCATCATCCTACATTGGCATACCATACATGAATTTGAATTACTTGGCACATATGGGGGCATATAAAATGTTTGGTTGTATGGATAAATTGTGATAGTTTGATTGACTATGGAATGGTGATTGCAAATTAGTTGTGGGTTTTATAGGACCGTATTATGATTACTAAGATTGTTGTTTTGCAAAGTGCTAAATGACTATGTATACGAACAAATAAAGTTGAAAGGAAAAAAGAAATATTAATAAGCCATCAACTTTTCCTAACAAGTGATTACTTTGTGTAGTGTAAGAACTCACTGAGCTTTATAGCTCACCTCCCCCCCCCCCCCTTCCTCTTTATAACCTTTCAGGTAAGCTTCAAAGTGATTTCCAATTTTAAGTAGTGAAGCTTTGAAGTTCAATGAAGTTTTAGGTGGGTCCACGAGAGTCGCATCCTCGGTCAAGCCTTTTTTTTAGTGTTATATTAGGTGTGTGAAGTTGTAACCAGTTGGCTGTGTCTCTTTAGACACCTTGTAAAGCTATAACCCTATAGTTGTAATAATAACTGTATGATCTTAACTATATATATATTTATATATGATGTTGTTCTGTTGTTTATGTGTCCAAATGCTCGATTCTGAAAGGTAATTAACACTGTCCTGAGTGGGCCCGCTCGGGATGAGTCGTTACACGGTGCCCTGGTTATGCTAGACATTACTTTTTTACGACTGAAGGAGTCTTGGGAGGTGAAACAGGCCTTTGATACAGCTAATAATTTACCACCCAATGATATTATGACATGTGGATAACTCTCCTCCAGTAGCATGAGGACACGTGGACAACTATCCTTCAGTAGCATGAGGACACGTGGACAACTATCCTCCAGTAGAATGAGGACACGTGGATAACTCTCCTTTAGTAGCATTAGGACACGTGGACAACTCCTCCTCAATAGACAGGTGTCACGTGGATAGCTCCTCTCCAATAATCTGATGACACGTGGACGAGCAATTGGTAACACTATTATCACTCACGAGCGACCCTGTGCAGGACTGTAAGCGTGATTATGGGATTGGGCCATCCTAGGTCATGTGACTAGACCCTTGCCGAAAGAATGAGATTTATGGGATTGCCCCATCCCTGGAACGTGGGCAACCCCACCTCTGAAGCACTATAAAAGACCCAAGGTATACAAATCAAAACCATCATCAATTTCAAGCTCATTACTGAAAACACTAGTGTCGTAATTCTCTCTATTTCTCCAAAATCCTACACTGACAAAAACATCGGAGTGTCCTCAGAGGCATCACCTGTAACGACCCATCCCGGGTTGGCCACCCCCGAGACAGTGTCATCACTTTTTGAAATCCTAGAACGAAACATATATGCAACAATATAAAAACATCAACTGAATTATTTACATACATAAATCTTCAACCCTCAACAGGGGAATTACATCATTCAGATCTCAACTGAACAATATATACAACATATTATGCAAAAATATTTACAATTTTTTTTTTTTTGTTCTTTCTCATAGTCTGAGGATGTGGACCAAGTGGCTTACAGAAAATAATTTAGACTGAATCTCCGCTCACAATTCTATATGTTCTGCCGTTACCTGAGGAGTGAGTTTCACAAGCTCAGAGAATTAAATTTACTAAAAGTATTCTATTATATACTCCCAGTTACATCTTATAATTTAATTACTTCTAATAATCTTACGATATTCATTCACCTCTTACCTCAAATAATTCAATAACAATATTCTGTAATCACTACTCAATTTCATAATTCCACCATTACACAATCTCTTCTTAAGTTACTCATCAAACATATCAATCTTTCAATCATATATTTAATCATCTCTAAATTCTCAATTCAACATTATCATTTACCTCATTATGAGGTTCACAACATATAATCAATCACTCAGACAATTCTCATCATATCATACTTCCATATTTCCTTCTCATCATATTTATCTCTCTGTGATACTCATTCATCTATCAATGAATTTACACTCAAGAATCACACTTTAGCATCTCAAGCAATAACAATAAATATTTAAACCAAATGTAATGTGTGAATTTAAATATTATTATTATTTGGGAACGTCTTCCCACATGTCGACATGTTTTAATTTAGACCGGCTGTCTTCCCGGTTCTTTCATTCTCATTTGGACCGGCTGCTTTCTCGATTCTTTTATTCTTGTTTAGACCAGCTGCCCCTCGGTTCTTTTATTTTCAGCTATACCAGTTGTCACAGTTTCATTTAGACCGGCTGCCTTCCCGGTTCTTTTATTTCATGCATATGGATATGAATAATGATATGAATCATATGAACAATAACACAAAAACAGACATACATTCAGACATTCAGACATTCAAATTAACTATCATACTTCTTCTCAAATTATTTTTTGATCAATTTCACTAAATTCTTCTCCTCATATATCATATCAGATAATCAACCATAACTCGTCAAGAATTTCATTTATTACCTTCATTATTAATTCGACTCATTATTCTAATAATATTACTTCTCACATAATAATTCTCTACATATCAATTATTTCTATCATACCCATCAATCAACTTTCATCTATCATCAAATCATACATTAATGATTTATTCAAATACTATCATTATATATTTCATATTTATCTTGATTCCTTGCCTTTTTTGCTCTTCTCAGCAATTTCCCCCGGTTGCTGATCGTCAACACCTAACATAGTATTTATATTAAAACTTCTAATTTATTCTTTAATTCCTCCATAATTCACACCCTTTGAAAATTCTCACTTTGAATTCTGAGAAATTTTATATATGCTAAATTTCAAAAATAAAATTCTCGTTATTACCTTTTGTTATTCTTAGAGCTTTGTGTGATTCTCTATAAAATTCTCCTGTAAACCCTTTCAAAATTTTATTCTTTCAACCTTCCTTTCAGTCCCCAAGTGTTTAAAGAAATAGAGAAATTTGAATTGAAGAAAGAATGAAACCAAACAGAATTTGGTAACACCCCCCCTCCTTGAAATTTCCTATGACACATGATAATTTCGTAAGACACATGCTGGCCAACACTTACCCACAAAATTCAAGAGAAAACAAATGTGCCCAGCCACTTTTTCTGCAATATAAAACCATATCATATCTTTGAAGAAACCATTAAATACCACTCTTGTATTTTTTTTATTTCTTCAAAGATAAAACCAATCTGCAGCTACAATCACGTCACCGGTCTTTTTTTTTTATCTTCCAAAATCAAAAATCGTGTCACTCCACCAATGAAAATTCAAGACAACAAAAGCAACTTGGCTCCTCTTTTTCTCAAGACTCCCATCACACACAGCCTCATGCATGTGACTACATAACAATTCAATAAACAACATATTTTTTCCCCAATTTTTCATTACCATGTGTTAAACAAATTACTCTGACAGAAATAGATGAATAGTAGTACAAGTGATTGTCAGAATTTTTTTTCCTCAAAAGATAATTTTATTCAATAATAAATCTTTCATATATATTATTTTAATTTCATGTCATATTTATCCAATTACTTCTTTACCCTTACTTTAAGAACACGAGTATTACAATTCTACCCACCTTATAAAAATTTCATCTCCGAAATTTCCTTACGTAACTTAAGAAACAATTATGAATAATATTTCTTCATAGTTGCCTCACACTCTCATGTAATCTTTTCAACATCTTTATTCTGCCACAGAAACTTAAACTAATGGAATTACTTTATTACACAAGACTTATTTTTTTCTATCTAAAATTCTTACTAGTACTTGTATAGAAGTCAAATCTTCCTGAATTTCTACAGCTTGGCTCGAAATATTAGGATATTCATCATATAAGTGCTTTCACAAAAGTGAAACGTGAAATATGTTATGTAACTGATACTTCAACTCTGGAGGCAATTCTAGGCTGTACATAACTAGCCCACTTTTCTCAATAACCTCATAGGGTCTCATATATCTCGAACTCAAATTTTTCTTTCTTTTTGACCCTCAACACAGCTTTCTATGGAGATATTTTCAAATATACCCAATCACCAACTTGAAACTCAAGAGATCTTCTTCTATTATCAACATATCTATTTGGTCTACTCTGTGCTGCTTTAAGGTTCTCTCTAACCAGTTTGATCTTATCAGTTGTTAACTCAATAATTTACGGACCAAATATATTTATCTTTCCCACTTCTTCCCAACATATATGAGTTCTACACTTCCTACCATACAATGCCTCAAACGGTGTCATTCCAATACTAGATTGATTATTATAAGCAACTTCAATCAATAGTAAGTAAGCATCAGTACTCACTGAGAAACTCAATACATTTGCCCTCAACATATCTTCTAATACGCTAATAATCCTTTCTGTCTACTCATCTGTTTGAAGATGAAAAGTTATATTAAATTGTAACCGTGTACCTGTGGCTTTTTAAAAGCCTATCCCAAAACTGATATGTAAATCTAGCATCTCTGTTTGACACTATGCTCAATGGTACTCCATGCAACCTCACAATCTCATTTATATACAGTTCAACCAACTTTTTAAGACTCCAAGTAGTTTAAATAAGACGAAAATGAGATGGTTTAGATAATCTATCTACAATCACCCACACAACATCAAAACCTTTTTGGGTATGAGAAAATCTAGAAACAATATCCATACTCACATACTCTCATGGCCATTTAGGCATTGGAAAAAGTTGTAATAAGCCTGCTGAATATCTATTCTCTTCAACCCTGACCACTAGTAATTCTGTCTTAATCCTCTATATATTTTATTGTTACTCGGGTGTATCGAATATACATCATTATGCACCTCTCTCAATATCTCATTTCTCAATTCAACATCATTAGGAACACAAATCCTATGTTCCAGTACCAAAATACCATCATTTCAAATTTTTGAACTCGTATTACTTTCTACTAAGTACTTCCTGATTAATATTTTCTATCTTCTCATCTTTCCCTTTCATTTCTAATAAGTATTTTACTATGGATGATTGTACAACCATATTTTCTAACAATGATCCTCTATCACTGGTATTCTACTTTATTATTACCTCTCTTAAATCTATCATCAATTTCACATCATGACTCTCATTAGCAGTTAATTTTTCCTGTAGATTTTCTATTCAATGCATCAGTTACCACCTTCGCCTTTTCTATATGATAGTGAATTATACGATCATAATCACTAATCAACTCCATCCACTTCCTCTGTCTCAAATTCAACTCTCTCTAGGAAGGTAAGTATGTCAAACTCTTGTGATCAGTAAATATCTCACAAGTGGCTCCATACAGATGATGTCTTCAAATCTTCAAAGCAAATACTAATGGGTAAGGTAATTTCTCTCATGATTTCTTAATTGCCTAGAAGCATATGTGATGAGTGCCAAATATTACATATTTTGGCCCTTTAATTTACATTTGTTAGCTTAGGAATTTGTTACTTTGAGTTGTTTTCGTTGTTTTACAGGTTTACAAGCTTGGAAAGAAGTTTCACTAAATTGCCAGAATTGCTCGTGCAGATCAGTAAATTTTGAGGATTAAACTGTATTGATTTAGGAAGAACCAAAAGATGACCCATATATTCTTGGAAAGATCCGGATGTCTATTTTCTGGGGAATTTTACGGATCAATAAAATGATTTTTCTAGAGAAAGTTATGGCAGTTTTAGTAGACAAAGGTCAGGCTGTGCATGATTTCAGCGTGACAGATCAGCCATTTTTTAGGATTTAACTGTATTGATTCAGGAAGAACCACGAGATGAGCCATATATTCTTGGAAAGATCCCGATGTCTATTTTCTGGAGAATTTTATGGATCAATAAAATGATTTTTCTAGAGAAAGTTATGACAGTTTTAGTAGACAAAGGTCAAATAGCAAAAACTGAAATCTGCAGTATCCCACATCGGATTGGAAACACATTGCACTCGTGGTATTTGCCTATATAAGACCCACTCCACTTCATCATTTAGTGTACAATTCCTGAGCCACTTTGGTGTTTACCGTTGGACGTCCGCTAGCATTCTGGTGGATCTCGAAGGCTTTGTCACCACAAGGGGAAGCGCCGCCCGTCAGCGAGTGGAATTTCTCCCATGTAAAGTTATTTATTTATTTCTTTACATTTAATTGTTTTAGTTTAAATGTTTAGCACTTTTATTATGAATTATAGTTTCATAGTTATGAGTGGCTAGACTCTTCAGCTAAGGTTGAAGATGAAGCACCACCGTTGTTTGGCGTAATAGTTCAGATTTGCTTGTACAAATCTGACAATTTTTAGTATAAATGTTTTGTCAATTATTTGAGTTAATCTTATAATTGATTGACTTTAAATTGTCTGTTGGATATTCCTTGTGTTTCATCTAATGGATACATTGAATGCTTTTCGATTAAATTGGATTTCCTTTGTGATTTGTTGAGAGCGGATACATTGAATGCTTTTGGTTTAGTTGGGATATTCTTTGTTTTTTGTCTTATAGTTGGATTCATGGAATGTTTTGATAGGCTATATTTTTAGAACATATATGCTTAACTTTGATGGGGATGGATTTGGAAACCTTAGTGTTTTAATTATTAGTTTTTAAAAATCAATTTAGTTTAATTTTAATTTTAATTTTTTTTGCAAATTATCATCTGAAATTCGGAACTAGGTTAAAATAGAGTTAGTTTAGATTAAATTATATTTTCACAACGCAATTCCCTGTGGATTTGACATCGCACTTGCACAACGCTATATTGCAAACGACTCGTGCGCTTGCGAGTAAATTAAAACTCACAATAAGTTTTTGGCGCCGTTGCCGGGGAATTGTTTGGTTTGTGAAAATTTTTGGTCTGAATTAATTTTATTTTTCTACTAATTAGTTAAAAAAATTATGTGGATGAATCCAGCGCCGGTTTCACAGTCTTTAGAGGACATCATTAAGGAGTACATGAAAATGACCGGCCTGTCCCTCAATGCTGCCAACACATTCAATGTTGATAGTTGTTCTATCTGTGCTAGTCCTCTGCATTTAGCACAGAATTGTCCATCAATGCCGGCTTTTGCCGAGTATCCCATGGAACAAATGAATGCTTTCAATGAGTGTTATTGGCAACCAAATGGATCTTACTCTGAAACATACAATCCGGGGTGGTGGAACCACTCTAATTCTTCATGGGAGCAGAACCAACTGATGAATCAGGGAGGAGCCCCTTATCATGCTCACAATCAATACCCTCCCGAATTTCCTCCCCCAATCCCAAGTTATGCCTATCCAGCACCATCACCCGCTTACCAAGCTCTCATTCAAGTGCCAGCGTCTGTTTCACAGTCATTGAAGGACGCTCTCAATGATTTCATGAAAACGACTAGCCAATCTATGAGTGAAGTGATGAGTGCAACCATAGAAAACACCCAAGCGATTGCCGAGCTAGAGAGTCAAATTGATCAAATCGCAAGTTACGTGGGTGAAGGAGAGGAAAGAAAATTCCCCAGTCAACCTGATCCTAACCCAAAGGAACAGTTTGCGGTGGGAAATTTATCAACTCCTATACAAGGGCAAGAAATTGGCAACAAAGAAAAGAGAGATGCTGAACCATCTACAGCCACACCTATCATTAAGGATCTCCCTAGGTCATTTTTACCTAAAGTGCCTTACCCTGAAAGATTACAAGCGCCCAAGAAAGGAGAGGAGTTTGAGGATCCCCTGGAGGCATGCTTTGCTCACTTTGGAGAGGACTTGGGCTTAGATAAGTTACTCGAGGAAGTGAATGCCATTTTGGAGTCTGATCCTCAGAAGAGCAGTGAGACGGAGGAGACTATGGATGAATCACGTATTGAGGACCCCCTGGAGGCATGCTTTACTCACTTTGGAGAGGACTTGGGCTTAGATAAGTTACTCGAGGAAGTGAATGCCATTTTGGAGTCTGATCCTCAGAAGAGCAGTGAGACGGAGGAGACTATGGATGAATCACGTATTGAGGACCCCCTGGAGGCATGCTTTGCTCAATTTGAAGAGGATTTGGGCTTAGATAAGTTGTTTGAGCAAGCAAATGCTACTTTGGAGTCTGCTCCTCTAAAGATCAGTGAGACGAAGGAAACCACAACACCTGAACCCCCCAAGAAGGAACTTAAGCCTTTATCGGACAATCTTAAGTATAAGTTCCTAGGTCCAGTAGATTCTTTGCCTATAATTATAGCTTTAGATTTGGGTGATGCTCCAGAGGAGAAATTATTGGATGTCTTAAGAGAGCATAAGGAAGCTATAGGCTGGACTATTGAGGATGTCAAGGGAATCAACCCCTCGTTGGTAATACACACGATACAGTTGGAAGAGAATGCCAAGCCATCGAGGGAGCCACAAAGAAGGCTCAACCCTGCTATGCAAGAGGTTGTGAGGGCAAAAGATATTAAGCTGTTAGAGGCAGGGATCATTTATCCCATCTCTGATAGCAAGGGGGTGAGCCTGATTAAAGTCGTGCCCAAACGTGCTGAATTGACGGTAGTAAATAAAGATGACGAGTTGGTTCCAACTCGAGTGCAGTCAAGATGGAGAAAGTGTCTAGACTACCGTAAATTGAATGCTGCCACTAGGCCTGATCATTTTCCATTCCCATTTATTGATCAGATGGTGGAGCGTTTAGTTGGGCATGTTTACTAATGTTGGGTCTGGCTGAAGACGTTAAACTTAGCGCTCATGGGAGGCACTCCATAGCTTATCTTTTCTGTTTATTTATTATTTCGCATTTTTATGATTAATGTTTGTTTCCAGTATTTTTTGTTTTCCAGTTTTTATTTTTCAGGGACAATGCGTACTTCAGTTCAAGTTTGGGGGTATGCTATGAGCCATACCAGTCCAGCTAGTTCTCCATATCTCAAGTCAGCTCGTTCCATATTAGTCACACATTGGGGTCAATGTGTAATTTAAGTTTGGGGGTATGGGAGACACATCACACACTTTGTCCTAATTTGTTGTCTTTTCGTCGTAGAGATAAATGCATGCTCATGTTATTGTGAAATTTTGGTTGATCTAAACATTTTCTGTGATGTGATGTCATTGGTGAGCTTAACATTTTGAACACATGATCTGGTGATAAATTTTAAAATTTAGTTACTTACCTTAGGCATTTGATAATTCACATGTTTGACATAATCTAACACGAGCACATTAGCACAAATTATGTAAGGTATGACAAATGATTTTAATGTGTATTTTTCTTTATCTTAACTGAAACTGGATGACTTGTTGGATGAACTCTTGGGCATAGAAAAGCATAATAAAAAAATTATTATCATAAACAAACTTTCCGCTGAGTAACTGGACCTCTTACCTTAGTAAGCAGTGAGTGTTCACGTCAAAAGGTGGAATTTTGCCTGGTAGTATTAAGGCCGGTTTAATTTCTTAGCCTTTTTTACTCGATTTAGTAAGTCCTTAGGGGTGTCTTTACACCTAATGCCCTAAAACCATCTGGTTTGGGAGTCATTGACTCAACACTCGCTACATGGGTCAATTAGAAAGCTTAAGGGAACTAGACATAACCGTGCCTTATAAAAAAAAATAAATAAATAAATAAAACTATGCCTTTTTCGTTCATTTTGATGGGAAATTCGGTGAATCTTGAGACATGGAGACCTTACACATTGGAGTCACTTGGAAGCTTCATTTCTATATGCTAATTCACTTTACACAGTGTCAGACTTGTGATGCATTAACCTGCCTTTTATAACTAATTAGATTTTAACTTTTCTATTCACTGCGAAGATGGGTTTACCTTTTTAAGCTTGCTCATGAATGAATATCATGGTGATGTGTGCTCCTTAAATTTTTGGATACCATGAGTGATGAACTTATCTTTATGTTCTTTGTTTTTCATTTAGGTTTTTTTTATTATTATTATTTTGTTTTGCTAAAGCACTAGCAAATTTTAAGTTTGGGGGTATTTGATGAGTGCCAAATATTACATATTTTGGCCCTTTAATTTAAATTTGTTAGCTTAGGAATTTGTTACTTTGAGTTGTTTTCGTTGTTTTACAAGTTTACAAGCTTGGAAAGAAGTTTCACTAAATTGCCAGAATTGCTCATGCAGATCAGCCATTTTTTAGGATTAAACTGTATTGATTTAGGAAGAACCAGAAGATGAGCCATATATTCTTGGAAATATCCGGATGTGTATTTTCTGGGGAATTTTAAGGATCAATAAAATGATTTTTCTAGAGAAATTTATGGCAGTTTTAGTAGACAAAGGTCAGGCTGTGCATGATTTCAGCGTGACAGATCAGCCATTTTTGAGGATTTAACTGTATTGATTCAGGAAGAACCACGAGATGAACCATATATTCTTGGAAAGATCCCGATGTCTATTTTCTGGAGAATTTTACGGATCAATAAAATGATTTTTCTAGAGAAAGTTATGGCAGTTTTAGTAGACAAAGGTCAAAGAGTAAAAACTGAAATCTGCAGTATCCCACATCGGATTGGAAACACATTGCACTCGTGGTATTTGCCTATATAAGACCCACTCCACTTCATCATTTAGTGTACAATTCCTGAGCCACTTTGGTGTTTACCGGTGGACGTCCGCTAGCATTCTGGTGGATCTCGAAGGCTTTGTCACCACAAGGGGAAGCGCCGCCCGTCAGCGAGTGGAATTTCTCCCATGTAAAGTTATTTATTTATTTCTTTACATTTAATTGTTTTAGTTTAAATGTTTAGCACTTTTATTATGAATTATAGTTTCATAGTTATGAGTGGCTAGAATCTTCAGCTAAGGTTGAAGATAAAGCCCCGCCGTTGTTTGGCGTAGTAGTTCTTATTTACTTGTACAAATCTGACAATATTTAGTATAAATGTTCTGTCAATTATTTGAGTTAATCTTATAATTGATTGAGTTTAAATTGTCTGTTGGATATTCCTTGTGTTTCATCTGATAGATACATTGAATGCTTTTCGATTAAATTGGATTTCCTTTGTGATTTGTTGATAGCGGATACATTGGATGCTTTTGGTTTTGTTGGGATATTCTTTGTTTTTTATCTTATAGTTGGATTCATGGAATGTTTTGATAGACTATATTTTTAGAACATATATGCTTAACTTCGGTGGGGTGGATTTGGAAACCTTAGTGTTTTAATTATTAGTTTTTAAAAATCAATTTAGTTTAATTTTAATTTCTTTTGCAACTTATCATCTGAAATTCGGAACTAGGTTAAAATAGAGTTAGTTTAGATTAAATTATATTTTCACAACGCAATTCCCTGTGGATTCGACCTCGTACTTGCACAACACTATATTGCAAACGACTCGTGCGCTTGCGAGTAAATTAAAACTCACAACAATATGTCATTACCTTCCCATGTTGCATCAACACACATCCCAACTCTTGATGGGATGCATCACTATTCACCACAAATTTTTCATCACCAGAAAGAAGCACCAATACTGGAGCTGCAGTCAATTTCCCCTTTAGTAATTGGAAACTTTTCTCACACTCCCCAGACCATATAAATCTCACTTCTTTCCTGGTCAATCTAGTCAACAGTACTGCAATAATAGAAAAATTCTGAATGAATCTTCTATAATAACCAGTTAATCCTAAGAAGCTTCTAATCTCAGTCACATTAGTTTGTCTCTCCTAACTCAACATTGCATCTACCTTTTGTGGATCAACTATTATGCCATCTCTAGATATTACATGCCTAAAGAAAGTTATTTCATTCAGCCAAAATTAATATTTAGGAAATTATAGCATACAATCTCTCTCTCTCCTTACAATTTCCAACACAATTTCTAAATATTTTAAATGCTCTTCCATAGTGTTAGAATACACCAAGATGTCATCAATGAACACAACCAAAAAATTATCAAGAAATTGTATAAACATTTTTTTTCATCAACTCCTTGAATGTTGCTAGAGCATAATCAACCCACATGTTCCGAGAAATTTCATGTATGTTAAATTTCAAAAATAAAATTCATGTTATTACCTTTTATTTTTCTTAGAGCTTCTCGTGACTCTCTATGAAATTCTCCCATAAACCTCTTCAAAATTTTACTCTTTCAACCTTCCTTTCAGTCCCCAAGTGTTTAAAGAAATAGAAAAATTCGAATTGAAGAAAAAAGGAAACCAAACAGAATTTGGTAAGAAAAATTAAAACGAAACAATATATATATATATAAACAGCCCCCACCTTGTCACCATTTTCTGTCAAACATGCATGAAATGCATGTTATTTTGGCAACACCTAGACTCTAGGTGTTGCCCCCTCCCCCCTTGAAATTTCCTACGACACATGATAATTTCATAAGACGCATGCTGGTCAACACTTGCCCACAAATTTCAAGAGAAAACAAATGTGCCTAGCCACTTTTTTTGCAATATAAAACCATATCATATCTCTAAACAAATCAATAAATGCCACCCTTGTATTTTTTTTTTCCTTTTTCAAAGATAAAACCAATCTATCATTACAATCACGTCACCGGCCCTTTTTTTAATCTTCCAAAATAAATAAAAAAATTATGTCACTTCACCAATGAAAATTCAAGACAACAAAAGCAACCCGACTCCTCTTTTTCTCAAGACTCCATCACACACAGCCTCATGCATGTGAATACATAACAATTCAATAAACAACATTTTTTTTTCCAATTTTTCATTACCATGTGTTAAACAAATTTTTTTGAAGGAAACAGATGAATAGTAGTACAAGTGACCGTCAATTTTTTTTTCTTTTCAAAAGATTATTTTTTTTAATAATAAATCTTTCATTTATATTTTATTTTAATTCCATGTCATATTTATCAAATTAATTCTTTAGTCTTACTTTAAGAACATGGGTATTACATTACCCCCTCCCTCTCCTCTGGCGACCCTCTAGTTCACCCTTGTTTCCTTGTGCAGGCCTCCTAAACCATCGACCTACAGCTCAACAATGTATTTTAGGCATCAATAGATTGGCGTCGTATATGGGAAACCGTTATCTCTCGCTAACAGTAAAATCGAAGAAGTCTAAACGAACTCATCTATTGCCATGCCACCCAAAAACACCATTAGGAACACCGATAAGGGAGCCGCCGGGACCAGCGCCACACCTATGCAAAATAGTGCCCATAGCCAGTGGTCCGGGTCAAGATTACCCACTATGTCCAAACACTAGTCCTCTGGCGGTGACCCGCAGGCCCTTCCCGGGACACAACACCCTCACTGCACAGAGATTGACCAACCGAAAAATCTCTAAGGGGTCGCCTCAATGCATCTCGCTATTCCTATGCTCCATGCGCAGTTCGTGGAACTCTCATGTCTCATAATTGACCTCACTGCCGAGGTCCAAAGAAGGGCTCACCAGCCCTCGCCCATACCTCTTCAACAAAATCCTGGACGCATGAGCCCCGCTAATCATGGGCTCCCTATCGAAAACTGCTCCACGACGGAGTCATCACCACCTGATTACGCCCAAAGTATAGCACGGTAGTTGTAGCACAGCTTCGGGGTGTTGATTCCATAGGGAAACAAGTTAACTACAAAAGAAGGTGTGAACCTTAACACAAACGATAAAAGATTAAATGAAAGAATCTGAGTCGTGAGAAAATTATGTAAATAGATTGAAGAATATGATTGATAGATATAACAAGGTTCCGGGAATCCTCCTTTGGTTCGTTGCCCTATTCCTATCTTGATTCAATTGTTTATCTCGATTGCAAGTTTCACATCTCAAACAGGCAATCGACAAATATTCAATTAAAGTGCATATGTAAACCCTAATGTAATTGTTATGAAATACTTTTTACTTTCAAGTACACATGACCTAACTTATAGATTATCAAGAAACGACAATATATCATGATGAAAATCCTGCAGTAATTGACAAATCTGTAAAGATGCATTTTATGACTCTCATCACAACCCCCAACTAGCTTATTGCTAGTCCCTAGCAATTCAAGCGAAAACAAGAGATGAATTTTAAGGTAGAAGTCAAAACAAAGTGAAGTAATGCTAGTGTTAAACAAAAAGCAATTCACATTTTTGTCTCAGAAATTACACACAATACACAGCACATAGAATCATTAAATATCACTTAGGTCAAAAAGTAATCCAAGCATCAATCTTAAAATTGTTATCGACTCTTAACATCCATCTTACCACAATCCATTAATCCGAACACCCGGATGATTTTATGTACAACATTTATGAATATAAGTCTTGGCCTCTAAAATATATTAAATTGCATGACATCAATCACAAAAAGAAGCTCCATAGTCTCACTTTTTGAATTACTCTCCACTATTTTAGGAAAAACACACTATATTGGATCAATAGGTCTTTAATAAGCTTATAATGTTAGGCTAAGGTAAAGGTTAAGAAAGAACGGGAAGGATTCACAAGTAAAAGAACTCAATCTCTTAGTTTTAACCACAACCACTTTAAACACTGGATAACCTTCAACACCCAACTCTTTCAACCATTTTTTATAAGAGCATATCTCTCAATAAGTCACCATTTTTCTTTTCCTTTCTTCTTTCTTTGCCATACTTCACTTCTTTTTTTCTTTTGTATTTTTGGCATAAGACTATTCACCTCCTTTTCATTCTTTTCTTTTCTTTTCTTTTCCGCACTCCCCAACTTATCTCCTTTAATGTTCTTGGGTTATGGTAGTAATATTTTTTTATATTTCCGTCCTTACTCCTCTCAAGTGCTTTGCAACAAATGTGTATAACTAAGTTCTTTTAAAAGAAGAGTAAGGATAAAATATTTTTAGGCTCATAAGGATAAGTGAATGAGTTTTTGAAAGAAACAAGACTCAAATTCTTTTTCAAGAAAAAAGGCTCAAACAGGTGACTAGTGACAGATATAACAAGGATAAGTTTAAAAGGCTCAAACAGTTTAAAAATAGCCTATATCATCCTAAGTAATGTGCATTCTAGGAATTCGCCTCAAGTGATTATCAAATAAGTTCTAGAGCTTATCGAGACTGCAAAATTATTCATAAAGCAATCACACATAAAACTTCTCTAGATGTTTTAGATTAATCATGCAATCTCACCGCAAACTAGAGTCTTAAACCAAATGAAGATTGACACTTAAATTATTCTCAAACCGAAGCAAGATTTAACTACTTCTAAATGTTGTATGCCATCTCAATTAGGTTTATATCATTGACATGTGAATTAACTCTAAAGCTAACACCAAGCATGCTAAAACAAACAAGAAGGGAAAATGACACCAAGCAGTTCAATGGAAAAAGAAAAAAATGTATGGAAATAAAGAATATGGAAACAAAGAGATGCGTTTCCTCCACCCCCAACTTAAAAATTGCATTGACTTCAATGTAAAAGAAAAAGTAAAGGAAACTCCCTTTGTAGCCAAAGGTGCACAGAAGCTGAAAATTGTGCTCCACCATTTGAATTACTTCGTATATTTGTCCCTGAAAAAGAAATATGAAAGTAAAACTGGAAAACAGCAAAATACTAATAATAAATAAGAAAAAGAAATATGAAAAACAGTAAAAATAAAAGGATATATTGTGGGTTGCCTCCCATGAGCGCTAAGTTTTACGTCTTCAGCCAGACACTTTTATTCTTTCTTTGAAAAATATAGGTTAAATGCACCAGCCATTGCTTCATTGCCAAATTTGGTGCTCATATGCTTTGGAGAGGCCTCAAGGATGTCATCAGTAACATCCGCAAATTCTAGCTCAATATATGCTCTTGTGAAGCCATGGGTGTGGGTTGACTCTAATAGATTAAGGTGATGGACCTTTTTCATGGGTGAGTCAATCATATATACTTGGTGGCTTTCGTCCACATCCTCTGATTTTTTCGTTGTTGGGATGTGTAATAACTTACCACTTAGTATCTCAATGGCATTCACCTCTTTCAAATTTTGTTGTGCCAGGTGCTGACCATGGGATGTGGACTGAGCTTGAGAAGGGAACTTACCTCGCTCAGTCACACTCAAGTAGCTCATTAACTTGGACACTTGGCTCTTTATCTCTTTATTTTCTTCAACAGCCTGCATAATTAAATATTCAAGTCTTTAATTAGTCTTACCATGTGCCTCAATAAAAGCATGTAAAGTGTCTTCTAAAGAACTCCTAGAAGATACAGGTGCATGATATAGTTCAAGATATGGTGCAGGGGTTTGTGCGAGCTGCTGGTTTTCAGACTTCCAGCTGAAATTGGGGTGATTTTGCCATCCCGGATTATAAGTATCAGAGAAGGGTGCCAAAGGCTTCTTGTACATGCCTAAGGCATTACATTGTTCCTCATATATCCCCCTCATCTCAGCAAATGTGGGGCACTCTTGGACGAGATAATCTACCTCGCCACACACAAAACATGGTTTCAAAGACGCTGCATGATTAGCTACTTGTGTTGGTTTTGAGCTTTTAGTCTTTAACACCTCTAGTTCCATAGTGAGCATCTCGACCTTGGCCTTAAGGTTATCCTCTTTCCTAATATGGTAAAATCCACCACCATTTGGGTGCCCTATAGGTCGTGACCTATTTGTGCTTTCAGTACCACTAGGTTCGGTCCAAGTGTAAGCTTTTTCAGCAAGCTCATTGAGGTACTCTATAGCCTCATCAGGATCTTTCTCTAAAAACTCACCATTACACATCATCTTTACGAATTGGCACTCTCTATATGTAAGTCTCTTATAAAAATAGCTCACTAAGCGCCAACTCTTATACTCATGGTAAGGGCACATACTCAATAACTCCTTAAATCTCTCCCAAGACTGATACAAAATCTCGCTGTCCTTTTGTGCAAAGGTGGAGATTTGTCTTTTTAATGTATTGGTTTTTTGTTGGGGAAAGTATTTATTAAAGAAAATTCGAGTCATCTCAGTCCACAACCCAATAGATCGTGGTCTTAGTGAGTATAGCCAACTCTTAGCTCTATCCTTCAAAGCGAAAGGAAAAAACTTAAGTTTCATAATGTCATGAGTTTCATTTTGACTATGAAAAGTCGCAACTACTTCCTCAAACTCTCTAATGTGCACATATGGGTTTTCATTTTCCAAGCCATAGAATGTAGGGAGTAACTGTATTATCCCTGTTTTAAAATCTAGTTGGCGAGTATTGGCTAGAAACATGATACATGATGGTGTGGTTATGTGTGTAGGGTTGAGGTAATCCTGAAGGGTCCTAGGGGGTTGATATTCATGTTCACTCATGTCTTCGGGACTAGATGGACTGTCAAATAAAGGATTTAGAAAGGAATTTAATTTTGACTCTAGTACAGGCCTATTAGCAAATCTACCCAAAACATCTCTATTTCTTTGCATTCAAGGTAACAAAATAATGAAAACAAATACTATAAAAAGAAAGAATAAAATAAGATAAAATAAAATAAAAAAATTAATGCAGCAAGCTAAAAGAGTGAACGAAGTTATTGCTTTTACAACTGCTGAAAGAAAAAAACTATTTACAACTCTTCTACCGTCATATCTTAGAGTTGACAACTTCCTTGTAAGTAAGTGCGTCTCCCCAGCAACGGTGCCAAAATTTGATTACGCCCAAAGTATAACACAGTAGTTATAGCACAGCTTTGGGGTGTCGATTCCACAGGGAAACAAGTTAACTACAAAAGAAGGTGTGAACCTTAACACGAACGATAAAAGATTAAATGAAAGAATCTGAGTTGTGAGCAAATTGTGTAAATAGATTGAAGAATATGATGGATAGATATAACAAGGTTCCAGGAATCCTCTCTAGGTTCGTTGCCCTATTCCTATCTTGATTCAATTGTTTATCTCGATTGCAAGTTTCACATCCCAAACATGCAATCGACAAATATTCAATTAAAGCGCATATGTAAACCCTAATGTAATTGTTATGAAATATTTTTTACTTTCAAGCACACATGACCTAACTTATAGATTATCAAGAAACAACAATATATCATTATGAAAATACTACAGTAATGGACAAATCTATAAGAGAAATTTACCAGACTTAATCACACCTCAACAACATCACATAAGAAGAGCATGACTAAACTTATATGGGGGAGAAAGATGCAATCACCGGATTAAGGGAAAAAATTCTAATTAAATTGGAAAGTAAATCATAATAATGTTTAACAATAAATCCATATTACAACTGAATTAAGAAAAGAAAATAAGAACAACTACACCTAGGGATTCATCCATTCTCCTTACTTGGAGATTAGTCGGCCATGGGGCTCCTTCTTGAGTCTTGGGACCTTTGTCCAGCCTCCAAGATTGTCCTTTATCAAACCCTTAGTGCCCTATTTATATTACAAAAGTTACAAGGGTGTTTTAGGGTTTAAAAAGTCATTAAAATCCTGATTAGGTTATAACTCGGAGAAGAATAATCGTGTGGGCGGTGCACCCCTCATCAGTGGGCGGTGCACCTCTCACTCTTGGCTCTTCTTCTTAATGCTGGAGGGTGCACCTCTCCTTAGTGGGCGATGCACCTCTCACTCTTAGCTCTTCTTCTCAATGTTGGAGGGTGCACCTCTCCTTAGTGGGCGGTGCACCTCTCACTCTTGGCTTTTCTTCTCAATGCTGGAGGGTGCACCTCTCCTTAGTGGGCGGTGCACCTCTCACTGAAGTTTCTTTCTTTGTTCTTTTGGGTGCCGTTCTGGAGGCCACGGCACACACACTTTCTTCTCTTCATTTTTTCCTTTTGAAAGCACTTCTTCGCTCCGATATGAATGGGATCTTTGTGCTTTATTCCACAATAGCTTTTCCCTTTCTTTTAGACTCCAAACACCTGAAAATGCATCAAAACAAATCAATGATCCAAGAATGACACTTTAGAATTGTTAAGGTATAAAAGTGCAATTAAAACCTAATTCAACCCTAAAATGCTAACAATTAAGTATTGTAAAGATGCATTTTATGACTCTCATCACCACCCCACACCATCAAGTCCAAGGGAAGCCTCTCTTTCAGGAGCAACCTCGGCTTCGACAGACGGATCGAAGAAATGGAGGAAAGAATCAACGAAGTAATCAACTGTCGAAGCCACAATGTCCTGGACGATCTCAATGTTTAGGACCCGCCCTTTACTCAAGAGGTCCTCGAAGCCTCGCTCCTACCAAACTTCTGAATGCTTCAAATCAAGCCTTATGACGATTCGGCAGACCCCCTAGATAACCTCCAACATTACAAAATCATCATGATGTTGCATCAGTATTCTGATCCCATCATGTGGCGAGTGTTCCCTCTGACACTTGAGGAAGCCGCGAGAACTTGGTACTTCCGATTGAAACTAGGGAGCATTGGCACCTTCAAAGACCTCAGCTACACCTTAACATCTCACTTCCTTAATACTAAGGGACTCAAGAAAACCTCAGAGTCTTTGTTCAACATTATCCAATTCCAAGAAGAAAGACTCTAGTCCTACATTTCAAGGTTCAACACCGTTGCTTAGGAGATGCCCGACCTCGACCTCAACGTTCAAATGTTGGTATTCAAAAACGGGCTAAGATCCAGAATCTTTAGCTCCAAGCTCATTAGGCGGCCACCCAACAACATGAACAAGATCTTGGCTCGAGCCTAAAAATACATGTTGGCAGAAGATGACCAAGCCTCCCGGAGAGAAAGAGAAAGGGACACAAAAAAAAGAAGAAATACCCCGTCAATCCTCACAGCGGGACAATTAAGCGACCCCTCTGCCAGAACAAGTACAAGGCCCCTGGATGTTTTAAGAGTTTTACTCCACTCAATGCGTCTAGGACCAACATCTTGATGCAACTCCAAGACATGACGATCCTCTAGTGGCCCCCAAAGCCGTTGCACCTCAGCGGAGACCAAAACAAGTGGTGTCGGTTCTAAGAAACCATGAGCACAATACCGAAGAATGCCTCGCCTGAAACAACAAATTGAGGCCCTTATCAGCAGGGGCAGTTGAAAAAGTTCACTAAACCGCGGCAAGAAATGATGCCCATATGGTCTAAGAGAAGTTTCAAGTGTCTATCCAATATGAGTCAGACACGCCAAACCCCCGAAAGAGCTCAGGGTCGAACCGGGAAAGGCCCAGTCAGAGACGCCCAAAGGCCACCGCAACCAAGATCATCCAGACAATCTGTGGAGTCCCTGCTGTCAGGGGAAACTTGAGACATAGTAGAAAGGCATACGCTAGGTCCGTAGCATAGATTTATGGACCCCATAAATACAGAAAAATGGACCAGAGGATCTCTTTCATAGACGATGATCTAGAAAGGGTACAAACCCCGCATAACAATGTCGTGGTAGTCTCCCTTCTTGTGGCCAACCATGACGTCATACGCATCCTGGTCGATAACGGGAGCTCAATCGACATCCTGTTTTACGATGCATTTCGACAGATATAGTTGGAAGATACTTATTTGGAACAAATCTCCACTCAGCTCTATGGCTTCTCTAGGTGCTCGATGTTAGTCGAGGGCAACATAGTTCTCTTAATCACCGCGGGGATGTCCCCACAAACAACTATTGTACATACTACCTTCCTGGTAATCAGGCAACTGTCATCTTACAACATAATCCTCAGTAAGCCAGCCCTCAACAAACTGAAAGCAGTCGTCTCCGCCTACCATTTAAAGATGAAGTTCCCAACCGAAGATGGGGTAGGTGAAGTCAGAGGGAACGAACAAGTCTCTAGATCCTGTTACTTAAGGGATAAGGTGAGAGCTCCCAGAGGTCAACCTATAAAGGAAGTAACCATAGTCTTTCTTGGTGAAAACCCTCTCAAACAGTTCAAATTGGCTTTAACCTCCTTTAGGGACCCAAAAGATCATTGCTCTCCCTTCTCCGAAAGAACCAAGATCTATTTGCATGGCCAGCCTCGGACATGCCTGGGATCAGCTAAGAAGTTATTATACACCTCTTAAACGTGGATCCAAGCCACAAACTTATCATCCAGAAGAAAACATCGTTCACTCCCGAATGACAGGCCACCATTAAGGCCAAAGTGGACAAGCTACTCACAACTGACTTTGTCCGAGAGACAGATTATCCCGACTAGGTGTTCAATGTGGTGATGGTCAAAAAATCAAACGGTAATTGGCAAATCTGCATCGACTTCACAGACTTGAACAAAGCTTACCTAAAGGTTAGCTTTTCTTTACTATGGATCGATCAGCTTGTCGATGTGACCTCGGGACACGAGCTCCTAACCTTTAGGGATGCCTACTTTGGCTACAACCAGATCCTTATGCACGAGCCTGACCAAGAGAAAATAACATTCGTCACCGGCCAAGGGTTATATTGTTACAAAGTTATGCATTTCTAACTTAAGAACGCGAGGGCAACCTATCAGAGGTTGGTAAACAAGATCTTCCATAAACAGATCGGGAGAAACATAGACGTCTGTGTAGACAAAATGTTGGTCAAGAGTGTCAAGGCCAATGACCACAAAGTAGACTTAGAGAAAGCATTTGAGGTACTTCAGAGCCACCAGATGAAGCTGAACCCCACAAAGTGTTCATTCGAAGTCACTAGGGGGAAGTTCCTCGACTTCATGGTGACTCAAAGAGGAATAGAAGCCAACCCAAAAAAAATTGAGGCTATCCTTGGTGTGACCCCCCCTCGGACAGTAAAGAGAAGTACAATGGTTGACTGGACAGGTGGCCGCACTCAACCATTTTATGTCGAAATTCGTAGAAAACTGCCACACTTTTTTAGAGCCATCAGAAAAGCGAAAGACTTTGCTTGGACCAAAGATTGTCAAAAGGCATTCCATGGGCTAAAAAAATATTTGAGCTCGCCCCCACTTCTGACCAAACCTGTCATCAGTGAAGAATTCTTCTTGTATCTGTCGACCGGGTAGGAAGTAGTGGCCTCCTTCCTGATTCGAGAGGAAGCAAACATCCAAAGGCCCATATACTATGTGAGCAAAATCCTTCACGATGCATAAACATGGTATCTTTCGATTGAAAAAATGGCATACACCCTCCTAACTACAGCACAGAAACTCTGATTGTACTTTCAAACGCACACCATCATCTTTTTAATGGACCAACCACTGAGATAAGTGCTCCACAAGTAGGTTGTCTCTGGAAGGATGGACAAGTGGTCCATAGAGCTCGGTGAATTCAATATTCGGTATCATCCTCGCAAAGCCATCAAGGCTCAGGCTCTCGCAGAGACGATACTCCAAGAGAAACCGGACCTAATCATCGACCCTGAGGTAGTCAGGCAAGTTCCACATTGGACCCTCCATGTCGACGGTTCCTCCAATAGCGCCAGAAGCAGGGCTGGACTCATCCTGTGCAACTGGATGGTTTCACCATTGAGTATGCCTTGAGGTTCAGTTTTAGAACCTCCAATAACGAAACCGTGTACGAGGCATTACTGACTGAAATAAAGTTGGCCAAGGTGATAGCCGTCGAAGCCTTAGATGTATATAACGACTCACAATAGGTAGTAAATCAGATTAACGGGGAGTACAAAGCCTGGGGAGAGAAAATTTCCCTCTACCTCGAGAAAGCCAAGGAATTCACCGTCAGATTCAAACTATTCCGAATAACCTGAGTCCCTTAGGCGAAAAAATCGAAGGTGGATTCCTTGGCTTGACTCATCGCTCCAAGCATTGAAGAGATCCCCGTACTACCAGTGATCGAGGAAGAAAACTATATTGATCTAATCCTCCGGTATCTACGGGACAACCAACTCCCAGAGCAGAAAAGCAAATCCAGGAAGATTATCTCTCGAGCATCACAATATGCAGTCACAGATGACCAGTTGAACAAGAGAGACCAACTACGCATTCTGGGAGGTCCACGAAAGAGTCTAACCTTCAAAGTGCTCCGACAGGGCTACTACTAGCCCAAAATGCTGAAAGACACCATGAAATTGGTCAAGAAGTGTAAAAACTGTCAATAATACTCTCTGGTACCCCACCAACCGGTGAACCCTCTTACCTCGATCATAAGCCCGCTCCCCTTCGCTATATGGGGGATGGAACTTTTCGGTCCCTTCACTAAAACGCTCGGCCAACGAAAGCACCTTATCGTGGCAATAGATTACTTCACTAAGTGGGTAGAGACGGAACCATTGGCTAGCATTACTGATCACAGGCTCGAAGTTTTGTTTGGAAGTCAATAGTATGTCGCTTTGGTGTACCTCGTATACTAATGACCGTCAACGAAAAACAATTTGACTGTGCTTGGTTCAAGGTATTCTGCAAAGAGCTATGTATCGAACACTGATTCTCCTCTGTCGGGTACCAATGAGCTAACGAACAGGCCAAAGTAACTAGCAGGACACATCTGGAAGGCATCAAGAGAAGGTTGGATGAGACGGACAAACAATGAACTAACCACTTATCAAACATACTTTGGACGTATTGGACCACTGTATGAACGCTCACAAGAGAAACCCCATTCTTTGTGGCCTACAGCTCTGAAATGATCATTCCTTAGGAAATCGGGGTGCCCTCGCTACGAGTACAGAATTTCGAACACAGCAACAACAAGAAAACCCTAAGGATGAACGCTAACCTTATCGACAAATCTTGAAATAAGGCCTAAATCCAGCTAGCCACTAATCAGTAGAGGGTGGCCAAATATTATAACTCTCGGGTCCGAATCAGAAACTTCAAGTTGCATGACCTCGTCCTACGAAAGAGTGAAGTGTCTCATCTACGAGAAAGCTTGTCCCAAACTGGGAAGACTCGTATCGCATCAAAAGGATATGTCGATCCGACACCTTTGAACTCAAGGAACTAGGTGCCAAACCTGTTCCCCGCACTTGGAACGTAGAAAACCTTTGCAAGTTCTACCAGTAGTATGTGCCTCGAGTGTGGCTCGCAAAGCGCCTCAGTTAACTAAGATTGTAATATCAAAAGCCCAAGTACAATTGTACTAAGAGACAACAAGTTAAAAAAAATTTGGAGTTTCATTAAATCGTATAATAAATTTACATATAGGCGCTATCAGCCTTGAGTTACAAAAACTAAAAAGAAAAAAAGATAAGTCCTAGGGGGCAGCCTCCCTTGCAGACACCACTAAGGTCTTAATGAGAGTCATTAAATGCATCTTAACAATACTTATTTGTTAGCATTTTATAGTTGATCTAGGGTTGAATTACACATTTATACCTTAACAATTCTAAAGTGTCATTCTTGGATCATTGATCTATTTCGGTGCATTTTCAGGTATTTTGAGTCTAAAAGAGATAGAAAAGCTATCGTTACTTGAACCACGAAGATTCCATATATATCAGAGTGAAGGCATGGTTGCAGAAAGACAAAATGAAGAGAAACCAAGTCTTTAGTGTTCCATGCTGCGGCTCAGAACCTCAAGCCTTGCCCACCAGAACCATCAACTTCTCGAATAGAAGCTAGAGGTTATGCGCTGCGGCCTGGAGAAGCTGAGTCGTGGCCTCCAGAAGCCTCAACAAGACCAGGATCCAAGGCTGAGCCGCAGCCTAGACAGTGTGCGCCGCGGCTTGGCCAGTTTGAGCCGCGGCCTCAAGCACCACAGAAAGTCAGGACCAAAGTTGTGCACCACAGCCTAGAAAGGCTGAGCCGCGGCATGTGCGTGGTCCCTTGTTCCACTTCAGACCTAATTAGGGCATTTTAAATGACATTTTTTAGCCCAAAATACCCCTAAACCTTATGAGCTATATATAGAACATTAGGGAGACTGAAAAAGGAGGCTGCAATCAGAGGAGCTACCATTATTCTTCTTCATCAAACATGAGCCAAATGTCTAGTTAATCATCAAGCAAGGCAAAATGATAAATTCCTAGGTGCATTTGTTCTTATTTTCCATTATTGATTCAGTTGGAGTATTAATGTGCTGTGATTGAATATTTTTCAATTTCTTGTTTGGGATGTGAAACTAACAATCGAGATAAAACAATTTGAATCAAGATCGAAATAAGGCAACGAAATTGGGAAGGATTCCCGGAACCTTGTTATTTCTCTATTATATTCTTCATTATATTTACACAACTCTCTCACATTATTTCATTATCAAAACTTAGATTCTTTCATTTGACTTTTATCGTTCATGTTAAGGTTTACACTTTCTTTTGTAGTTCACTTTTCCTCGTGGGATCGACACCTCATCTATAAACAATAATCGCGTGTTAGTTTGAGTGTAATCAAATTTTGGTACCATTGTCAGGGAGACACACTTAACTTAAGGAAGATTGTCAACTTTGAGACAAAACGGTAATATTGTTCTTTGCTATTTGTTTTGATTTTTTAATTTTTTTTCTTTCTGTTTTATTCATTTACCCTCTAACTCCTTTGGTGTATGCTTAAATCAAGAGATTTGCGAGGTAGATTCATTAGAGGACCCGAAGTAGAGTTACCCTCTCCTTCTACGTCCGTTAGTGAAACCTCGCCTAGATCAAACCATAGTGCACCCCCAAACGAGAATTTAGAGAATTTTGTTAACATGGCCGACAACCCTAATAAGAATTTTGCTAGGACACTTAAGGACTACTTGCATCCTAGCCGTACAGCCACACCATCATGTATCATGTTTCCAACTAATACTCGCGAACAAGATTTTAAAACAGGGATGATACAGTTATTCCCTACGTTTCAAGGCTTGGAAAATGAAAACCCATATGTGCACCTTAGAGAGTTTAAGGAAGTAGTTGTGACTATTTATAGTCAAAATGCAACTGATGACATTGTGAGACTTAAGTTCTTTCTTTTTGCTTTGAAGGATAGAGCTAAGAGTTGGCTATACTCACTAAGACCATGATCTATTGGATCATGGAATGAGATGACTCAAGTCTTCTTTAATAAATATTTTCCCCAACATAAGACCAATGCTTTAAAAAAGGAAATCTCCACCTTTGCACAAAAGGACAGTGAGACTTTGTATCAGTCTTGGGAGAAATTTAAGAAGTTGTTGAGTATGTGTCCTCACCATGGGTATGAGAATTGGCACTTAGTGAGCTATTTTTATGAGGGACTTACATATAGAGAGTGCTAATTTGTAGAGATGATGTGTAATGGTGAGTTCTTACAAAAAGATCCTGATGAGGCCATAGAATATCAATGAGCTTACTGAAAAAGCTCACGTTTGGACTGTACCTAGTGCTACTGAAAGCACAAATAGGTCACGATCTACAGGAAACCCAAATGGTGGTGGAATTTACCATCTTAGGGAAGGGGATAACCTAAAGACTAAGGTCGAGATGCTCACTAGGGAGCTAGATATGTTAAAGACTAAGGGCTCAAATCCAACACACGTGGCTAATCATGCAGAGTCTTTAGAACCATGTTTTGTGTGTGGTGGGGTAGATCATCTCGCCCAAGAGTGTCCCACATTTGTTAATATGAGAGTGATGTATGAAAATAATGTAATGCCTTAGGTATGTACAAGAAGCCTTTGTCACCTTTCTCTGATACCTATAATCTAGGGTGATGCAATCACCCCAATTTTAGCTGGAAGTCTGAAAACCATCCGCCTGCACAACCCCCTAGATCATATCCTATACCATATCATGCACCTTTACTTTCTAGGAGTTCTTTAGAAGACATTTTGCATGCTTTTATTGAGGCACAGGGTAAGACAAACCAAAGATGTAAAGCATTGATTATGCAAGTTGTTGAAGAAAATAAGGAGATAAAGAGTCAAGTGTCCAAATTGATGAGCCCTTTGAGTGTGAATGAGTGAGGTAACTTCCCTTCTCAAGCTCAGTCCACACCCTATGGTCAACATATGGTGCAAGAGAATCTGAAAGATGTGAATGCCATTGTGACACGAAGTAGTAAGTCATTACACATCCCAACAACGAACAAATCAGATGATGTGGAAAAGGGTCAAGATAGCAGTGATGTCGAGTTGCCCAAAGACCCTGAGGTCACAAAGAGTCTTGTTACGGCACCATTCCCTCAAGCCTTAAAATCAAGCAAGCAAACTCTAGACCCAAACAATGAAATCCTAGAGAATCTAAGGCAAGTAAAAATCATTCTTCCTCTTTTGCATGTGATTAAACAAATTCCTACTTATGCAAAAGTTCTCAAGGATTTATGTACAGTTAAGATGAAGCACAATGTAAAGAAGATAGCATTCCTGATAGAGCAAGTTAGTGCTCTAATTGAGTAGAGGATTCCTCCCAAGTACAATGATCCTAGTTGTCCAACCATTGCATGTAGCATTGGAAATCATGAGGTTGGGCAAGCATTGCTAGATTTAGAAGCTAGTGTAAATCTAATACCATTTTCTATTTATTTGCAATTGGGGTTGGGAGAAATCAAACCAACCACTGTGGTATTGCAATTGGCTGACCATTTAGTCAAAGTACCTTGGGGTGTGGTAGAGGATGTTCTAATTCAAATTGACAAATTTTATTATCCTATTGATTTCATAATCTTTGACACTAGTTCTATTGTTGATACTACCTCTAAAATTCCTTTGATTTTAGGTAAGTCATTCCTTGCCACTGTCAATGCTCTTATTAATTGCAGGAATGGGCTCATGAAGCTGTCCTTTGGAAACATGACCCTCAAGGTGAACATTTTCAATGTTTCAAAACAGTCAGAAGATGATGACGAGAGCCACCAGATATACATGATTGAGTTACTCATCGATAGGGGAGTTTTTATAGCTCATGATTTTGATCCCCTTGAGTATTTTCTTGTTAATTCTGAGTTTGATTCTATCAATGATCCATCTGATGTAATTGATATTTATGCTATTTTTTTTATAGAATTTAGGATTATGGCACTCGGGCATGGCAACCGAAGTTTGAGGAGCTGCTTGAGAGAAGTGAAAAACAAATTTCCTCAAGTGTGGAAGCACCTAAAGTTGAATTGAAGCCTCTGCCTAAGGGTTTAAAGCATGTTTTCCTTGGTCCAGGTAATACTTTTCCTGTTATTATCTCATCTGAATTTTCTGAGTCTCAAGGTGAGAAATTAATTCGGACCTTAAGTGAGTATAAGTCAGCCCTAGGTTGGAGCATGGCTAATATAAAAGGTGTTAGTCCCCTAGTCTGTTCTCATAAAATTAATTTGGAGGAATGAACTGGCCCTCATAGAGACCCCAAGCGTAGGCTTAATCCCACTATGAAAGAAGTGGTGAAGAATGAAGTATTGAAACTATTGGATGCGAGAATCATATATCATATTGCTGATAGTAAATGGGTAAATCCTACACAGGTCGTTCCTAAAAAGTTAGGTGTTACTATGGTGAAGAATGACCTGGGAGAGTTAGTCCCTACAAAACTTGTGACTGGGTGGCGGATGTGCATTTTGAATGCTGCCACCCGGAAATACCATTTTCCCCTCTCTTTTATCGATCAAATTCGTGAGTGTGTTGCTGATCATCCTTTCTATTGTTTCTTGGATGGTTATTTTGGTTATTATCAAATTGAAATTGCATTAGAAGACCAAGATAAAAACCACTTTCACTTGTCCCTTTGGTACTTAAGCTTTTCATAGAATGCCATTTGGATTGTGTAATGCACCTTCTACTTTTTAACGTTGCATGATGAGCATTTTTAATGACATGATTGAAAATTGTATGGAAGTTTTTATGGATGATTTGATTGTTTTTGGATCTTCTTTTGATGCATGTTTATTGAATTTAGCGAGAGTATTGACTCGTTGTGAGGAGAAGGAATTAGTTTTGAATTGGGAAAAATGCCACTCTATGGTACCTTCAGGTATTATCTTAGGGCATATTATTTCTTCTAGGGGGATAGAGGTTGATCAATCTAAGATTGAATTAATCTCTAAGTTGCCTACACCTAGGACAGTAAAGGATGTGAGATCCTTTCTTAGTCGTGTGGGCTTTCATAGGAGGTTCATACAAACTTTTTCCACCATATCTAGACCACTATGTGACCTTGATTTTGCCCAAAGAGTAATGCAGTAGCTGTAGCACAGTTTTGGGGTGTCGATTCCACAGGGAAACAAGTTAACTACAAGAGAAGGTAAACCTAAACACGAACGGTAAAGATTAAATGAAAGAATTTGATTTTTTGATAGTAATTGTGTAAATAGTTGTGTGAATATATTATGGAGAAGCAACAAGGGTCCGGGAATCCTCCCTAAGTTCATTGCCTTATCCTAATCAAGATTCAGTTGTTTTTATCTCGATTGCAAGTTTCACATCCCAAACAGGCAATCGGAAAATATTCAATTAAGTACAAATATAAACCCTAAAGTAATTGCTTATGAAATACTCATTGATTTTGATTCAAGCACATATGACCTATCTTATAGAGTTATCAAGAAACGACAATATATCACCATGACAATATCGCAGTAATGGACAACCCTAAAAGAGAAATGTATCGGACTCAATCACACCTGAACAACTTGACATAAGAAGAGCAAGACTAGACTTATATGGAGAAGAAGCATGCAATCACCAGATTAAGAAAATCTAAGATAAGAAGAATAAAAAGTGTAGCTGTCACATAAACCCTAATTCTTCTTGTTTGATCAAAGAATAAATCATCAACAATGTTTTAACATTAAATCTTTACAACTGAATCAAGACTAGAAAGTAAGAACAACTACAACTAGGGATTCATCCCTTCACCTTGCTTGGAGATTAGTTGGTCATGGTAAGGGTGAGCATGGAACCCGGTTGACCCGCGAACCCAACCCAAACCGATATAATGAGTTGGGTTTGGTTGTGTCTTTTTAAAGATTGGGTTGGGTTGGGTTGCAAATATTTTAAACTCGGTGGGTTGGGTTTAGGTCATGGGTTCAAAATTTTTAACTCGACCCAAACCGATAACCCAGTCAAATATATAATTATATATTTTATATTTATTGAATATAAAATAGTTTATAAATAATTATAGTATAATTGTAAATTATATAATCATAAAATGTTCATTCTAATTACTACTAGTGTGTAAAATTATATATACCAGATAGTCCAATGTCCAAACAAGTCTCATATTTTTCAATTACCCAGATTTTAGTTTAAATATTTACACTAGAAACAAATACTGATTTCAAGTTATGAAATAGTTTTCATACTTATTTTTAAGCATAACTTCAATCAGAAAAAATTGATTCAAAATTAACTTATGCCAACAAAATTTTGATTTCTTGTACCATTGTAACTATAAAATAAAATAGAAATTAACACTCTAATCTACAAGATTCCAGTCGGGATCAATGTATGCAGATAAACTTATATTCCAAAAAGATGTACCATAATGTTGATGGAAGAAATGTTGAATGTATGATAAAGCTCAGTAATACCAACTTGCTGGAAGCCTTTCATGCAAACATTATTGAACCATTCAGTTTGCCTCTCTGTGATCTTTTAAGAGCCCTCATGTCGCTTCCTAGTGCATTAAAGCATAGTCTAAAAATTAGATTGATTAGTGAGAAAGCACTAGCATGGCCAACAAATGCTGAGTTACTAAAATATATTATTAGTAACTGTCCAGAAATCTAGATTTACTTGGTAATTGAATAGTCTTCTAAAGTAAGTTAAATATATGTCAACTAAAGTAGTTCCTAGTGCAACATTCAGATGAAGATTATGTTTTTCAATATAATGATGAATCCATATTCTAACATCAAAGGCTCCAGGTTGTGAGCATGCAGATAAGCAATTGACCATGGTCACTTCATCAGATTCTATATTACTCACTTGCATTTCATGAAACAATGCCAAAGCATTCTTACCAAGTTTGGCTTCAACGTAGCCTCCAATTATGGCATTTCATGGCACAACATCTTTCTTTTGCATGTCATCAAAAACTTTCTTAGTAATATCCAAAAAACCAAATTTAGCATAGTCTACAACCATTGTAGTCCATAGGTCAATTTTTCTATTTTCCATGTTATCAAATATTATTTGTGGCACACATATTTTACTTGTAATATGAATGGATTTAGTTTGGATTTAATAGAATATTTTTTTTTGTTATGTAATATGTATGGTTTAATTATTTAGTAAAAAAAAATATCAACTCGGTGACCCAAACCGACCCAAACTGATTAGAATGAGTTGGGTTGGATTGAAGTTGAATGGGTTCATGCGTTGGGTTGGGTTGAGATTTTTTCTAACCCGGTATGAATGGGTTGGGTTGAAATTTTATGATAACCCGAACCAAACTGACCCATGCTCACCCCTAGCCATGGGGCTCATGGTTGAACACTTTGATGGAGCATAATCAGCTGCTTCCTTGAGTTTCCCAGGCTTAATCAGTGTCTAATATCAAACCCTAAGTGATCTATTTATAATACAAAGGTCCAAGGGTGTTTTATGGTTTTAAACAATCATTAAAGACCTAATTACATCACAACTCGGAGAACAAAGTTCGTGTGCGCGCCTAGGCATGGATTTTCTCGCGCCTAGGCTTGGTTTTAGGCCATCTTTGTGAACTTGCTGGAAGGTGCAGCACGGCTCCATTTAAGGTGCACCTCAGCCCTTCAAGGTGCACCCTAGATTAATCCAGGGTGCACCTCACACCTCAGGGCACGGCGCCCCTTGGTCCAAGGCGCAACCTAACCTGATGGCCTTCTTTGCTTGCTTTGGCCTCTGTTCTGGAGGGTGCGGCCCAGCTGGTTCCAAGGTGCGGCGCACATACTTGGATCTCTTTGTTTAGCCTTTTTGAAAGCACTCCTTTGCTCCGGTATACATGAAATCTTTGTGCTTTATTCAACAATAGCTTTTCCATCTCTTTAAGACTCAAAATACCTGAAAATGCATCAAAACAAATTAGTAATCCAAAGATGACACTTTAGAGTTGTTAACACATAAAACTGCAATTAAAACCTAGATCAACTCTAAAATTCTAACAATTAAGTACTATTAAGATGCATTTTATAGCTCTCATCACAACCCCCAACTAGCTTATTGCTAGTCCCTAGCAATTCAAACGAAAACAAGAGATGAATTCTATGGTGGTAATCAAAGTAAAGTAAAGCAATACTAGTGTTAACCAAGAGTAATTCACTTTTTGTCTCAAAAATTGCACTTAACATATAGCATATAGAATTATTAAATTCCACCTAAGTCCAAAAAGTAATCCAAACATCAATCTTAAAATCGTTATTAACTCTTAACATCCATCTTACTACAATCCATTAATTCGATCATCCGGATGATTTTATGCATAACATTCGTGAATACAAGTCTTGGCCTCTAAAACATGATAAACTGTGTGACATCAATCACAAAAACATACTCTATAGGCTTACATTTCAAACCACTCTCCACTACTGTAGAAAAGTCACATTACATTGGATCAATAGGTCTTTAATAAGCTTGTAACGTTAGGCTAAGGTAAAGGTTAAGAAGGAATGAGAAGGATTCATAAGTAAAAGAACTCAATCTCTTAGCTTTAAACACAACTACTTTTAAGCATTAGATAACCTTTCTTTAACACTTAACTGTTTCAACCATTTTTCGAGCATTTTTCTCAAATCACCATTTTTCTTTTCTTTTCTTCTTTCTTTGCCATAATTCACTTCTCTTTTCTTTTCTTTTCTTTTGTATTTTAGTATTAGACCATTCACCTCTTTTTCATTTTTTTTTTCTTTTGCATAACCCCCAACTTATCTCCTTTAATGTACTTGGGTTATGGTAGTGATATTTTCTCATATTCCCATCCTTACTCCTTTTAAGTGCTTCTCAACAAATGTGTATAGCTAAGTTCTTTAAAGGTAAGGATAAAATATTTTTAGGCTCATAAAGGTGAGTAAATGGGATATTGAAAGAAATAAGGCTCAAATTCCTTTTTTTTTTTCCAGAAAATGGCTCAAATAAGTGTCTAGTGGCAAATATAGCAATGGTAGGTTTGACAAGCTCAAACGGTCCAAAAATGGCCTATATCATATCCTAAGTAATGTGCACTCTAGGAATTCGCCTCAAGTGGTTATCAAGTAAGTTCTAGAGCTTGTGGAGACCGCAAAAATATTCACAAAATAAGCACACATAAAACTTCTCTAAATTTTTAAGACTAATTATACAATCTTACCACAAACTAGAGTCTCTAACCAAATGAAGATTGACACTTAAATTAATTTCAAACTGAAGCAAGATTTAACTTCTTCTAAATGCTATATGCTATCTCAATTAGGCTCATATCATTGACATGTGAATTAACTCTAAGGCTAACACAAAGCATGCTAAAAACAAACAAAAAGGAAAATGACACCAAGCAATTCAAAGAAAAATATTAAAAACAGGAATATGTTTCCTCCTTTCCTCCACCCCCAACTTAAAATAAGCATTTTCCTCAATATAAAAGCAAAAGTTAAGGAAACTCTCTTTGTAGCCAAAAGTGCACAGAAGCTGAAAATTGTGCACCACTATTTGAACTGCTTCGTATATTTGTCCCTGAAAAAGAAATACGAAAATAAAACTGGAAAATAGTAAAATAATAATAAAAAAAATACAAAAAAATACAAAAAATAAAAAAAATAAAAGGATATGTTGTGGGTTGCCTCCCAGGAGAGCTGAGTCTTACGTCTTCAGCCAGACACTGCACCACTCTCACTGCTGGCCTCATTGTGGTGCTGAAGATGAGGCTTCATACTTAGTGGCCTCAGTGCTAGTCTTTTGGAAAGGAATACTTAAAATCCACCACATATGGCTCAAGTTTTTTTGGTGATGCCCATTTACTATCAGTAGTAGGGTATTTGATTCCCGCATCCACGTAACTTCTCTCAAGCAACTCCTCAAAGCATGGTTGCCAAGATTTCTTAATAAATTCCTGTGGCTTATCAAAAAAAATCAATAACATTTATGGAATTGGAATAAATTGAAGAATCATTGAACTCAAAATTATTAGGAATGAATTCCGAAGAGTTAGAATTATCTTTGATGTACTCATCCTCTTCATGTGGCTGCCATGAGACTCGAAAAATATTTACCTCTAGAGTCTTATTTCCAAATGATAATGTCATTAGGCCATTCCTACAATTAATGAGGGTATTGACGGTGGCAAGGAATGTTCTTCCAAGTATCAAAGGAATTTTTGACTCCGTGTTTACAGTAGAAACAGTATCTAAAACCAAAAAATCAACAGGATAGTAGAAATTATCAATTTGCAACAAAACATCTTCTACAATACCTCTTGGTTTTCTTACCGATCTATCCTCTAATTTAAGTACCACGGAGGTTGGTTTAATCTCATCTAGACCGAGTTGCAAGTACATAGAGTATGGCATGAGGTTCACACTAGCACCCAAATCTAGCAATGCTTAGCCACAAGATTTGTTTCCAATTTGGCAAGCTACCGTCGGACAGCTCGAATCTTTATATTTGGGCGGTGTCTTGCTGTCAATTACTGCACTTGTTTGCTCCATTAAGAATGCTGTCTTCTTCACATTGTGCCTCTTCTTGAGTGTGAATAGATCCTTGATGACTTTAGCATAGTTGGGAATCTGTTTTATAATATGAAGAAGATGGAGGTTAATTTTAACATGCTTAAGTTGTTCAAGAATCTCATCTTTTAGTGCTGTTTTTATCTCTTTAGGTTTAAGGAGTGCTTAACGGAAAGGCACTGGTGGAGAATAATTATCATGGGCCTCTTATTCCTTGGGGGCTTTATCCTTGTTGCACACGGTGTTAGGAATCAGGTTTGATGGTAGAGTGGGTCCATCAATTTTCTTACCGCTGCGAGTAATTATGGCATTAACCTCTCTAATGTTTTGATTTTCAGGATTGGAGATTTGTGCCATATGTTGTCCCCTTGGATTAGGTTGTGGCTGTGAAGGAAACCGACCTTGTTCTTGAATCGTCAAGAAACTAATCAACTTGGTGAGTTGACTCTTTATTACCTTTTGTTCCTCATTGATCGCTTGTTGCTCCTCTAACAACTGTTGATTTATCTTGCCTTGCTCTTCCACACTCTTGGCATGTACCTGCATAAATGACTTAAACATATCTTTTAAAGGTAAATATTGTTGAGCTGCATTAAATGAGGTTATTTCCAGTTACCATTGGGTACTAGAGTGGGCAGGGGGTTGCATGTTGGATTTCCAACTGAAATTAGGGTGATTCTTCCAACCGAGATTGTAGGTGTTAGAGTAGGGTGAGTGTGGTTTCCCAAAGGGTATACCTACAGCATTACACTCTTTCTTTATCTCAAAATAAACTGGACAATCCTTAGGTAAATGATCTACTCCATTACACATGAGACAAGGCTCGTGGGATTCTGACCTAACAACTGGTTCAGGGGCTCTAGTATTTCTGGTTTTTAAGGCTTCAATTTCCTTAGTTATGGCCTCTAAACGGGCTTTAAGGTTATCCTCTTCCTTAAGTTGATAAATTCCAGTTGGTTGATTTCTCATAGTGCTTTCCATGGCATTTAGTCTTGTCCAAGTGTAGGATTTTTTTGATAGGTCATCTAGGAAATCTATGGCTTGGTCAGGATCTTTTTGAAGAAAATCTCCATTGCACATCATTTCTATAAACTACCTTTCCCTACTTAGGAGTCCATCAGAGAAATAGCTAACTACCCGCCAACTCTCATACACATGGTGTGGACAAGAATTCAACAGGTCCTTGAAACGTTTGTTGTGAGTTTTAAATTACTCGCAAGCGCACGAGTCGTTTGCAGTATAGTGTTGTGCAAGTGCGAGATCAAATCCACAGGGAATTGCGTTGTGAAAGTATATTTTCAATCTAAACTAACTCTATCTTAACCTAGTTCCGAATTTCAGATGACAATTTACAAAAAAAAATTAAACTTAAACTAAATTGATTTTTAAAAACTAATAATTAAAACACTAAGGTTTCCAAATCCACCCCACCGAAGTTAAGCATATATGTTCTAAAAATATAGTCTATCAAAACATTCCATGAATCCAACTATAAGACAAAAAATAAAGAATATCCCAACTAAACTAAAAGCATCCAATGTATCCGTTCTCAACAAATCACAAAGGAAATCCAATTTAATCGAAAAGCATTCAATGTATCCATCAGATGAAACACAAGGAATATCCAACAAACAATTTAAACTCAATCAATTATAAGATTAACTCAAATAATTGATAGAACATTTATACTAAAAATTGTCAGATTTGTACAAGCAAATCTGAACTACTACGCCAAACAACGGCGAGGCTTCATCTTCAACCTTAGCTGAAGAGTCTAGCCACTCATAACTATGAAACTACAATTCATAATAAAAGTGCTAAACATTTAAACTAAAACAACTAAATGTAAAGAAATAAATAAATAACTTTACATGGGAGAAATTCCACTCGCTGACGGGCGGCGCTTCCCCTCGTGGTGACAAAGCCTTCGAGATCCACCAGAATGCTAGCGGACGTCCACCGCTAAACACCAAAGTGGCTCAAGAATTGTACACTGAATGATGAAGTGGAGTGGGTCTTATATAGGCAAATACCACGAGTGCAATATGTTTCCAATCCGATATGGGATGTGGGATATAGAAATGTGTTTCCAACCAATGTGGGATGTGAGATTTAAGTCTTCACATGCCCTTCAAAACTTCTGTTCACGCTAAAATCCCGCACAGCCCACACAGCCTGACCTTTGTCTACTAAAACGGCCATAACTTTCTGTAGAGAAATCATTTTTACGAGCCGTAAAATTCTCCAAAAAATAGACTTCTGGAACTTTCTAAGAATATATGGCTCATATCCTGGTTCTTCTTGAATCAATACAGTTTAATTTTCAAAGATGATTGATCTGTATGGGCAATTCTGGCAATTTTAGTGAAACTCCTTTCCCAGTGCTTGTAAACCTGAAAAACAATGAAAACAACTCAAAGTAACAAATTCCTAAGCTAACAAATGTAAATTAAGTGGCCAAAATATGCAATATTTTTCACTCATCAAATACCCTCAAACTTACATTTTGCTAGTCCCTTAGCAAAACAAAATAAAAACTAAATGAACAACAAAGATTATAAAGATAAGTTCAGTATTCATGGTATCCAAAAATTTAAGGAGCATTCAAAATCATGAGATTCATTCATGAGCAAGCTTAAATAAGTCAAACCCATCTTCACAATGAATAAGAATTTAAAACTTAATTACTTACAAGAGGCATGGTAAGACATCACAAGCTTGAATCAGTGTAAAGTGAATTAGCATATACATATGAGGTTTCCAAATAACTTCAATGTACAAGGTATTCAAATCTCAATATCCACAGAATTTCTCGTCGGAAAGAACAATGAAGGCATAGGTTTTTTTTTTTTTAACATAAGGCTCTGCTATGTTTAGTTCCCTTAAGCTTTCTAATTGACCCATGTAACGAGTGTTGAGTCAATGACTCCCAAACCAGATGGTTTTAGGGCATTAGGTGTAAAGACACCCCTAAGGACTTACTAACTCGAGTCAAAAAGGTTACGAAATTAAACTGGCCTTAATACTACCAAGCAAAATTCTACCTTTTGACGTGAACACTCACTGCTTACTGAGGCAAGAGGTCCAGTTACTCAGCAGAAAGTTTCGCAATGATCATTATGAATAAAATTCCCATTTTTTGACGTGAACGCTCATTGCTTACTGAGGCAAGAAGTCCAGTTACTCAGTGGAAATTTTATTGATGATGATCATTATAAATATTAGTAGTATTAGTTGTTTTTTTTATTTTTTTATTTTTTATATATGCCCAAGTGTTTATCCAACAAGTCATCCGGTTTCAGTTAAGACAAGGAAACGTATACATTCAACTCACTTGTCATACCTCACACAAATATGTGCTGATGTGCTCGTGTTAGATTAGATCAAAAATGTTAATTCTCGAAAATGCCTAAACTAAGTAACTAAAGTTTAACTCTATCATCAGATTATGTGTTCAAATTTTTAAACTCACCAATGAAATCACATCACAATTTTTCAGAACAACCAAAATTTTTAGACGAACATGAACATGCATTTATCTTTACGACAAAAAGACAACAAATTAGGACAAAGTGTGTGATGTGTCTCCCATGCCCCCAAACTTAAATTACACATCGACCCCAATGTGTGACTAATATGGAAAGAGTTGACCTGAGATATGGAGAACTATCTGGACTGGTATGGCTCATAGCATACCCCCAAACTTGAACTGAAGTACGCATCGTCCCTGAAAAATAAAAAAAAACTAGAAAACAAAAAATACTGGAAACAAACATTAATCATAAAAATGCGAAATAATAAATAAATAAACAGAAAAGATAAGCTGTGGGGTGCCTCCCATGAGCGCTAAGTTTAACGTCTTCAGCCAGACCCAACATTAGTAAACATGCCCAACTAAGTGCTCCACCATCTGATTAACAAATGGGAATGAAAAATGATCAGGCCTAGTGGCAGCATTCAACTTACGGTAGTCTATACTCACTCTCCCTCCTGACTGAACATGAGTTGGCACCAACTCGTCATCCTCATTCTTCACTACCGTTAATTCAGCATGTTTAGGCACAACTTGAATCAGGCTCACCCACTCGCTATCAGAGATGGGATAATTGATCCCTACCTCTAACAGCTTAATATCTTATGCCCTCACAACCTCTTGCATAGCAGGGTTGAGCCTTCTTTGTGGCTCCCTCGATGGCTTGGCATTCTCCTCCAACTGTATCGTGTGTATCACCAATGAAGGGTTGATTCCCTTGACATCCTCAATAGTCCAGCCTATAGCTTCCTTATGCTCTCTTAAGACGTCCAATAATTTCTCCTCTGGACCATCACCCAAATCTAAAGCTATAATTATAGGCAAAGAATCTACTGGACCTCGGAACTTATACTTAAGATTGTCCGGTAAAGGCTTAAGTTCCTTCTTGGGGGGCTCAAGTGTTGTGGTTTCCTCCGTCTCATTGTTTTCTCAAGGATCAGACTCCAAAATGGAATTCACTTCCTCGAGTAACTTATCTAAGCTCAAGTCCTCTCCAAAGTGAGCAAAGCAGGCCTCTAGGGGGTCTTCAATGTGAGATTCATCCATAGTCTCCTCTGTCTTACTACTCTCCCGAGGAGCAGACTCTAAGATAGTATTTGCTTGCTCAAGTAACTTATCTAAGTCTAAATCCTCTCCAAACTGAGCAAAGCCTACCTCCATAATGTCCTCAGACTTCCCTTCTTTCTTGGGTGCTTGTAGTCTCTCAGGGTAAAGCACTTTAGGTAAAAATGACCTAGAGAGATACTTAATAATAGGTGTGGCTGTAGATGGCTCAGCATCTCTCTTTTCCTTGTTGCCACTTTCTTGCCCTTATTGCATAATAGGGTTCTCCTCCACTTGATTGTCCACTTGTCTCCCAGATAAGTATGGGACAGTTGATTGCACTTGTTCCTGCCAATGCATAGGAGTTAATGAATTTCCCACCGTAAACTGTTCCTTTGGGTTAGGCTCAGGTTGATTGGGGAACTCTCATTTCTCTCTCATTTCACCGAAGTTAAGCATATATGTTCTAAAAATATAGCCTATCAAAACATTCCATGAATCCAACTATAAGACAAAAAACAAGAATATCCCAACTAATCCAAAAGCATCCAATGTATCTGCTCTCAACAAATCACAAAGGAAATCCAATTTAATCGAAAAGCATTTAATGTATCCATCAGATGAAACACAAGGAATATCCAACAGACAATTTAAACTCGATCAATTATAAGATTAACTCAAATAATTGACAGAACATTTATACTAAAAATTATCATATTTGTACAAGCAAATCTGAACTACTACGCCAAACAACGGCGGGGCTTCATCTTCAACCTTAGCTGAAGATTCTAGCCACTCATAACTATGAAACTATAATTCATAATAAAAGTGCTAAACATTTAAACTAAAATAATTAAATGTAAAGAAATAAATAAATAACTTTACATGGGAGAAATTCCACTCGCTGACGGGCGGCACTTCCCCTCGTGGTGACAAAGCCTTTGAGATCCCCCAGAATGCTAGTGGACGTCCACCGGTAAACACCAAAGTGGCTCAGGAATTGTACACTAAATGATGAAGTGGAGTGGGTCTTATATAGGCAAATACCACGAGTGCAGTGTGTTTCCAATCCGATGTGGGATGTGGGATATAGAAATGTGTTTCCAACCGATGTGGGATGTGGGATTTAAGTCTTCACATGCCCTTCAAAACTTCTGTTCACGCTGAAATCCCGCACAGCCCGACCTTTGTCTACTAAAACGGCCATAACTTTCTGTAGAAAAATCATTTTTACGAGCCGTAAAATTCTCCAGAAAATAGACTTCCGGATCTTTCTAAGCATATATGGCTCATATCCTGGTTCGTCTTGAATCAATACACTTTAATTTTCAAAGATGATTGATCTGTACGGGCAATTCTAGCAATTTTAGTGAAACTCCTTTCCCAATGCTTGTAAACCTGAAAAACAATGAAAACAACTCAAAGTAACAAATTCCTAAGCTAACAAATGTAAATTAAGTGGCCAAAATATGCAATATTTTTCACTCATCAACGTTCCCAAACTTTATATAAGGTTTCGCTCTCTTTTTGTGCAAAGTTTGAGATTTGTCTCTTGAAGTTATTGGTCTTATGGGTTGGGAAGTGTTTTTGGAAGAAAACTCGTGTCATCTCATCACAACTACCTATGGACCTAGGCGTTAACGAGTACAGCCAAGCCTTGGCTTTTTCTTTAAGTGAAAAGGGGAAAAATTGAAGTTTGACGATGTCTACCATATCAGCCCTACCTTGAAAGGTTGCTATTACTTCCTCAAATTCCCTAATGTGGACATAGGAGTTTTAATTCTCAAACCCATAGAAGGTTGTAGCAATTAGATCATACCCAGTTTGAAATCAGGTTGTTGAACATTAGCGGGGGAACATGATACAAGATGGGGTGGCTGTTCGGCTAGGATGTAAATAATCTTTAAATGTCCTAGCAACATTCTCATTAGGTTTTTCAGCCATATTAACAGAATAAACAGAATAAATAAATAATAAACGAAATCAGGAAATCAAAACTTAAAGAAAAGAAATGAGTTAAAAATAAAAATAAATAAAACAGAAAAAATAAAATCAGAAAATCAAAAACTTAAATAAAGGAACGATATTACCGTTTCGTCTTAGAGTTGATAATCTTCTTTGTACTTAAGCGCGTTTCCCCGGCAACGGCGCCAAAATTTGATTACGCCCAAAGAGTAACGCGGTAGTTGTAGCACAGCTTTGGGGTGTCGATTCCACAGGGAAACAAGTTAACTACAAGAGAAGGTAAACCTAAACACGAACAGTAAAGATTGAATGAAAGAATTTGAGTTTTGATAGTAATTGTGTAAATAGTCGTGTGAATATATTATGGAGAAGCAACAAGGGTTCGGGAATCCTCCCTAAGTTCGTTGTCTTATCCTAATCAAGATTCAGTTGTTTTTATCTCGATTGTAAGTTTCACATCCCAAACAGGCAATCGGTAAATATTTAATTAAGCACAAATATAAACCCTAAAGTAATTGCTTATGAAATACTCATTGATTTCGATCCAAACACACATGACCTATCCTATAGAGTTATCAAGAAACGACAATATATCACCATGACAATATCATAGTAATGGACAACCCTAAAAGAGAAATCTACCGGACTCAATCACACCTGAACAACTTGACATAAGAAGAGCAAGACTAGACTTATATAGAGAAGAAGCATACAATCACCGGATTAAGAAAATCTAAGATAAGAAGAATAAAAAGTGCAGCTGTCACATGAACTCTAATTCTTCTTGTTTGATCAAAGAATAAATCATAAAAAATGTTTTAACATTAAATCTTTACAACCGAATCAAGACTAGAAAGTAAGAATAACTACACCTAGGGATTCATCCCTTTGCCTTGCTTGGAGATTAGTTGGTTCTTCTTCATCAAACATGAGCCAAATGTTCAACTAATCATCAAGCAAGGCAAAGGGATGAATTCCTAGGTGTAGTTGTTCTTATTTTCCATTCTTGATTCAGTTGTAAGGATTTATTGTTAAACATTGTTTATGATTTACTCTTGATTAAGTAAAGACTTAGAAGATTTTCTTTTAATCCGATGATTGTATCTTTCTCCTCCATATAAGTCTAGTCAAGCTCTTCTTATGTCAAGTTGTTGGATGTAATTGATTTCGGTAGATTTATCTTATAGATTTGTCCATTACTGCGGTATTGTCATTAAGATATATTGTCGTTTCTTGATAATCTATAAGATAGGTCATGTGTGCTTGAATCGAAATCAATGAGTGATTTGTAGCAATTACATTGGAGTATTAATGTGTTGTGATTGAATATTTTTCGATTGCTTGTTTGGGATGTGAAACTAGCAATCGAGATAAAACAATTTGAATTGAGATTGGAATAAGGCAACGAACTTTGATACTCCAATAAGAGGGCCTCAACCTTTCTCTTGGCCTCTGAAAAGCCCTTGAGGTACTGCTGGCCGGCCTCCTCCTCTACAACCTCTCAATAAGAGGCTGGGTCCTTAAAAGTGGCCAGAACCTCTCCCACTCTCTTCTCAGCAGTCTCCTAATAGAAGGCTGAATCCTTGAAGCCCCCACTCTCTTAGGGTAAAGGACCTTAGCCTTTCTCTTGGCCTCTGAGAAGCCCTCGAGGTACTGCAAGCCGTCCTCTTCCTCTACAACCTCTCAATAAGAGGCTAAGTCCTTAAAAGTGGCCAGAACCTCTCCTACTCTCTTCTCAACAGTCTCCCAGTAGAAGGGAATCCTCCATAGCCTTTCGAGTGCGCTCTTCGGCCTCTTCTCTGAGCCACTGCTTCGAGACTATTGCAGCATCTCCCGCCCGCATGGCCTCGACCTAGCTTGGTTGGCCCATTCCAGAGATGCTTACAACTAGTGAACAAGCTCATCACTCTCTTCCAACCTCTGTTGGGACCGACTTAGCTTCTTAGTCGTGTCCATGCATTAGTGCGACAACACTGCAAGCAGCATACCCGATTAAAATAAGGCAAAGATCATTAGCTACCAAGGTAAAGAGAAAGTCCAAGGAAAAAAGATGGGAAAAATTTTTACTTGTGAAGCCAAGGCCTTAGCGGCTGAGAAGAGCCCCTCTAGAAACCTCTGCCAAAGCTCAATCATATCGTGGGGCAGAACCCCCAGGATGAGGTGCTCCTGAGCCACTCAAGGATGGATGAAAAAAAGAATCATCGATCTTCAAGCCCCAGTTGGGCATGAAGACCGTGGCACCCGATGGGGCACCCTTAGATGAAGAGGGGGCTTGCGCTGGCTCTGGCTGGGGCATAGCAGGGGTGACCCTCGACTCTGGAAAGAGCTTGAGGGGGCTCTCAATGTCGACTAGGATAGGGAAGGAACCCAATGGCATCTTTCTCACACCTTTGACTGGAACGAGTTGCTTCTCCGCTTGGGCAACCTTCTTCCTCTCTAAAGCAAGCCTTTTTGCCCGCTCTTTGGCCTTAGCTGTAGCCTCCATATCTGTCCAAACATAGAATAAAAATTCATAAGTATAAGGTGAATGGACAAAAATGCAAAACAAGGTATAAAAAAGTAAATAGAAAAAAAAATAAACGGGCACAAGGGTTACCACTCCCAACGGTTTCCTCGGGGAATTGAGGGCAGAGGCCTTGCCTCGCCAATTCTTCCTTGTCATATAAGACCTCCACATCCATGGGCATGGCTACCATAGAGTTCATCGTCTCCTACTCGCGAAACAAAAAGTTAGGTTTCTTGCGTTTACCCACGTGATCCAGGCTCCAAGAGAGTAGAACCTCAAAAATCTTATCGCTCTAGATGAAGAAGAACAACTTCTTCCACCTCTTGACCGAGGAGGACATCTTCTTCAGCAACCTCCTCATGGGCCTCGTGCTAATCACTACCCACCCGATTTGGCCATGCCTGCTTATCTGGAAGTGGGCTTTGAAGATGTTGATGTTCATCAACCTTCTCACCTCCATGCAGACGCAGATGAAGGCCATAATTAGCCGCACTGAGTTTGGCACCAGCTGACACAGTGCTATGTCAAAGTATCTTAGCATTGTGTAGAAGATAGGGTGGAGAGGGAACCTAAATCTGACCTTCATATGCTGTTCATAAACACACAACTCATAAGGCGCGTGACTCGAGAAGACATCACAGGCCCTCTCTCCCACCCCTGATGGCCTGATAATATACTCCTTGGGGATGTGGTACACCCTCCAAATAACCTCTAGACCTTCCTCCTCTATTTGGTTGGGTACATCATTCACGACAAACGACCACTGCTCCCTCTCTTCTACTGTTATATCCCTTCTCAGCACGGCCAATGTAGCATCCACCTCATCATCACCCTTAGAAGTGGAGTCCTCTTCATCCTCCTCTTCCACTGCCACATAGGGCACCATGGCCAATGGCCCCTCCTTGGCTTTAGCACTCCCCGAGGACTCACCCTCGGTGGAGGACAAGCTCAACCACATACCCTCATCCGACTCTACGCTACATTCACTAGCACTACCCCTACTTGGCCTATCGCGAGATCTATCTACTGAAGACATTGTAAAGCAAATAGAAAAAACTCACCAAAGTATGATAGCCCAAGCAACTCCTTCTTCAGCCCACGCCTTGATCCCCCTCCAACGAAATTCCACCTTCGAACCTCCAAATGAACTCCGAACACCCTCGACCTTTTAAATGAACTCCGAGCACCCTCGAACCTCCGAAAACTCTCTTTTATGTCAACTCTGAGCACTCTTAAACTTTTGGAATAAGCCTGTGGGCTCTTAAAATTTCTCTAATTGTAAATGAAGTGAGGTGAAGAGAAGCAAGGAAGGAACACTCTTATATAGGAATAGGAGCATGAAAAGCAAAAAAAATTAAATTCTACAGTTGGGGAGGCGTGATGTTTAAAGTAACCGAGGCCACTTTTACATTCTCCAAAGGGACCCCAGTCGCAACGACACAATGCTTTGCCTGCTCAAGGTGCCGTTTCACCTCCCAATACTCCATCAACCGCAAAAGAATAACACTTGGCATAACCAGGGCGCCGTTCCAATCCCCAAGAGAACAAATCAATAATGAACGCCACTGTTTTTACTCTGACAGTCGCTCACATTACATAGCCCAGTACGCCACGTGTAAGAAGGTTATGGAAACAGCCCAAATACTTTTTCCTCTTTTGGGCCTAAAAGTCGAAAAGAATTATCCAGAGCCCAACACCGATGAATTCTTTCTGGGCCTAAAGGGCAAGAAACCCAATAGTCCATCAAAAACTCCAATAGAAGAAGCCCAAAAGCCCACCAAAAAACTTCAAAAATAAGAAGCCCGAGAAATCCATTGAGGACTTTAAAAACGGATGGCCCGAATTGACAGTCTTCAAAGCCGAGCATATTGACTGTTGCTCATATGCTCGGACTAATGTCTCTAAGGCCAAGCATATCGACTACTGCTCATATGCTCAGACCAACGTCTTCAATGCCGAGCATATAGACTGCTGCTCATATTCTTGGACGAACATCTCCAAGGCCGAGTATATCGGTTGCTACTCATATGCTCGGACCAACGTCTCCAAGGCCGAGCATATCGACTGCTGCTCATATGCTCGAACCAACGTCTCCAAGGCCAAGCATGTTTACTGCTGCTCATATATTAGGACCAACGTCTCTAAGGCCGAGCATATTGACTGCTGCTCATATGCTCGGACCAATGCCTCCAAAGGTCGAAGTCCCATTATACTTCCTTAGAGCACATAAATGTACTTAAGGAAGTGGGGGGCCTTTGATACATGCAATAATTTACCACCCAATGATATGATGACACGTGGATAACTCTCCTCCAATAGTATGAGGACACGTGGACAACTCTCATCCAATAGCATGAAGACACATGGACAACTCTCCTCCAATAACATGAGGACAGTGGACAACTCCTCCCTAATAAACCGGTGACACATGGACAGCTCCTCTCCAATAATTTGATGACACGTGAATAAGCAGTTGGTAACACCATTATCACTCACAAGCTCCCCTGTGCTGGACTGTAAGCGTGATTACAGGATTGGGCTATCCCACCAAAAGAACGGGATCTCCGAGATTGCCCCATCCCTGGCACATGGGAAACCCCACCTTTGAATCACTATAAAAAGCCCAAGGTATGCAAATCAAAACCATCTTCAATTTCAAGCTCATTACTGAAAATGCTAGTGTCGTAATTCTCTCCATTTCTCCGAAATCCTACATTGACAAAAGTGTTGGAGTGTCCTCGGAAGCATCACCCCCTCTCCTCCAGCAACCCTTTAATTCACCCTTGTTTCCTTGCGCAAGCCACTGAAGCATCAACCTCCAGTTGAGCAACGTATTTTAGGAATCAACAACATGATTATATTAATCGTCAAACTGTGAATGCAAGAAGTTCAACCGAATTTACATGCTCAAATCTATTTTGTTTGGATTTAGTGAAGATAAAATAATTGATGAACATAGTAGTTCAACAAAAATTAATTTGAGATCATAAAATGGTCATGATTTGATCTATAAGGACAAAATTACGAATAAAAGATAAGGGTTTAGAGATTACTTTACCATTGAGACACGTGGTTGCTGAAGAAGGAAACGAAACGCTAAAGGCAACTGCAACTCTCTCCTTTCCTCGCTTGCTATTAGAGAAATTTTAAGCTAATGAGTGTCGAAGAAGGCTCCAAGTAAGTGTGCGCTAATTTGGCGGGATTTTTTTGGATAATTTTTTTAAAAGATTTTTCCATTTTGGATCATTAAAATAATGCACATTTTTTATAGCAAATTTTGTTTGATTTTTTTCACAAGTTTATAGCTTAATAGCTAAATTCTTCTTAATTTTTGGGTTAAGTAATAGCTTATCTTTTGAGTTTTCAAAAGAGGCAATTTAACCTTGACTTTGTTAATTTGAAACAATTCAATTTATTGGTCTGATTCTAGTCAAAAAATTATTAGAAAACTTAATATATTTGCTAACTTGCCAATCAGATAATATTACTAAAAATCTTGATATATTTCGCATCTAACATGACAAGTTAGTAAATATATTAAGTTTTCTAGTAATTTTTTTGTCCGAATTTGGTTAGAATTTGATCGAAAATCATACCAATAGATTGAATTGCTCTAAATTAACAGAATCAAATGTTAAATTGCTCTTTTTAAAAACTTAAAAGATAAATTGCTACTTAACTCTAAAATAAAAGAATTTTACAATTAAGCCCAAATTTATTGTAATACAAACCTAAGATACAAAATTATAATGGAGCGAGAGCAAGAGCAGAAGATCATTCATCTTCAAAAATATTAAAATTGAGAGCAACCCCAAACCATTTATATTTTTATAATATTTAAATTATAAATATTTATTTATAATTAGATACATAAAATGTACATTATTTTTCGATATGTTACTGTAAATGATTAAAAACTATATTGGTATTATTAATACATTATATTGAAGAAAAAAAGTCCAAGGACGTACCCAAAATTGGTACCACTATCTATCAATTTTTGACATTTGGACGAGATTTTCACAACAGCAAATCCAAAAAAGAAAATCTAACGCGGTTACTCCATCTATAATGGCATGTGACGTCTTCTCTATCTTACCGCTGTGAAATCTTTTTTTCTTCATCTCTGTAAATATTTTTTCCTTTTGGAGTTTATTGGCTATTTTACCTCTGTGACATTGTCTATATATAGTAGTCCTCCGTAGACTTTTGGTATTTCAGCATCAATTTAATTTGACTTGGACAGGGTTGTTTTGCCATGGCTGCCGGCATAATCTTACTTTCGCTGCTTTGTTTTTATGCTGCAACTCCAGTTCATGGGCAGCTCCAATCAGGTTAGCGTTTGCTTTTTATGAAAATAGATTTCATCTTGTTGAATCCCTCATGAGTTTGCTTTTTGTTTTTGATTTTCAACGAAATGATACAAAGCATCTGCCTTCTTCTCTATTTGTGTCTCTTATACATCATAAACAAGTTATTAATTGGAGGAAAGAACTGAGATTGACACAGAAATACCATGATACCGTTTGTTTAAACAAGCAGAAAAAAAAAATTTGTACCTTTTTAACCGTATCCTAATTATTCTCCTTTCGATCAGGGTACATAAGCATTGATTGTGGTGCACCAGTGAATTTCCACTATGTAGACATTGATACTGGTGTAAGCTATGTTTCTGATGGAGCTTACATAGATACTGGGATAAACAAGAACATTTCTACTGAATATGCGTACCCAAATAATCCTAACCTGCCACAGCCTCTCTCGGATCTTAGAAGTTTTCCTCAAGGAAACAAGAATTGTTACACCTTTGCATCTAGAAATGGCAGTTTGAACTTGATTAGAGCTTCCTTCTTGTATGGAAACTATGATGGTAGGAAGAAGCCACCAGAATTTGATCTCTATCTTGATGTTAATCTCTGGTCCTCAGTGGAATTCAGCAATGCTTCTGATGTTGTTACAACAGAGATTATCAGCGTTGCGGCATCAAATACTATGCATATTTGCCTTGTAAACAAAGGTTTAGGGACTCCTTTTATATCAGCATTGGAGCTTAGGCCACTGAATATTTCAATTTATGGTACTGAGTTTGGGTCCTCTGCTTCATTAGTACTCTTCGAAAGGCTGGACATTGGGTATGCTAATGGAAGTGGTCGATACAAAGATGATATCTATGATCGCCTTTGGTCTCCCTATAAAAACTCCCCTTCTTGGGATTTGGTTAGCACATCAATTGCGATTAATAGTGATGAAAATGGCTACAAAGCGCCATTTGAAGTCATTAGTACTGCCGCTACACCTCACAATGGAAGTGAATCTTTGGATTTGTACTGGACCGTGACTGATGAGAAATCTCAATTTTACGCCTACTTGTACTTTGCTGAAGTTGAGCAGCTTAAGAAAAACCAGACAAGAAAATTCAACGTATCTTGGAATGGGTCTCCAGTTTCTGGGACTTTCAGTCCTCCTTACTTGTATGCAGCAACAATATCTAATTCAAAAGCCTTCATGGGTAATGATCATCGGATTTCTATTCACAAAGCAGGGGATTCAACCCTACCACCCATCCTCAATGCTGTCGAAATTTACACAGTCAAGCAGCTGGATGAATTGCCAACATCTAGTAAAGATGGTATGTTTTCTTTTACTTGATGAATTCCCTATTTAGGTGTAATGCTACATGCTCCTAGATAATCAACGAAGTAATAACTGAAAGATATTATGGACAGTTTGCTCAGACAAGCTCAAATTATGTCAGCTGAGAGTAGAAAAAGAAAAGTTTGAACTTGCAATATTGGATGGAATAATTGTTGTCAAAAGTTGTTTCCAGTCAAAGTATCATATACCTCTAAGTTTAGCAGAAAACTGCTTACAAATTAAGGTCATGTTATACCATGACATTCGAGGCATCAAATGAGGGTAAAGAATTGAAGCATGATCTAATATTAATATTGGAATGTGTTTTAACCTTCTGTTTTTCCTGTTAATGCAGTTGATGCCATCACTAATGTAAAAACAACATATCAAGTGAACAAAATTTGGACAGGTGATCCTTGTGGCCCAAAGAACTACTCCTGGGAAGGTCTAAAATGCAGCTACAATCGTTCTCTTCCTCCTCAGATAATCTCTCTGTGAGTTCTTTTTTCTGTGTGATAGATTAATATGCCATATTCTCCCTCCTTGCGAAATCCATTTTTCATCAGCTTTGCTTTTCTCTGTGAGCAGGAATCTAACCTCATGTGGCTTGAGTGGGCTCATAGCTGCTTCCATTGCCAAGCTATCATCATTGGAGTCCTTGTAAGTATACAAGTAATAGGTTTCACTGCATTGTCTTTGTGCTGGCCATGGGTCCCTAACTTCATGAAAACTAAGTACTGTCTTTTTAAAAGCTAGTTTTTCTTCAGTAGCTCCTATTATCTGTATGGCATTAAATTTTGTTCCAGGGATTTATCGAACAATAGCTTGGCTGGGCCGGTGCCTGAGTTTCTCAAGGAACTTGAATATCTGAAGTTCCTGTAAGTTGTGAAGCATTGTAAGCAGAATTTAGATTCAGTTAAGGACAAAAAGATGTGACAATAATTAATCATATTATGGATTTGTAGGAATCTGAAAGGAAACAAACTATCCGGTTCTGTTCCTAAAGCTCTTATAGAAAGATCAAAGGCTGGAGTACTTACACTGAGGTGTGTCTTTCCATCTTAATTTCTGAAGGAAAAAAAAATTGGCAGAAGATACATCTGCCTTTGATTATCATCTCTGATTTGCTAGTTGTTTAGAGAAAATGAAAGTGGTCCTTTTTCTAGGACCTCATGATGTACAATAATGAGCTAAAACATGGTATGTGACACCATAAAATATAATTCAATTGCATTTTCCTTGCTTCCAGTGTGGATGACCAAAATCGTTGTAGCTCAAGTTCATGTCAAAATAAGAAGAAAATTGTTATTCCATTAGTTGCAACAATATCATCCGTATTGGCCCTCTCAATTGTTCTGATTATCATATGGAAATTTCAGAGAAAAAGAAAATCAGGTACTTTTTTTCTTTGATATGATAAAATCAAATACTTCTTACTGTAAGCAATTAACACAAAATTCTTAAAAGGTGTACACTGCACTAGTCTGAAACAAACTTTAATTTTAAACAAAAAAAAAAAACTTGAGCCGCAGAAACAGATATTTCAAACAGTGAAGGAAGACCCTTAGCGTCAAAGAAGAGGCAGTTTACTTATGCTGAGGTTTTAAACATTACCAACAATTTCCAAACTGCCATTGGGAAGGGAGGATTCGGGACTGTATACCTTGGATGCTTGAAAGATGGTACCCAAGTTGCAGTCAAGATGTTGAATGCCTCGTCGTCCCAAGGGCCTCAGGAATTTCAAACTGAGGTTTGTGATTTGTCTTCTCCCGCATTGGTTTGGACATGAGTTGTGATTCAAAAGTAATCTAACTTTTTCAGAGACAAGAAGACGAGAGGTCATGAATAAACAGTATTTTGTTCTGTATCTTGTTAAGGAAGAAAGAAAGCATCTGTGGAATGCAAATTATTAAATTATTATTAGGAGACTAATTAGTTGCTGGTGACATACAGGCAGAGCTTCTGATGAGAGTTCATCATAGGAATTTGGCTTCCTTCATTGGATATTGTGATGATGGTTGCAACATGGCACTTATATATGACTACATGACCAATGGAAATTTAAAGAATTATCTTTCAAGTATGGCAATGCTATATTATCATTTCCATATTACTATATGAGAAGTGAACTTAATTACAAAAATTTAATGCTTCTCTCAATGTTCTTAGTCTTTTTAATACTCCTATCAGCTCAAGAAACTCGAGCTTGTCAAGAACTAATTCATATACATTTGTGGCTGCAGATCAAAGTTCACATGCCTTGAGTTGGGAGAGGAGACTTCGCATAGCAATAGATGCCGCACAAGGTTAGTTTATTTTCACTTTGTACATGGTCCAGGCCTCCATTAGCATTGTCATGAGTAAGAACCATCAGCGATTACTCTAATGATTGAAAACATATGCTCTTCCTTTTCCTGTCATCCACTATGCATGCCAATTTTGCCTCCCTTGAGTCGAACCCATTCTAATTTCTTTTCAATTTTTTTTTTCATTTTTTCCCTGATTTTGGCTTATCTTTGGCTTCTTTTCTATTTGGTATGTTCAATATGCACTTTGAAATTCTATCACAGGTCTTGTGCCTCTGCATGGTATTAGATCAATATGCCAACATTTTTTTACATCTTGCTGTGCTTAATTTGCACTAGAGGTTGATGATGAATCATGGCTTGCAGGACTAGAATATTTGCATCATGGATGCAAGCCACCAATAATACACAGAGATGTCAAGACAGCCAACATCCTCTTAAGTGAAAATTTGGATGCTAAAATAGCAGATTTTGGTCTCTCTAAGGCTTTTCCCAGTGATAGCCATAGTCATGTATTGACTGCAGTCATGGGCACAGCAGGATACCTTGACCCAGAGTATGCTCTCATTGTTACATTCTTTTACTACTCACATTCACTAGTATGGCTATGTTGCATTTGGTTGGAATATTTCTTGATTCATATATGTAATAATTAGCATCCAAAAATATTTTTAATTGACAAATTTAATTTTTGTTCCATCTATCTAGGTACTACAATTCAAGAAAGCTGAATGAGAAGAGTGATGTATATAGTTTTGGGGTTGTCCTGTTTGAGCTAATCACTGGCCAACCAGCAATCATAAAGACCGATGAATGTATTCACATAATTCATTGGGTGAGTCCAATGCTTGAAAGAGGAGATATAACAAGTGTTGTTGATCAAAGATTGCAAGGAGATTTTGATGTGAACTCTGCCTGGAAAGCTTTGGAAGTGGCAGTGTCATGCACCATGCCGACCTCCATTCATAGAGCTACAATGAGTTCTGTGTTAGCAGAGCTGAAACAGTGCTTGGCAATGGAGTTGTCGCACTCGCATGATCAGGTTAGGAGGAATGCTGAGATGAGGGACGACATCTACATCCAATACAATTCCCCTGACGTGTTCTCCACGGATCAAGATTCCATGACTGCTCCTTCAGCAAGGTAATTATGAAGCTTCAATTGGCTGTTGAATTAGAAGCTAACTATAAGTTGTTTGTAACTTCAAGTGCCCACCAAGGAGTCTACATCTTCATGTTCTTCACTTCATCAAGACAAATGTAAAAGTTGCTAGTCTTTTAAACAATCAGCCAAATTAGCCAAGACTTGGTGATCATATACCCATAACAGAACTTAGAATTTTCCCCACATTATTAACAAATTTTAGCAACCAAATAAAGGAATCTCATAAAGTGTGAGCTAAGATCTCTCTTTTCTTTTTTCCCCCTTAGTTTGTTCTTTTTGTTGTTGTTATTTATTTTTTTTTTTTGTGTTTATTTTCTTTGGATTGTAGTGATGAAAGTTCAAGGAGATCGCATAGAGGATCTTAAGCATTGACTCGAAGCCACGTGCTTTATATGGCCAACACATGAACAAAGTAGAAAACTCTTTTTTGGTCATCAGAGGACAGGACGTAACATTCACGAAAATATTGCATTAGCCATAGAATTGGTTACAGATATTGACAAAAAATGTTTGGAGGCAACATGATTCTCAAAATAGACATTGCTAAAGTTTATGATTGGATGGAGTGGACATTACTTCTACAAGTGTTTCATCAATTTGATTTCTTTGAACAATGGATTGATTTGATTTCTCGGTTGCTGTCTAATTGTTGGTATTCTCTTTCACTCAATGGCCAATCAAATAATCATTCTATTGTTTTGTAAGAAAAAAGCGTGAAAGGAAAAAAAAAGTGAATTGAAAACTAAAATAAATTATTTTTTTTATCATATTTTCTAAACAGAAAATAAAAGACATCAATTTTTTTTATTTTTCTATCATCTTTTTTCTTCCTTTCTTTTACTTTTCTTATCTACCCATCAAAACCAAAAGAGAGATGGGTGGTCCTGCATTTATGGCTTAGAAATGCAGAAGTTTTTTCTTTATCTTTGACTTGGCTAGCCAATGCAACTTTCGTGACCACTGACAAAGTCAGACGCAAACAAAAATTTGCTGACTACATCCTTCACATTCATGAACATTTTTGCCTAATCAATCAAACAAAATGGGGCCTATATTGGCAAATTCCACTCATACATTATTATAGGAGGAAACAATACACCCACGGTTTGTATTCACAAATGTCCTCTAATTTTCATAATTCCACTCATCAACTTTTAGTATCACTTACATACATTGAACACTTCCATTTTACCACCATAACAAGATAGCAAGAGCTAATAAAACAACTCTTTTTTTTTTGGTTTTCCTCTTCTGGGTAAAGCCTTGATAACAATATTGTGCACTACATGGTTGAGAAATCAAGAACAGTTAGGCAGCTAACATGTAAACATAGAGTTGGCTAAATATGGAGCAACTTCACTACTTTTTTCTTCCAAACCAAATCCATTTAGGAACCCATAAGGGGACTCAAAACCAATGTCCAGTAGTGGCACCCCATCATCTTCTAAACCTCCATTGCCAGACCATGAGACATTATAATTACAACTATTAATGTTCATCTGATCATCCATAGCTAGAGAAGACGAATTGGAAAGACTCAAAACTTCCTGGGACGATGAGATGATACTGCAGTTGTTGTTTGCGCTTGCGCTATGATCCGAAACATCCATGAGCCTTGGAAGAGGGAATTGATCAGTTGGGTCAAAAATCATAGCTTGACCTTGATGAGGTTCAAGTTTTTGCTGATAACTCATGTCCATCGCATATGGCCATGTACTGCTGGAATTTGTATATAAGTTATAAGTAGAATGTGAAATATTCCCATAATCATAGCAGGCCTCAAGTTCAACAGGAAAGACAAGTGAAGTTTCTGCTGAATTGAGAGTGTTATTGGCTTTATCATTACTGTTGCCAATCTTTCCTGCCAATACCTTTTTCTTCAGTTTGGTATTCCAGTAGTTCTTTACATCATTATCTGTTCTTCCTGTCAGACGGGATGCTATAACAGCCACCTAATCCAATAACATATATTATTATTATTATTATTATTTTCTTGGTGAATTATATATATATATATATATATATATATATATATATAGTAGTAACATAGTAATATATATTCATAATTATAACAATACATTAAATTTGATTCAAAGCATCACATATTAACGAACAAGAATACAAAAATGTAAGAAAAATAAAAGAATACATGTAATATGAAGAAGTAAGAAGAAATATGAAAGTAAGTTGACTTGCCTGCTTCCTATGCTGTTGTAGAGAGTACATATGATGTTATCTTCCTCCTCGGTAAATCCACCATGCTTGATGTTTGGCCTCAGATAATTAAGCCACCTTAGTCGACAACTCTTGCCACAGCGCTTAAGGCCTACAAAACACACATACACACATATATATAGTGATCATCGATCAATAAAAACAGTATCAAACAAGAAAAGATGAAAAAGTACTAATAAAATAGTAAGAATATGTGGAGAAGATGAAATGGGATCACTCAAGAAATGGTCATGATGATTGCTACTCTCTTTAAAGAAGAGAGCAAAAAAAGGGTTTTTAAAGCACATTTCAAGAGCAAAAACTCCATTTTTCTAGTTTCAAATTGTTTTGATATTATGAAATTGAGGTTCCGAAAATGGAATTGGACGAAAATAGAAGCTTCCTCCTACAATTTTACTATTGAATAAAGTTACAGTTCCACCCAATACCAATTCTATTTCCAAACTGCCAAACACAACGTTTATTTTTTCTAAAAAATCGATGATAAAAATGAAGGAAATCAGAGGACCTGCTTTGCGGGGTAGAGCAATCCAATTGCCACCAGTACCATGTTTGTCAAGGTAGTTCTTGAGGGTATTATCTTCTTCAGGAGACCATGGCCCTCTCTTCACGTTAGCTTTGTCACAGCATGGAGTTCTTCCCATGGAATCACTCTCCAAAAATCAAACCGCACCAAAGAGACAGAGTAGGAGAGTTTAATTGGCTACTCTTTTTTTTAACATAAAGACTAGTAAAATCAGTGGGTATGACTATTCGTTACTTACGTTGTTTATATGGCTTGGGTTATAAATTAAAGATGGATAAGAAAGAACTAACTTTACAAAGCTTGACTTTGTCTTGATTTTCAATATGCTTTGGTTTCTTGTTGGTTACTTAAAGAGAGAGAGAGAGCTCTGAGATTGCTTGCTTTTGCTGTCAACTGGTAAAAGTCTATAGCAATTTTTTTCCTCGCATACACGTGACCAAAACAAATGTGAAGTACTTTTACTACTACTTCCCTGCATATAATTTTTCACGCGTTTTCAACTTGACCCAGTTCACAGGCCTAAGTAAAATAATCCTGTTGAGGATCAAAAAAAATTTCTTTGGTCACTGTGACATGAATTGACTTTACAATTTTGCCCATGCTTAGAATTGGAATTGCATCATTGCCAGCAAATTGGAATCAAATAAGAAGAAAACTTCCAATTTGCAAAGTTTCTTCTGGGATCTTTCCTGTTGAAACACAAGGGAAAACCCACTTGTACACGGTAACTCTATTTTGATTCTGTTATTAGTGGCTTGAACCATTGGCCCAAACCCATTAATAAAGAAAGAAGAAAAAAATATGTTGGCCCATTATTTCACCTGTCACGCTGACAGTGGTGACTGTCATATTTCTAATTGGAATATGTTTTGTTGATTGAAAATAAAATAACAAAAGAATTGTGGCGGCTTGTGCACTATCCATGCAAATATGGTAACATATTTATTTTATTTTTTTAATTTTTTTAATATTTTTTTTAAAACAATAAAAGAACCAAAAGTTTGGTATTCCTAACTAAATATAGATCAAGTAAGCATGAAAGACATAGATAAAAGATGAAGAGAAATAAAATAGAGAAGGGGGAAGAGTAGAGAAGATAGGGGTAATTTTATCCTTCTAATTTTATAAAACTCATGTCTAGAGTTTATTTGCAAATTTTATCAATTTTGATAGAATTTGTCCATAACTAATTCAATTATACTAGAATTCATTTGAAAATGAATTCCACACTTTTATTAATAAACCAAACATGTGATCAATTCATTTGAAAATGAATTCCAGACTTTATTAACAAACCAAAGACAACAACCTATAGAATTCAAATGAATTCCACAAAAACTATAGAATTCATTTAAATCAAACGGAGTGTAAAAGATTGAGGGGTTGAAATTTTTTTTTCTTTTAGATTATTGTATTTTCTTAATTAAATTTGTGGTAGTCTAGATTTGGGTGTGTTTTAGATTTAGGTGTCTTTGAGATTTGGGCTTAGGGAGTTTTATCTCTCTTGATTTGTACTCCAATTTGATTATAATAAAATTTATCACCATTGTCCATAGACGTGGGAGTTTTAGCTTCGAACCACATAAATTTTTTGTCTGTTTATTTTGTGTCACATTTATTTCTAACAAACAGGTATCAGAGCTATTACTAAGATCAATCTGAGTACGATGACTTCTACCGCTTTGTATAAGATTCTGAAGTTTGATAGAATTGACAATTTTAATCTTTGGCAAGTAAAGATGCAAGTCGTATTAACCCAAAAGGGTTTGAAAAAAGTACTACTGAAGAATGAGAAGATGTTTAGTATGATGACAGATGAACAAAAGTTGTAAATGGATGAGAATGCCTTAACTATAATTTAGTTGTATTTGTTAGATGGAGTCTTGCATGAAGTTCTTACAGAAAAAAACTGTTATTGGTTTATATGTAAGTTAGAGCCTTTGTACATGACAAAATCTCTCACAAACAAAATGTTCTTTAAGTAACAAGTATATTTGTTGCTTATGGTACAAGATACGTCAATGGAATCTCATGTTGATGAATTTAATTCCATTATTATTGATTTGAATTCAATGGAAGTTAAATTGTATGATGAGGATCAAACCTTGATATTGTTGTGTTCTCTACCACCATCGTTTACACACTATAAAAAAAATTTATGTTTGGTAGAGATACAGTTTCTTTAGAAGATATTAATGCTTCACTATTTTCTAAAGAATTGTTTGAGCGACATATGTTTAGGAATAATTATGCGAAACAGAGTCAAGGTGATGCTCTAGTAACTAGAGGTTCTAGAGGTAAAGGTTCTAGAGATAGATCTAGAGAAAGAGGTTCTAGAGATAGATCTAGAGAAAGAGGTTCTAGAGGTAGATATAGAGAAAGACGTTAAGGTAATAGTAGCCAAAAATTTTGATCTAAGTCTAGAAATAAGAATGTGATTTGTCATTATTGTAAGAAAAAATGGACATTACAAGTCTAAGTGTTGGAATTTGAAAATGGAAATTCAAGAAGAAAAAAATTAGAATCTATGTCAAAACTGAGGTAAGAATCAAAATCGAGATCGAGATCAGAATGAGAAACAACCTGAAGCTAATGTTTGTGAAGAATACTATATGGCTATGGTCGTTTTCTTGCTGCCAATGGTAATGTGTCCTTTATGTCTGATTGGATTATGAATTCAGTTTGTTCCTACCATATTTGTTGAAATAAGGATTAGTTTTCAAAATATGAGCTTTATGATGAAGAAGTCTTATTGGGTGATAATGTAGCTCAAAAAATTACATGTATAGGAACTGTCTAGATCAGAATGCATGACAGTGTGATAAGAACTTTGACAAAAGTTAGACATATTCTTGCATTCAAGAAGAATTTGATTTCCTTGAGTACTCTTAATGTCAAAGGGTACAAGTATTCATCTGAAGATGGATTTATGAAAGTCAGTAAAGGTGATTTGGTTATCTTGAAAGCGAAGATAAGGTCTCCAAATTTGTATGTTCTGTAGTGTACTACTATTACTAGTTCAACGACTGCTTTCACTATGTCAAATTCTAAGGTTACAAAATCGTGGCATATGGGATTGAATCATATGAGTGAAAAATGACTAACTTTGTTGAGCAAAAGAGGTTTACTATGTAGATAGAATACAAGTAAAATGGAATTCTGTGAGCATTGTGTTTTTAGCAAACAGAAGAGAGTTAGTTTCAATACAGCGATTCACAAAACTAAGGGTATTATTTATTATATTCATTCTAATCTTTGGCAACCCTCGCTTGTTCCGTCTAAAGGTGGTGCACAGTATATGCTTACTTTCATTGAGAACTAATCAAGGAAAATTTAGGTGTTTATTTTAAAGACCAAGGATGAGACATTCGAGCATTTTAAATAATAGAGAACCATGATTGAGAAGCAAATGTGGAAGCAGATTAAGAGGATGGGGACAACTAATGGTTTAGAATGAATTTGATAACTACTGTAAATATAAGAGTATTGTTAGACACAAAGCAGTTAGAGGTACACCACAACAGAATGGGGTTATTGAGCTCATGAATAGAACTCTTTTAGAGAAAACTTGTTATATGCTCTCAAATGCTGGTTTAACTAAGAAGTTTTGGGCAGAGGCAATGTCTACTGCCTGTTATTTGGTGAATCAATCTCCTACCTTAGCTATAGAGTTCAAAACCCAACATGAGATATGGTCCGGTAACCCGCCTGATTATTTTATGGTAAAAAATTTTGAATGTCCTGCATATGCACATGTTAATGATGGAAAATTAGAGCCTAAAACTAAAAAGTGTATTTTTCTTGGTTATGTTGATGGTGTGAAAGGATATAGATTATGGTATCATGATCTTAAGTCACTTAGATTTTTAATTAGTTGGGATGTTACTTTTGATGAATCTGTTATGATTAACCTGAAGAAAGAGAAATATGTTTCTTGTGATTTTGATCAGGGTCAAAATAGCACACAACATACGGAGCTGAGAAGTTCTGATTCAGATCCTATGCAGAGTACTTCTACACAGTTTGCTTATGAACAAAAGTGAGAATTTGGGTGAAGAACAGACTCAACAGACTCAAGATAAACCTTACAACATTGCCAAACATAGACCGAGAAGAGTGACTAGACAACCATTGAGGTACAATAATATTGTTTTGTCTAGTAATACCGATGTAGTTGCCTATACTTTTTCATTGCACAAAAAACCAATGATGCAGGTGAACCTTCCTCATATACAGAAGTCATTGCTTATGCAGATTCTTCAAAGTAGCTAGTAGCCATGCATGAAGAAATGAGGTCTCTTGAGAAGAATCAGACTTGTAAATTGGTAAAACCACCAATGGGTAAACGAATAATTGGTTACAAATGGGTATTCAAGAAAAAGGACGGTATAATAGGGATTTAATAATCGAAGGTATAAAGAATATTTGGTTGCTAAAGGATACAGTTAGATTGTAGGAGTTGATTTTAATGATGTATTCTCTCCAGTTGTGAAGCATAGTTCTGTTCGTGTTCTCCTATCATTGGTTGCTATGCAGAATTTGGAATTAGAATCGTTTGATGTTAAAACTGTGTTTTTGCATGGTGAGCTTGAAGAGAAAATCTATATGCATCAGTTTGAGTGCTTTGCTATTGATGGAAAGAAAGATCATGTTTATTTGTTAAAGAAGTACATATATGGTTTGAAACAATCTCATCATCAATGGTATAACTAGTTTGAATCCTTCCTGGTAAGTAATTGGTATTCTAGAAGCAAGTATAACAATTATGTGTATCTCAGGAAGCTTGCTGATGGATTTTCATTTTATTTATTGTTGTATGTGGGTGATATGCTCATTGCTTATAAAAGTAAATCTAAGATTGATAGCTTGAAAGCACTGCTCAACAATGAATTTGAGATGAAAGATTTGGGTCAAGTTAAGAATATTCCTGGTATGGAGATCAAAAGAGATAGATGCGGGGGTTTATTATATCTGACACAATAAGTACATTTAGAAAGTTTTGGAACGTTTTGGCATGAAGAATGCCAAACCTGTTAGTACTCCTCTTGCTGGTCACTTTAGACTTTCAATTGCTTTGTCTCCACAAACAGATGAAGACAAAGAGTACAAATCATGTGTTCCCTGTTCCAGTGCTGTTGGGAGTCTTATGTATGTCATGGTTTGCACCCGTCCGGATATTGTACAGGCTGTCAGTGTGGTTAGCAGGTATATGGTAATCCAAGGAATGAGCATTTAAGAGTTTTTAAGTGGATACTTCAGTATCTTAGATATACTTTAGATGTATGTTTGAAGTTTGGAAGTGATAAGAGTAATGTTGTTGGTTATATTGATTCAGACTTTACAGGCGATCTTGATAAAAGAAGATCGACTATATGTTATGTATTTGCTCTTAGTGGTTATGCTATTAGTTGGAAGGCTACTTTATAACCTATTGTTACTCTGCCAACTATAGAGACAAAGTATATAGCTATAACATAAACTATTAAGGAAGTCGTTTGGTTGAGAAGGTTGTTTAATGAATTATGTTGGGCTTCATGATGCTACTGTTGTCTATTGTGATAGTCAAAGTGTCATTCACTTAACTAAGGATCAGATGTTCCATGAGATAATGAAGCATATTAATCTTTATTATCACTTTGTTCGAGATATAGTTGATAGTGGTGAAGTTGTTATGAAGAAAAATGAGACAACAGATATGTTAACTAAGCCACTTCAAGTGTTCAAGTTCGAGTATTGCTTGAACTTGATTGGTGCTACTTACAGCATTTAAATTATGCTCGAATGGAACATTTATAGAGATCGTGGAGAGTATTTTACTATTTGTGAGAATTCAAGTCGTGATGTAGACTTGTTAAGTGTGGCTTGAGAGAAATACTTGGCTAGACCTGGTCTAAAACATTAGTTTTAGATCCGTTTGAAATTTCACTGGTAAATTTAAAAAACTCTGCTGGTAATATTATTTCTTAGGTCCCACGTTTATGCTGGCATTACTAGTGAAATTTTTAAATTTGCTAGTAAATTTTTGAACTGTCTAAAACTAATGTTTTAGACCTAATCTTACCAAATATTTTTTGTGCCTTGAACCATTGGCCCAAATCCATTAATAAAAAAAAAGAAGGAAAAAAATTATGTTGGTCCATTATTTCACTTACCACATTGGCAGTGGTGACTGTCATATTTGTAATAGGAGTGTATTTTGTTGATTGAAAATAAAAAGGGCAAAAGAATTGCGACAGCCGATGCACTAGTGAGACACGAAAACAGAAATCAAAAAGAAGAAGAAGACTTAATCATCTTGGCATCTGTTCCTATAAAAGTGGTTTGGGATCTTTATGTCACAAAATTGAAAAGCAACAGGTAGAGTCCTCTAACAAAATATTGGGTAATTGAATTTTTTTTAAATTATTATATTTTTTCAATTAAATTTGTGATAGTCTAGATTTGGATGTATTTGAGATTTGGGTTCAGAGAATTGTATCCCTCTTGATTTGTACCTCAATTTAATTATAGTAGAATTTTTCACTATCGTTCGTGAATGTAAGAGTTTAATTTCGAACCATGTAAATTTTCTGTTTATTTTCTGTCAGCTTTATTCCTAACAAATTCAATGGGGAAATTTAAGTCATTTAAGAATGTTTTTACCTCTCCATTTGCCAGCACAATACAGATTACTCTTTGGCTTATGAAAAGAAAAAAGAAATTTCCTTTTGGAGACTGCAAATAGCACTGTAAGATCAAAACACTTGCTTGACCAATAGCATACAAGGATTAACTAAGGCCTAAGCTCTCAAATGTTACCACTGCAAAAACATGTTACATTCTGTGAACCAGTTCCTTGTCTATACATGTTGCCTGGCAGTCACAATTAATGCATAGACACGGGTAATGGTTTTATCCATAATAGGATATCTACTAAGAGGTTTATAAGCCACTCAGCCTTAACTCTTGTTTTTTCTAAACCGAGCAATGCAAGTTTGTTTATAAGATTTTCATAAAATTGCATCGCCATCAAGTACAAAGAAGCAACCACTAGTGGATTTCATCTCATTTGAATCTGAAATAAAGTTAGTATTGTTGTATCACTTCAATACAGCATGAAATGCACTATATGATAAATCATGATCCATAGTCCCTCTTAACTACAAAAGTACTCTATGTATAATAGTCCAAAGGTGCTAGTTAGGATTATGAGTATATCTACTCAATCTACCCACTATATAAGCTATATCAGGATGAGTACTTCTCATCAAGTACATGAGACTACCAATAATTTGAGTACATTCATGTTGAAGAACTTTATTTCCTACATTCTTTCTCAATGTAAACTAGCATCATACGACGTAGAAACTGGTTTACTATCAAAGTGTTCAAATATTTTCAACATAGTGTTCTTGTGGCAATATGATTCCATTAAGGGTTTTAGAAATTTTAATTCCCAAAATTACCTCAGCTTCACACATATCTTTCATATCAAATTTTGAAGCTAAAAATTTCTTAGTTTCATTCACAACCTTTAGATTAGTACCTATAATAAGCATGTCATCTACATACAAGCAAATTATCACACCAATGTAATCTAAAATTTGCTATATATGCATATATCTTAATCATTAATTAAATAACCATTATCAAACAAAACACTATCAAATTATTTATGCTATTGTTTACAAGTTTGTTTTAATCCATACAAAGATTTTACTAGCTTACAAACTTTATGCACATTACCAGGAACCACACACCTTTCGGGTTGGTTAATAATAAATTTTCTCTTCTAAGTCACCATCCATTTGATGTATTACCAAGCAATTAAAGAAATAAAACTAACAAATTTAGTGTAATAAATTTGCCAATCAAACTGAAATAAGATTGCACCACTATAGATTATAACCTTGGCAGGTTTAAATTGCACATATAAAACAAATTTAGTTGTTGATAGAAATAGGCACAACACAACTAATAGATCTTCTAACCAAGCCCAAATAATCATATACTCTAGCACCATAATATTGATTTTAAGTCTCACACTTAAAATGTTTTCAAAAATTAATATCCACGTTTGATCAACGAAACAATTAACTTTATCTTTTTAGGTTCAGGTAGAAGCACCTTTGCTAGACACCCCCACAATTTTAAATAAGCAATGTTGGATACATGACCTTCCCATAACTTATAGGTGTCTTCCTAGTCTTTTTGTAAAGTATTCTATTTTATATATAACAAGCAAATAGAATAGTCCTCCCTCCCCCCCCCCCCCCCCCCCCCAAGCTCAGAGATGTTCCTAAACTAATTATGAGAGCATTCATCAATTTTTTTAAGTGTTCTATTTTTTTTCTTTCCGTAACTCCATTGAACTCAGGTGAATATGGAGGTGTAATCTCATATATTATTCATTTTTCTTCAAAAAAAAAATAGATTAAATAAATATACTTATATTATCCTCCTCTATCAACCCTTAGTCTTTTAATGTTTCTATTAAACTATCTTAACTTCAACCACATATTGTTGAAAATTTTCAAAAGCCTCATCTTTAAACTTAAGTAAATATAATTTAGTGTTTCTAGAATAGTCATCAATGAAAGTAATATAGAATTTCTTACCACCTCTAGTTACCGTGTTTTTTAAGTCATCTAAATTTGATTGAATTAAACTGAGTAATTCAAGCTATCTTGTAATTGGTCTAAAACTCTTTTTAGTGGCTTTAGATTTTACACATACTTCACATTTGTCTATGCATGAACGAAAAAAGTTATGAAGCTATCCTAGTTTTTTTTCATTTTCTTAATGTAAAATTCATTCTCATGTCCTAATCTAGCATAAAAAGATGCATTTTCAAACATTGCGTCAAAAAACATTCAACATAAATAGACCATGGCCAAAATAACTTTTTCCCACAAAAGTTTAATTCTTAGACATTTCCATTTTATCCTACTCAAAAGAGATCTTAACCCCAACTTTCCCAGGTAAGGAAATAGACACCAAATTGTAGTGAATGTCTGACACATGCAGCACATTGGTGAATTGAAGGATTTTCCTCAAAGTCAGCTTGAAAAACACATTCCGTTTGAAAATCGTAGGTGTGGGTCTCGAATCACCCATGAACACTTGTTCATCACCGTCTCCTAATGGGGTATAGAAAAAAAATGCACATATATTTCCCCAGATGTAATTGGTAGCTCCAAAGTCTAATACCCAGTCTTTCACTCTTATCGCCGTGATTATCTCGTAAATGACTACAATAATGATATATGCCTCAACCAAATTGGCTTTGGCAACAGTAAACCGAGGTTCAAACCCAAGAATGGGGTGAATTGGGTTTTAACAAACTTTTGATGATTAACTTACAAGCTTTTAAATAGTTAAATACACAAAATACCCAATCAAATAATATGCTTAAAGGTAAAGAGTTTAAGGAATAGAAAGTGCACACTCTGTTTATAGTGGTTCGACAATATCAGATTTCGTCCGACCTTACGTCCACTCTTTTCAAGAAACCTCCTTGAAGTAATCCACTAAAACTTTAGTCGTACAACTTCACGGGTATTGCACAAACCTTACAACCGATCCCTTCCTCACGGAAGCTACAATGAAATGTTTAATCCTAAACACTCTAAGAGTTATACCAACTCTTTCCCTTTACAATAAATGAAATTTACTATAAAGTAAATGGTAGATAGCTAGCAATAAGTGCTTTTTCAAATGAAAAATATCTCTCTTTCAAGAACAAGCTTGAAGAATAGCTCAACAATAAATATTTCAAAGATTTTGAGAATTAATGAGCTATCTTGTGAATCGAATGTTGTTCTATATATTTTTAAATGTTCATTGAAGTGGGTTTATATAGTCTTGAATCAATATGGCCGTTTAAAACTGACCAAGTAGGTTTGGGGAATTAAATGCTCAAGTCCCGCATCTCAAACGATCATATTTTTGAATTACCAGTCGACTAGGTCAAGTGAGAAATTTCACTTTTTAGGCTAAGGGAGAGTACCAGTCGACTGAATCCTCAACACCAGTCGACTCAGAACTTTTTGTCCCATATCCCAGTCGACTGGTATATGAAGCGAGTCGACTGGATTGTCTTTCAACTCAATTTTTCATGTTTCAAAATTGTTTTTGACTTAGAAACTTTTGTATGGTTAGTTTTGTCAAAGTCTTTTTGCAGATTGAGCCACATATTAAGCTATATAATTAAACATGAGAGATTTACAATTGTTTCAATTACCTTAATGTCTATTCTAGATCTTCTATCTTATCTTGGCGTTTGAATCGAGTTGAGTTCTTGCATCTTGTTTCTGTGTTGAATGCTTTTACCACTTAACCACTTAGAGAAAAATGTTAGTGCAATTAGGGTAGTGTTTTGTCATTATTAATATCAAATATGGGTCAACAATCACCCCCTTTTTGATGATGACAAAACTGATGAGAGAAAAAAAGTTTTAAAAACTAAGTGTTAGGTTTTTAGAAAAAATTGGGCAGAGTTTTCTCTGTTTTTCAGATAAAACCAACTTGTTAAGCATTGAAACGTAGTTTATATATAGTTATGTCAACTCAATCAAGCATGTATTCCTATTATACATATGTCAATATGATTGGAGCAAAGCTCCCCCTAAAATTATGCTCTATTCTAAGTTTACATTGATTTTTTTCCTTTTTCTCCCTCATTTTGACAACAATAGAAAAGGGGTGTAAACTAGGAAAAATAAGCAATTTGAATACCATAGACATGAAGATAATGTAAAAATAGACTTGTATGCAAAAAAACTAGGAATTATTCAGAGTTGGGAAGACTTCCCGGGAAGAATCATAAGTTTTTACACTAATATCAGTAGTTAAGGCAAATAATCGAGCATGAATATTATAAGCCAACCAACCATATAGCATAAAAGTAAGACATATATATGAGTTAAATTCTAAAAACTTAAATCAAAGCAACAATATAGATACATCCATCTAATATAAGCTTATAGGAAGCTTGTCCGAGTACAAAATGTGAATGAAAATTGAATGTTCGTGCTACAACCATCTAAGAGCTATATATACATACCAAAGAGATAAAGCATAAGGCTTAGCAAGCGGGGGAATCAAAGCTGTCTCGATGAAGATCCCAAAGCTCAGCCAAAGAGTCCTCTGTGTGCTCTCTGTGCACCTTGAAATTGTCTCTAATGTGCGAAGGCCGTGATGCATAGAATCAACTAAAGATCTCAATCTCTAGAACCCGGACTGCATGGACAGTTGGAGCCTCAAAATAGCCTATAGTAAGTCATTGTATCCAGCCTGACCAACACTAGAGCCACCAAGCTGTGGATTAGGTGTTCGCTCGTCAGTGTCCATAACAGTGAAATAAGCTGCAACTCCAAGAACGTCATCCTCCTCTTCACTGTTGTTATCCTCATCGATCCGTATGTTTCTCCCAGCCTTGGAGTAGATCATACCCTCTCGGATCGTGCATTCCATCTTCTTTAGAAAATAGACATTGATGATGTCCTTTGGGCCAATGTCTTGAGCCTTTGAGGCTGGTAATGGGACATGGAAGTCCTGGAGGATCAAGGTGATGAGCATCCTGTAAGGAAGGCACCTGGAGTCACTCGCTTCACTGTTTATCATGTTGGCGAGCAGTATGGGGTAGATATTGAAGTAGTGTCTAGTTTTGAGACACCAAATCAATACTACATCTATCTTCGAGAGATAACCCCGACTCCCGAGTCTTGGGTGAATGGTCCAACTCACAATGAGATAGAACAGCTTCGAGTCGAGAGGCATGTCACTACAGTGGTGAAATGTAGTGGACCTAAAGATATAGTTAGGGACACCCCTAACAATCTAGCATGCCCCATCATAATCAAAGTTGTCTAGCCATCCATCCAGACTCCATTGGATCCCTTCCACGGGGATTCTCAGTATGCTGACCAAGAGGTCAGTATTCACCTCAAACTCAACGCCCATGACACTGGTTTTAAACCGAGGAGCTAGTGCACTTGGTTTAACCAGGTTAGCGTAAAATTGGTGAATAAGTCGTGGGTAAACCTTTTGGTGTATCTTGATAAGTAGTGTCAAGTGAATGGCTTCAAAAGGAGGTAATATATCGAAATTTTCATGATAGATAGAATCAAAGTCAATGAATCTACCCGTCATGATCTTTTTATGGCATATGACGGAGTTATACCTGTCTTTGGTGGCTGGACTCCAGAAGAGTGAGTCATCAAGCTCAGTCCTTGTATTTTTGCTCGAGGAACCTTTCAAACTCTTTCCCTTGGCATTTGGTGCTGTGGATTTCTTGGATCGTGGACTTGTAGGTGCATAAGATCCTCCAACGGTGGTTATGATCCGGGTTCTCTTTAACATTGTGAAAGGGTCGTTTTAGAGAGAAATTACGTGGAATAAGGAATTTCAACCATGAAAAGTTGAAAATGGGTGATTTAAGGTATGATTGAAGGTTTTATGAAGTGGTTTTGAGAGATTTTGGACTAAAATTACAGATTTTCTAGAAAGAGAAAGCTTAGAGTTTTCAAAAAATGGTGTGGAAGCTGAAAAAAATCTAAAGAAACTATTTATATAATCGCGATACCAGTTGAATGGGTTAGGACACTAGTCGATTGGGTCCTCCATAATTTGAGAAATTTTTGACATACCAATCGACTGGGTCGAGACACCAATCGACTGGGTAAACTAGCAGAGACATACCAGTCAATTGGGTGAACTATACCAGTCGACTAGGTAGGTCACCAAAATTTTAAATTTTGGCTCCAAACAATGCCTTATCGTACCAGTCGGTTAGATGTTTTGTACTTGTCGACTGGTAAAATGGGTAGTGGGATACCAGTCGACTGGGGTCAATATTCTAGTTGATTGGGTCCTTCAGAAAACTTAAAATTTTGAGCTTCAACTTGAAATTTCACACGAAATTGTTTATCCATGCCATCTTGAGTGAGAGGTGCAGTGCTGGAAAGTAAGGGGCGCGGCGCTAGGTGGATGCTGATCTGAAGGCCTGATCTGTATCTACTAAAACTGCCATAACTTTCTCTAGAAAAATTTTTTTTATGAACCGTAAAATTCTCCAAAAAATAGACTTTCGGATCTTTCTAAAAATATATGGTTCATCTCCTAGTTCTTCCTGTATCAATACAGTTTAATCTGCAAAGATGATTGATCTGCACAGGAAATTCTTGTAATTTAGTGAAACTCCTTTCCAAGCGGTGTGCCTACCCTTACCTTGCTCCAAAGTGATGCACACACTTGTGTGCAGTCTTTTAACTTACTTTATTTTATTAATCTAACCTTGGTTTACACTTTAACTATCTTTGAGCCATGTTTAAACATGTTTAAACCTTGGACAAATACGAACACCGACATGCGAGATCTTTTGGCGCTTTAAACATGGATCTCTTTATCATCTCTTTTGGGCGCAAAGCACTTGAAAATGCATCAAATTAAGTCAACGATTTATGAATATCACTTTAGAGTTATTAACATGTAAAAGTGAAATTACAACCGAGGTCAACCCTAAAATGCTAACAATTAAGTATTGTTTAGATGCATTTTATGACTCTCATCAAGACGTATATTAAATAAGAGTTAATACTCATTCACTAGATGTAAAATATGCATATTATGAATTTTGATGTAATCAAACATACATTTTATCATAGCCTATCAGGCCTATCAATAGTCTAATTTTGCAAAAGTTATTTTCACTTAAGGGTTTTGTTAGAATATCGGCCATTTGATCTTCTGAATGAATGAATTCTAGTCTAATTTAACCCTTTTGAGCATGGTGCAGCTGCTCCAGGATTTCCAGATTTCTTCCTTTAAGTGCCAAAAATGCTTCTTTTTCTCCAAGACCCTAAAAAAAACGTGTAAAACACAAAAGTGAAGTAAAATAGACTAAAATGTATAGACAAAGAGCTTAATACATGTAAATTAGGGGGCTTAAATATGAATATTTAAGCACTTATCAAGCATATTGATGACTACTTAAACTTATGGTACTTATTGTACCAAATAAGTCCATATGTAGAAGTTTCAATGGTTTAGTAGTTGAGACTATATTTTTTTTATTTAAAGGAAATTCTAGTTTGTTTTCCCATTTGACAAGCATCACATACCTTGTCTTTTTCAAATTTGATTTTTGGAAGCCCGATGACTAAATCTTTTCTTGAAATGATTTTAAGCAAATTCATATTCACATGGCCAAGTCTTCTATGCCATAGCCATGGGTTTTCACTAAATGCGGGAAAACATTTTTAATTTTCAGAATGCAAAGATTTTAAATCAACTATATAGACATTTTCACGTCTATAGCCAACAAACTTGATCTTGTTACTCTTGATGTCTATAACGAGACAATGAGAGGTTTCAGATTTGACTTTGTTGTCTTTGTCACATAATTGATTAATACTAAGAAAATTTGGCTTAAGGCTTTGCACATATAATACATGATCAATGGTTGAGAAATCGTTACCAACTTTTCCATGCCCGATGATCTTTATCTTTGTGTTATCTCCAATGGTGACATGTCCGCCATCCCTTAGAATTAGCTCTTTGAACATGCTTTGATCACCGATCATGTGCTTTGAGCATCCACTATCAAGGTACCAATAGTTATCTTTTTCCTTAGTGTGGAGACATATCTATATTACACAATGATACACAATTGTACTCTTAGGCACCTAAAATTTCTTGGGTCCTTTGGGGTTAGTTCTAGAAAATACTGTTCCTTTAGGAACCCATGCCTTCTTAACATTATAAGATGCTCTATAATTATAGACATATTAATTATGCATAATCTTAGGATAATAGTTATTGAAATTTCTAAGATTTCTTAATTGTGCATGTCTATAGTTCCTTGGATAAGCATTCCTAGAATACATTTTTTATGATTAAAGTTATGAACATGCATGATATTTCTAAGAAATGTATGATGGTAGCTCCTAGGATGTGCACTTGTGCTGTGAGCATACATATTATTTCTAGAATACGTATGATAGTAATTCCTTGGATGTTCATGTGTGGTGTGCAAGTTATGAGTATACATATCATTTCTAGGATGTACATGATGATCATTCCTAGCAAGTGTGTTTCTAGTATATGTATTCCTTGAATGATCATTCCTAGCATTTTGCATATCTTGAGTGAGCATACATACATGCATGAGTATTTCTAAGATGCTTCATTCTAGTATATGTATTTAAATTCACATTTTTAGACCTACTAGCATGTATTGAGGGAGCACTTTTAATCTTGCTAGAGGTATTGGAAGTGGAGGCTTAATTCAAACATGATGTTTTCATTAACAAAGTCTTTTTATAATTTTGCTTGTCCAATGGAGAATAATCCAAGCCGGATTTTCTTCCATTTAACCTTTGGCTAGATAACGCTTCATCTAGATTTTCTTTTCCAAGCATAAGTCTAGATATAATGCTATTTAAATCCGTTATTTTCTTCTTCAAAATTTCATTTTCATCTTTTATAAAATCTTGTGAAGAGTTATAAAGCATGGAAGATAGTTTTTCTTTTTCTTCTTTTAAGCCCCCCATCTCTTTAGAGAGAGATGAAACTTCGTTATTGAGAGCCACATTTCTATAATCAAATTTCTTCAATTATTAATGTATCTCATTTATAACTTCAATTAACTCTTCACTACTACTAACAATGTTATTATTAGAGGGCGAAGAATTAGATACCTCATTTTTGTCGTCGATTGCCATCAAGCATAGGTTGGCCATCTCTTCTTATCTGACCTCATTGTCCGAAGATTCTTATTCTTCATCATTACTTCATGTGGTTGCAATCATAGCTTTCTATTTGAAGCTCTTGTATGGTTTGCTCGTTGTTGGGCAATCGGCCTTGACGTGGCTAGGCTTCTTGTAACCATAACACACAAGAGGTTCCCTTTTTGGAGTGGAATCTCATATGTAAGGTTTCTTACTCTTTTTCAATAACTTGTGAAACTTTTTGGTGATCAGAGCCATCTCACCATCTTCTTCACTACTCTCATCCTCTTCTTCCTTCTCTTCCTCTTTGTTTCTTGTAGAGGCTTCGAGAGCAATTATATTTTTCTTCTTCTCATCATCATTGACAACAAGATTCATTTCCTCCATTTTGTATGTCAATAATGATCCAAGAAGTGTTTTGACATCAAGTTTGTCGAGATCTTTGGCCTTCATGATGGCCGTCTTCTTTGTTTTCCAAGTGGATGGCAAAGACCTTAAAATCTTCCTTGTTAGTTCAAACTCCTCAATGTTCCTACTAAGAAGCTTTAAGCCATTAACAATAATGGTGAAATGTGAGTGCATTTGAAAAATTGTTTCGTTATGAGACATTTTGCAAGATTCATACTCAAACACTAGCATATAAATTTTTTATTTTTTGACTTCGCTAGTGCCCTCATATGTGACTTGTAGTTTGTCCCATATCTTCTTAGCCGAAACACATGCAGAAACTTTGTTATACTCAGAAATATCTAAAGTATAATGTAAAATACTAGTGGCTCTACTATTTAGAGACATCATTCTACAATCCTTTTCATTGAACTCAGTTTTGAGTTTAGGCATTATATGATTGATTTCTCCAATAGTTTTTTCCTTTGTAGAAATTCTAGGTCCTTCCTCAATGACTCTCCATAGATTGTAATCTTGTCCTTCGACAAAGATTTTAATTTTATTTTTCCAGTAGTTATAGTTGGAGCCATTGAACAAAGGATGCCTAGTATAAGAATGCCATTCGGTATAGCTATTTGATTCCATCGGAACAAAAAGGATTTTAAGCCTGAAATTGAGTACGAGGCTCTGATACCAATTGTAAACCGAGGTTCAAACCCAAGAGGGGGGTGAATTGAGTTTTAAAATTTTTTGATGATTAACTTGCAAGCTTTTAAACAGTTAAATACACAAAATACCCAATCAAATAATATACTTGAAGGTAAAGAGTTTAAAGAATAGAAAGTGTAAACTCCGTTTATAGTGGTTCGATAATATTATATTCTTTCCCACCTACGTCCACTCTCTTTAAGGAACCTCCTTGAAGTAATCCACTAAAAATTTAGTCTACAACTTCACTGGTGTTGTACAAACCTTACAACCGATCCCTTTCTCACGGAAGCTACAATGAAGTATTTAATCCTAAACACTCTAAGAGTTATATCAACTCTTTCCCTTTACAATAAATGAAATTTTCTGTAAAGTAAATGGTAGAGAGATAGCAATAAGTGCGAACAATATATTTTTTTCAAGAACAAGCTTGAAGAATGGTTCAACAATAAATATTTCAAAACTTTTAAGAATTAATGATCTATCTTGTGAATTGAAGTTGTTTTATATATTTTTAAATGCTCATTGAAGTGGGTTTATATAGTCTTGAATCAATATGGTCGTTTGACACTGACTTAGTAGGTTTGGGGCATTAAATTCTCAAGTCTCACGTCTTAAACGGTCATATTTTTGAATTACCAGTCGATTGGGTCCTTATACTAATCGACTTTATCAAGTGAAAAATTTCACTTTTTAGGCTAAGGAAGAGTACCAATCGACTGGGTCCTTAGCAACAGTCGATTGAGAACTTTCTATCCCAGTTAACAATCGACTGGATGCTTAACACCAGTCGACTGGGAACTTTCTGTCCCATATCCAGTCTATTGGTATGTGAAGCCAGTTGATTGGGTTATCCTTCAACCCAGTTTTTCATGTTTCAAAACTATTTTTGACTTAGAAACTTTTGTATGGTTAATTTTGTCAAAGTTTTTTTTGCAGATTGAACCACAAATCAAGCTATGTAATTGAACATGAGAGATTTACAATTGTTTCAATTGCCTTAATGTTTATTCTAGATCTTCTGTCTTGCCTTGGCATCTGAATCGAATTGAGTTCTTGCATCTTGTTTTTGTGCTGAATGTTTTTACTGCTTAAACATTTAGATAAATCTGTTAGTGCAATTAGAGTAGTGTTTTATCATTATTAAAATCAAATATGGGTCAGCAGCAACATTGTTGTTTCTCAGTTTGCATTGTGGTGCATGGTTTCCTAATGACACAAACAAAGCAATATTTTTTCCTTTTAAAAGTACTGTTAGAACCTTTTTGTTTGTGATTTTTACCTTAGGAGAAGTTTTCTCTTAGGCTTGGACCACCATATTTGCTTTCTATGATGTTTGCCTTTGTGATCATCTCTATCGGCTTTTATTTCTAATCTCTGATCCTATTCTGCTCCTCAATTCAAATGTGCACAATGACATCTTCAAAGCTCATCTGCTTCCTTTTGTGCTTCATATTTTTTTTTTTTTGTAATCCTTCCAAGATTTTGGGAGTTTCTCAATAAGACAACCTACAACAAAGATTTCTTGCAACATAGTTTCTTCATTTTTTTCAAATCAGTCAACAATTTGTGAAACTCATGAATTTGAAAAGATATGTCCTTGTTTTTAAACATTTGGAATTTCAAAAAGTTTCCCGTCGCATAGGATTGGACCCCAGCATCTTCTAAAATAAATTTCTTGTTAAAAACTTCCCATATTTCCTAAACAATCCTGTATTCCCTTTTTTCCATTCAACACGTTTAATTTCATAATTTTCAGATCCTTTTTAAGGGTTAAATGGCTAAAGCAAATAAGTGAGATTAACCATATCAAGCACAGAGTGAACTCGTTCTTGCCAATGTCTAAAGTGCATACCAGACAATTGATTTATCTAACTAACATCAAGAATTGATTTAGTAATGATAAATGTAACGTCCATAATGTGGATTTTGTGGATCGCTCCAATCGCATTTTCACTTAGAAGTCTGATCTTTCTCTCTTTTTTCAATGGTTAATACTGAAAATGGATAATTTTCGAAGGGATAAACTGAAAGGGGCAATTCGAACGGACATAACGTTTCTTCAAAAGATTATCCGATAGGTAACATTCCGAAGGACAAGCCAATAACATCCGGTCATCAACGGATAATCTTTGAGGAGTTACCACCTAGTTTTAAGGACCAAGAAATCACATAACCACGGGTCATTTATAATATAGAGATTCCGGTTTGGAGATTGGGTATGCATTGGTAACATCACGGATGAGTGGCCCAAGCGCTCCTAGGTCTCGATAAGTCTAACCCATACTTGTGTAGGTTAATAGATTTCCTTTAATTAAATTAATAGATTCATGGGTTTTTATTTGTCTACGATCATTCAAACACAATTTTATGAGCAATTCGAGTCACATAAATGTCATGATAGTTATGAAAAGCAATAAAGCATCTAGACAAGATATCATCCATCCGTGGAAAATAAGGAGGAAGAAAAGTAAAGTGTAATTACAAGGAAATAACTGAAAAATAAAATGCGGCTTACATCTCGAAAATATATAAAAGTGGATAAATAAAAAGTTGTCTAACCACAATGTTGCATCTCCAAAATAAACTTAAATAAAAAAATCACCAAAACGCGGTGTTACATCCCCCAGCAATTTATATGAAAGCGGTAAATAAAAATAAATCATCCACAAATTCATAAAATAAATCCATTCATCCATGACAAATATAAAATAAATAAAATGACTCAATTCCATTCATCCATGAAAAAATAAAATAAATAAAAAAACAACTATTCATATCAATCATGCATATAAAACCATCCAATATCATCAACATATTATAGCAAAATCATAAGTGAACACAATATGCAAGTATAGACACATCACCAATCAAGAATCAAGCATAATCGAGTTAAATATGATAAAATCATGATGAGATAGCAACTTTAACATGCATAATCAATATAAAATAGTAACTTTTTCATGCCAAATGAAACATATGATCAAGGATAGACATGTAGAGATCATACGAAGCAAAGAGAGCATCATACAAACTACAGAAACTAGGATTTAGCATGCAAAATCCTAAAATAACTAAACATATAGTCATGCACTAGAACATAAACTAAACTAATTTAAATCCCCATATTTTAACCTAGAGACACCCAAGATTCAATCATGCATACCAAAGCACTCAACTTTCATCAAACCATGTTCTTTAAAACTCAAATTCAATTAAATTCATTTACATTGATTTCATGTGATAGACTTTGATTCATGTTAATTTAATGTTTTTAGATGTTATATGAGTGATTTAAACTAGTTAAAAACATACAAACATGCATAGAAAAGCAATCATAGCAAAATCAAACGAAATAGAAAAAACTGAAAAACAATCAAGTGAGGGTTTCATTCTAGACTAGCGCCACCCTTTGCGGGCGCAAAACTAGAATGGCACCCAAGAAAAATAATTTCTTGAAGAAGGGCCTTAGACAAATGCTACGAGGATTTTCGATTTTTTTTTTGTTTTTTTCAATAAAAAATCAATCCTATGGTTCTAAAAAATTATTCTAACATGGAAGACTAATGAAACAATCACATAGAAACAAAATTTTAACTCCTAAACATGTAAAATATCAAATTAAATCTGAAAACTATGTCAAGAACAAAACCTGGAAAGAGAAAGAAGTAAGTTTCTACCTTTGAAGCGTGTACTCTTGTGAAGATCGAAGCATGAATCCAAGATCATCCTTAAGTGACTAAATACGGACAATTAATGTCTTGGAATCCTCATTCTTCTTCGAACGAGGAGTGGGGATGGTCTTCATGTTCTTTTCAAAAAGAAGACGATCCGAATGCAAACGATCTTTGTTGTTATTCTAAGCCTTGTTTTCTTCTTTGCTATGATTGGAGGATTATTATTTTATTTTGAGTGAAATATCAGGTCTTAGGATTATGGTAAAGGTTAGGGCTCAAGAACAAAGATTTTGCATATAAATCTCACTATTTGGCACTATTTTTCTCTCAATTTGCTTTCAAAAACAAGATTGCACTTTGTAACAGCCAAAAGCATGCAATAAGGTCTGAATGGATCCCTAAATATCTTTAAAAGGGAGTATTTATAAGCTTTATTAGGGTTAAGTATCAACTCTATCTGACTTGGAGAAAAATCATCTTCATTTAGGCAACTTCTAAATCCTAAACTTGTAAGAATTAGGAAATCTAACAAATTCTGGACCTCAAATTCAAACGGTCTGTTCTCACTCATATAAACGAATTTGGAGGTATTCTTGGACTTTCTGAAAAACAACTCAAATAGTCTTCTTTCAATTCCAATTAGTTTGACATGCAAATTTATCACAGATTTAAAATGGTAGCCCGTACACTAAAACTTGTCGGGTTAATATTTGTTTCGGTAAATAAATAAGTTATCTCACTTCCCTTATCATAAAAATTCCCATAATATATATATATGAAAAGCTAACATAAATTTATAATGATCGGGATAAGGGGAGTTTTTAAAGATTTGGTGATAAAAAAGTTATAAGACTCAAAAGACAGACATTGAAAATAGTTAAATTTGGCATTTTTACTTTCTCTCTTTAATCTCTTTTTGTGAATTTTTATTCCTTCATTAAATCTTTTCTTAATCATAGCAAATATTCAAAATTGGAAAAGAATACATCTCGATCATGTAAACGAACCATCTTATGTATCAAAGTTCAAGAAGATGGACAATTGTTGATTATCAAAAGGCGCAAAATTCGATGTCTACACATAACTACTCTTAAGATTGTTGTAATATTGAAGAATAAGATAGAAAAAATATATACTTATCGCGGTAGAGGCATGTGAATTCATTGTCCTAAAGAGTAGTTCACTCCCCTTGGAGTTGATGGCTCAATGCAATAGGCCAGTAGCGATATACTCTACATGATTCAACTATTGTGTCCTCTGCAACTGTGCACACAAAAAGTGAAAGCTTAAAGACCCGTTCATTCAGATGAACAAGAAATTAATTTGTGAAAATTAATAGAAGTTATTTGCATTAGGGAAAGTAAGCAAAATAAAGAAAATGATTTTGTATTTCTGTATGCTAAAGAGTGAGGAGATATAGTCTACTTATAGAAGAGGTAAAGGAACAAAATATTTATTATATGGCTGTAAAAATACAACGGTTAATAATAACCAAATAAATATTCAGCAATTATAAAATTATAACTGACCAACATAATGTAATAAATATAATTATAGATTACCGCAGCAGATTACGACTGTATACTCATCGTATAACAGTAGTAGACATGTTCAGACATAACTCATTGCAGGAATGTGTTCTTTTGAGTTTTGAAATAACACTGTATTTCCAAGTCTGAGTATATGAGATCAACGATGGAGTTGTTTGAAAACTCTGTTGCGTTGAAAATTGAAACTTAAGCATTAAAATAGATTATCTTAAGCAAATCTCTTATGGTTTTGGGTCAAAGTACAGGCGACGCATGTATAGCGAGAACAAAAAAATTGCATGTACTGGATGAACTGTAATAAATCACATGCTTTCCAAATACCCTTCAAAGGAGGCTCGACCAAGAGGACAATCATTGTAAACTTCCGCTTCTATCTTCTTTGAGAAAAGAACCCAACCATATCTATAAGCGCAGACCTTTGCACCAACAAAATCCTCTCTCTTTTCCCTTCAATGCTTCCTCAACAACATAACTTTTTTATGACACAAGGCTCAAACAACTTGCATACACTACGGGTTTGGCCATTATAGCTTCTCTGCCAATTGTAACTCATAACCCATGGCAACTTATCAATGGTCTGATTCTGGTGTTGGGGTTGGGGTTGGAATAGTAGCCAACTCTTGCAAACCAGACCCAAGTGGATTCGGTTATTTTCACGGAGATCACTCCACTGTGGCTTGTTTTTCCTTTCTACTCTCTTCTTTGCAATCTTCGTCCTCTCTCTCTCTCTCTGTCTTTCTCTCGCTCACTGATGGACAGCTTAGATGAAAGCAAAGCTCAAATTGGTAAATTACTGTATTTCTTTTTCCTACAACTTCTTTGCCTCAGAAAAGCAATCCAGCTGGTGGAGTGAGGATTTGGTGCTATCCCCTTTTAAGCTCTATTCTCCTAATCTACAGAGGCATAGTCCTAATAATTTTAGGAGAAGAGAAACCCACAATCCAGATCCTGCTCAAACAATGCCTACATCAATTTTGAGGCGAGGTAAGGAACGTTTCTTAAGGTGTGAACCTTCTGTTTTTGTAAAACGGTAAAACCTGATGTCACCTCACTTAGGTCCATAGACCTTTAATTGGTCATTTTTTATTCCAATTAAGCCCATAATTTGTAAGACCTAAAAGGCCCAGAATTATACTGAAGTAAACCTTGCCCAACCTATACCGCTGCTTAATGTTCATGCCTAGTCAATACCAAATATTTGGCCATTTTCAGCCCACCTTACCCCCAAAAAAAGCATTAAACGAAAAGATCCAAATAACTACCCAAAAAAATAAGGCACAGTAGATTAATGGTTATGCAACTATTAGAAGCCGATTAGCAATACCAACGTTTTATGATTTATTTTATAATTTTTAAAATAATTTATTGTAAAAAAATAATAGAGTAATAAATTGTTTAATATTTGATAATACAGTAATGAAAACAATTTTTGTAAGATAAACTATTCTAAAAATCAAATGGGAAAAAAATAAGCCATCAAGATTAATTTTACACAAACCAGTTACATTATCTTAAGAATGGGAGGGCATAATGCATGTTGATTTTGTCAAACCTATCCTTAGGGTGTGTTTAGCCAGTGTACTTAAGAAAATTATACATTGCCACTGGGAGGAAAAGTATTCGACGGGAAATCGTAAATAGCGAGCGGGTAAAATAGAATAATTGTGGTATAATTTTAGTTACTAAAATCACGGGAAGTTCCCATGAAGCTAACTGATGTGGCTTACACAGTTGGCAAATTTAGTTAAACAGAAACTATTAGGCGTAACGATTTCTCCCGCCTAAAAGTGGTTATCTAGTTTGGCCATAAAAAAGAGGATCGACCTAATTTGAGGGGATCCTGGTTTTGCGAGAGACTTTAAGAACTAGCAAGTGATTGAGGAAATCCTCTCAGTATTTTCTTCCAAGCCAAACAACTTGTAAAACTCATATTCTTCTCTCATTAATTTAGATCTTTGTAAACACATCTTGAAATCCTTGTGATCTTTGTCATAAGCCTCATAAGTTGAATCACATAAATTTGCGTTGTTCATTTTGTATGAATTTTCTTGATTAATTCCTTGCAATTTAGCTTAGATATTTAATTTTGCGGATTTTTCTATTTTATCTGTTGGCAACTCCATAATTTTCTTAAATTGAAGATTTTATCCCTATAGTAGGAAAAAAAAAATAAATGTCTGCTTTCATGTGTTTAGTAAAGATGATAGAAACTTAAGAGCAAAGAAAATAGTTTTTACCTACTCTTGTTTAGTAAAAGAAGTTTTTGCTTAGTGCAAGTCCATGAGAGATACATAGCACAAGAATTAATCTCACCATTAAATGTTATGAGAAAATAAAGATATTTTATTTTTATTCATGCATGAGATAGACCCTTATGCCATGTATCTCTCATATATCTATGCCAGACAAGAATTTTTCAATGGAAAAGTAAGAGGAAATAAAATGTAATAGTATTTTTTTACCATTATATCTTTTGTTATGTTAATATATACTATTAATAAAGCTAGAACCCTCATTTGGTGTTCACTCCTCAAAATGTCACATAAACCCCTACTTAAATATATAAATCAAATATTTAAATAAGGTTATATATGTAACTCAATTGACTCTAACTCTCCATATCTTTTTTTATTGTTTTTCTCTCCCACAGTCATATTTAACTTCTTCACTCCCTTTATCTCTTTTTATCTTCAACCCATGTTGATCTCCTATGTTCTTCTTTATCATTTCTACATTTTTAATTGTTCTAATTTCTTTTTGATGATTTTAAACAGATTGTTCTTCTCTTGGGGTTTCATTACAAATTCAGTTTTCTAATGGAGAATATGTGACAATTATATTTGACATACTTATAAGTAAGAAGATAATTGTTAGCATATTGTTTTATCACATAAAAAAAATATATTAACACACGCGTAATGTGTGTTGAGATGCTAGTGGATATTAATATGAGAGATTAGGCGAAGATTAATTGGTAAATTGATAATCTCATGTAATTTCTCTCTTATTTTTCACTCTGCAATCCTCATAATTTGGAAGGATTATGATTTGTACATGCAAAAAAAACATTAATCATATTAGTTCTCTTTACTCTCACTTTTCTGAGTTTCTAAACAAAAGAAAAGTTCATTATACATATTTTTTCCTTTCACTTTTATCTTTTACCAAACACACCTTAATTTCGTCCATATATTATTATTATATTATTTTACAACAATCCAAAGGCATAATGTTGTGTGACCAAATCATTCCTAAAAAGTCTAAGCAATACAGTTAATTTATTGGGTAATAATCAATTTCTGTCAAAGTCAGATCACACAACGACCTTGTACTAAACTGTTTGTTGTTAAAGCTAATGCAAAGCACTAAAGCCAAATCTGTTGGAATAAAACCTAACAGCCTTCCTTAAACCCAGGGATTAGTTTAGACTTCAAGATTAAAAGTTGGGTTAATGAAACAACTAGCGAAGGATAGATACCTCCTTTCTCTTAAAAGGTTGCATCACTAAATCACTTACTTGGGTTGACAGTAACTTTAATGTGCGTGCAGGGCAATCACACTACATGACCACATAAACATGGGCCAATATTAATCTTATTCAAGATCAAATTTGACTGTTATCAATCATGATTGAGATTTTGCATTGACAATATTAAGATTTTGGAAGGACTTTAGGCCTGACCTAACTTAATGGATTTTTTTAATTATTTTGGGTTCAAAATTAATAATATTGTGTTTAATAATACGAAATGTTAAAAATATTTTATGTTATCAACTAACATTTAATTGTATTATTTTGATTTTATTAAAAACAAATTGAAATTAAATCCATATAAGACATGTTAGATAGACCCGACGTTATAAGATCAGTGTACTAGCACATCTCGTTGTGTGCATATATGAGTTTTGCAGTAATGCAAGCTTAGATAACTTATGAGTAATGGGTGGCCCATCATGTTTTATATATATATATATATATATATATATATAAAATTTGGTTAGATTTCCTCCTCTCTCTCTTTTCATACCGTGCTTCTCATTGTAAAGCTACCGATTTTGTAAAGAGTAAGAGAAGAAATATCAATCATCATTGATATTGTTATTTGTTGATATCGAGAATCCTTTATTATTATTTTGTTACAATCGTATTTGATTATTTTATTTTTATATTTTGTATTCTATATTCATATAATTATTAATAAAATCAATTAAATTCAACCAAACATGCCGACATGCATTTGCTTAGCTTCCAGGAATTTGAGCAGTGGGTTGTTGACAAAGTAGCGTAGTTTGCTTTAATGGGTCCTGTGAATTTGAGCAGGGGTTGTTGACAAAAAGTTGCATAGTTTGCTTTCATGGGCCCTGTATATTTATAGTAAAATTCAATAGGGCGGCATAATATTCATGGAAAGTCCCACTTGGATCTAATTAAAGATTATCAAATAATTGAAGAATAGGGGGAGCATAGGCATTTACTGTTGCTTACTTTTAACTATAGACGACGACTTTCCTAACGCGACGTGGCCTGTCAGTGGGCTCTCAAATCTACAAAAACAAAGATCGCATGAGAATTTTTTTTTTTTTTTAAGGACTGCTCAAGGATAGAAATGGAATGATCAAAACTCATGTTGAACTCGAGTTTAGAAATTAAATTTGATTAATTTATTGATTCGAATTTGAAAGATTTTCAAATAATTTGTAAGTTATTATTAAATTCGAGTTCAAATTAATATTTTTATTTATTAAAATTATTGTTCACACTCGAATTCGATTCAAAATCGAACATGTTCATTTTAAATTGAGTTGAACTCAAATAATTTAATATTCAAACTAAATTTGGCTCGAATCCACCCAAAGACAGCTCTAAAATGCTATATTGTTGTTTGGATAATACTTTAAGTGACATTTAAAATAAATAATAAATTTTTTTAAGTTTTACTTTTTTGTTTTAAGTAACACTTAAAAATTGTCAATATCATTTTATGGAAGACTTTTTTCCTATGTTTAGTTTTACTTTTAAAAAAAATAAATCAAGAAACACTCGCAATAAAAAAAATATCAAGAAGTATCATAAATTTAAATAACAAAAATTTTAGTACTTTAGTGATAAATTGACAAAGTTAAAATATCTGCATTGTTAACATATATATATATATATATATATATATATATATATATATATATAACTAATAATTTACTTGTTGCACTTAAAACTAATTTTATTCGGTTGTTTTCGACGGATTTTAATATTTTGAAAACGTTGCACGATCTATTATCAATAGATTAAAATAACACATCGTTTACTCAAATTTACTTTGAAAATATTGTAGTTGTTTAGTTGGGACAACTACTAAATATACTTTTCTAACTTGATCTTGATCGATAGGATCTAATGAAAGATTAGCTATGATTATGTTTGGTATATTAATTTAAATTAAATTTGATTTAAATCTTGCTTTAAAATTAATGCATCTTATCTTGAAACTGATTTAAGTCCCATCAAATTTTCATTTCAGCCTCATATCAATACTTTGATAGCTAATAAAAAATAAACAAAATGTTTGGAATCGAATATCACTTCAACGATGATTTAGTGTTTATGTGAAAATCTTATGAGATTTTAAGATTAAATTAATTGAAATGATTAAATTGAAAAATCAAACAAATTTATAGAACTAAATTAATATAATTAAAAATTATGTGACAAAAATAAAAATCGATTGACAAATATATGATTAAAATAAATATTTAACCATCAATATAATTTCCTTTTTAAGACTTTTTTTATGTCCCAGTAGCTTTTCCATTTACTTTGTTTGAAATTCACTTTGACTTGATTATTTTCGTGTCTAAATGTGTAGCGGTCCACTAATTCAACTCTTAATTAAGCAGAGACGCACAATTAGTACAGCAGGGGAAATTTTTAAAAGACTGCCCCCAATAGTCACTCCCTCCTTCCGCCTATGCTCGTAACCCTTGAAAGTCAAGGAGACAAGTGCCCTCTCTTGTCACTCTCTCCCTCCACCTATGCTCGTAACAGTTGAATAAATTATCTGTTTTTTTCGAAATGTAGAATATAAAAAGTCATGTACCTTGAAATTTATGATTGGCAAATTTTATTTAATAAATTTTTTTATTGTAAATGAATTGATATCATGATTTGATATAACAATACTTGTAATCAAATCGTCACCATTTTGGGCAATGATAATTTAATCTAGTTATTAAGAATAAATGACAGTATATAGTAACTTGTACACCCTTGTTAGGGTGACTTGGGTTTCTGTATTCTACTTCAAATGAATAGCAACTTCTTCTTCTAATTATGGCATCCAGAACTTCCTCCTAATCTTCCTTCTTTTGAGTCTTTTCCTTTTCTTTCCCTTCTTTTATTAGTAACTCTCTTTAATTCAGATTCTCCTTGATTCAGCAATAACTGACCCAAAAATTGATGAGAGCCATCAAGTCCTATCTTCCTGCGGACACCCAAAAATGGGTAAGAAAATCCTGAAAACATGGCCCATCAAAGCTCTCAAGTAAACCAACAGGTGCCAAATGTACACAACCCAGGTGATGCAATCGAGTATTTTATTCTCCATCTAAAAGTATGCTCATCTGTTGATAATTTTAAAATATAATGGCATCAAATCCAATCCCTTGTGCTTTGATAGAGTGCAGAAAGAATAAATCACAAAGCACAAGATATGGAAGAACAATTCCTTGAAAGCAATGCCCACGTTTTAGAAGCTGGTTACGTCTGAGATAAGGATAAAAAAACAGCACTTAGTACCGCAAAACATACCCCCTGTATTCAAATAGAAATAATTGGTGAGGTCGGATATAAAGTTATTAAGTTCATTTGAAATTTTATTAGTAATTTAAAAAAATTTGATTAGTAATATTATTTTTTTATTCTTACATTTATATCGATATTATTAGTAAAGTTTTTTAAAATTATTATTAAAATCGTGTTATGCAAGAGTATTCACTAAACAGTTAAAATGGATTAATCGAACTGTTTTAGATCAATTTAATTAAAAGGATTGAGTTAATCTGTTAAATCAGTTAATCAAATAAGATATATATTAATCGATTTTGACCGTTTAATAGAATAAAAAATTAATTTTAATATTATATAAATAGTATGAATTAAATGTATAATATATAATAAATTTAAAATTTTTAATTATATAAATAATATCAATTAACTAATTAATCGATCATTTTAATTAATATTAAAATATTTTAATTAATTCAATCCAACGATTAAAAAAATCGAAAAAAATTCAATTAAAACTTTTAACTGGTTGAACCGACACCTAAGGCCACACAAATGTTAAATGATCTATTTTCTTTTCGATTCTTAATTTCATATTATCAAAAAAAAATTCTATTAATAAAGTTTTTGAAAAAAAAAAAGGTTTTGTCAAAAAAACATTATTTTTCATATCAACGTTCGATAATGTCAAAACTTATTGTCAAACGCTGTAACCGTGTCAACGTTGGAGAATTAAATAAATACCACCAAATGTAATTTTTTTAAAGTAACAGTAACTCTCAAAAGTCTATATCAACCAGCGTCATATCAATACCATAAAAAAAGCAGGCATATAATTATCACAATTACGTCTGATGCTCCTCCAAAATCGCATCAGAGAAATCGTTGGCTATCCAACGGTGAAAAACCCAGGATTAGTACGTCATCAAGGAGTACGTACGAAACACGTTAACGAAGCCCAAAAGTGACTGAGATAGGTCATGATGTGGCGTGCTAGAAGGGTTAAAATTCGAGAACAAGAAATTAGAAAAGTTTAAAACCAACGATGCTAATTTTTTTCCCTTGAGAAATAGTGACTGTTACTGTTGGAACAATTTAACCCTTTTTTTTAATTTTGATAATTAATTTCTGAGTAACTTCATTTATTAAATAATGAAACTTGAGAAGTAAATAAATAAATTTATCAATTAATTTTTATCAAATCTCTGACGTAATTATCTATTAACTTTATAAAATACATAATAACATAAATAATACAAATTAAATTTCCTTTCCCCACTTTTTCACTCAATTAAGCATGAGTAAAAGAAAATTATTTTTTTTCTATTGCATTTTTCATCCCCTCCACTAAACTTATGAAAAAAAAGTCAAAATCTTTTAATTTTCTATCATCTCTTGTTTTTCTACTCCCTTGCTTTTCTCTCCAATTAAACACTCACTCTTCTTCAATTTTATTTTATTTTATTTTTAACCAAACACACCCTTATGCTCTGATTTGATTGGGAAAGTTAAAAAAGGAAGAAAACAAAAAGGTAGAAAAAAGAGAAAAATATGATGAAATTTTTTAAAAAAATTGATATTTTTCATTATATGTTTGACAAATATGATGAATAAAAAAACTAATAAAAAATAATTGGTTTTTAACTTTCATGAAATAATTATCTCAATTTGAAATAATTATAATTTATTTACGTAAAAAAAATCAATCATTATATTATTTTTTTTCCTCTAATTTATTTTTTCTATCAAAAGATAGAAAAATACTCTTCTCTACTCTCTTTCATCATTTCTCACAATTTTTATCTCCCTACCAACTATAACATTAGCAAGAATAACAAAAATTTATATCACCAACAAATTTTATTGGATAGTAATAATCGTTCTCATCTTTTAACAATTTCCCATGCATAAATCTAAATATTTTTTTAAAGTTAAAAACTTAAGTTGTGAGTATTTAAATTGTAATATGACTAAAAACTAATATTATTATTTCTTTCTACTTATTACCTAAAATGATGGACATGCATTTTAAGAAAAAAAAAAATTACTCCTAAAATTGAAAGTAATTTTCGAATTCCAAAAAGTTATTTAGATGGTTTTTTTGAAAACTTATTTTTAAAAATACATATTTAAAAATGCATTTTTAAAAACTTACTTTTAGACATTTTCAGGTTTTGAAAAAAAATGTAAAACAACGAACTTGAATAAAAAATGACTTGAGTAACCCAAAACTCGTATCTCATCTCACATGAGTCGAGTTCTAAGCATTCAAAGACTCGAGCATTTTGAATCCTAAATTACTCGAAACCTAAACATCTCGAGTCTCGATCATCTCAAGACCCGAACGACCGATTCCCAAATATCCCAAGACCCGAACATCCCGAAAGTAGAGCGTTTCGAGACCCCAAATCCCGAGCATCACCCGATGACCTGTGAGACCCGGATCCAGAAGGACCCAAGCCAATCTAATTATCCAAACAAACTTCTATCATTTTCTGCTTTTAAAAACGGTTTTCGAGTTTTAACTATCCATCAAAACAGTTCCGTCTGGCATTTTCAAAACAGAAAACTGTCCTAAACAAGCATCTTTTCAAAAATCAACAAAATCTTCACCGTGTAAATACCGATTTGTACCAGAAACTCACTGGCCAAAAACACCCCTCTTACCAAGTTCAACCTTTCTATTGTTGAGTAGTAGTGTTGAGTGTTGACTAGTAGTGGAGTGTATTGGTTTTATTTATCTTTCATCTTCTCCAGTCTCTATGATGTTAATTACTCGGTAAGTTCTTGCCTGACCGGGTTTCATGGAAAGGGGCAAACATCAGTCATCTGATGAGGTGAGACCCACTAGATCGGACTGCTGCTGATGTTGCCCCTTTCCATCGAGACTTCTCTGACTACTTGTCTACCCTCTACAAGGACTGTTAACGGAGAGGAATGGAGGTCTCCACAGATTCTGAGCAATCCAGAGATATATATCTGAAGACCAAAACACAAGTTAAAGAATAAAGAGTGCTCTTGATATAAAAATATACATTGCATTAACCAGAAATAGCACAAGAGCATACATAGCTCTTCATTTTTTTTACAATGATAATAAGATTAGCATCAAGTTGGATAGTCATAATAATTAAAATAACAAAAAAGGGAATAATCCATCGTCTGCTACCTATACAAATTAACAAAAGTTTTCAATTGTTCTTTTCCCTTCCTTCCACTTAAGCTTGCCTTCTGAGCTACTCAGATAATTCCCCCAAAAAGAAAATTCAACTCCAATCTTCACCCATAACTGCCAATTTATTGCTAGTAATATACGCACAGAATCTTCAAATTTTTTACTCTCAAAATCTATGTTCCAGATTTCCTCCCTTTCCTCTTCAGATACTATTCCGAGGTAGAGGAACCCAAAAAGCAACCAAAACAATTCCAAAAACAGATTCATCATCTTGCCAACAAAATGGACCACTGTCCTCTTCAGTCTTCACTTCACCAGCTCTGAGACCCACCCAACATCCGGTCCACCAGAAGACTGACCTGGGTCGACCCGATCCAGTGAGTTCTCCATGCTCAGTTTCTGAAACATCTTTGCACGCAGGCCCCTACCTGACTCTACCCTCGCCATCACAGGCTCCTCCTCACAACCTTTATCCCAGAAATCCACATACCCGATTCCAGCGCGGGTCGTCGTGCGAGTAGGAGTAGTGGGAAGGCTACAGAATCCGGGTCGAAGCATGGATCCTCTTGGAGACCCGAACCCGGATGAACAACCCACCTGCATGTTCCGAGAAGAAGGCAGAGATTTAACCTTACCCAGCTGCAAGTTCCTCAAGGAAGCCACCATTTCATTAATTGAGTTTGAGCCGAGGGACCGGCTCAGTGATTGAGCCATCGGCGACATGGGCGGAGATTCACCCCGTGGGCTCAACGGCGGGGAAGTCGACCCCGTAGGCGATAAAAATGGAAGCGATTTGGCACAAGAAACCTCAATCGCTTGACGCAACGGGGACCCATCATAGGAATCGGCCGTGTTAACACTCCTGGGGCTCTGCTGGGGCAGGACCCTGAGTTGCTCCGGCGTGTGGGCGAAGAAGCAGACCCGTCTCCTGCAGCTGGGCCCATCCTTGCAGGGCTGGGTCCGGTACCGGGCCGGGTGAAGCCAGCACTCGAATACGCCATGAGCGAACTCACACGCATCTCCCTTCTTGCAGTTACCCTTTCGAAAGTCGGGGCAGGCGGTGCCTGAGTAGTGGTACTTCCTCGGGTCTCTCCTCCGGGCTTTCTCCCCCGGATGGGCGTACGGACACTCGGTCCAGTCATGTGACCTACCACGTGCGCACCTTCTCACCTTGAACTCGAACATGCGGAAATGGTCACACGAGTACGCATCCACGGGAGAGTCCGGAAGGTCCAGACCCGAGAAGTCCGAATCGATATCCGGTTCGTTTGATGGTAAATAACGTTGAAGCGCCGTTAAGGCTTCTTGCAGATAGTAAGAGTTGTTGTTGTTGCAGTTGTCGTAGTCAGGGCTGCCATTTGCATTGCCGCTATAGTTAACGGAGATGCCAAGGGGAAGGTAAGCATCTCCCAACGTATCGTCGATGTTTGGCCACGGAGGAACGTGGACCGTCGGATTTGGCCGATGGGGCTCTCCAATCATCATTTTTTTTTTCTTTTACGGTGGTTTCTGATGTTTACAGAAACACGGGCATGGTTTGCTTGTTTATAAACTAAAAAGTAGTGGGGAGTGAACCATGGTTCGATTAGGTTAACCGTGGTTACGTTAATGACCTAGGTGCTGCCTTTCCACTGCGGTTAAAACAAAGGAAATATCTGAGTTACAGGGCTGTGGTGGGACAGGTTTGGATAAGTTCAATTTTTATGCCAGCTGGGACGTTTTATTAGTACATTGCGGAGTGGTATGTGAAATTGAGGAAAACGTAGTGACAGTACCGTCTGCCAGTTATCACTTTATTTCTTTTTTAAATAGTCATCACTTCAAATTTATTATTCTGGCTGCTCCCTTAGTTCCAAAGGCGGTGGAACCTGAGATACGCGGGATTAAAACAAATAATAACAACTCCCAATGCTCCCAGACTACACTTATATTTTTGAATTTCCCAATTTCTCCAATGGTTAGATTGTCTGTAATTAATGTCGTCCATAATAAGATATGGTATATTATTTTCTTAATACGCACTTTCATCGGTGGGCAATCGTTGTTAACGCTTTACGAGCGTAAACATCGAGATGTAAATTTTTTAAAATATAAAAAAATTTACAATTTTAATAAATTATATAAATTTAAATAAATTAATTTTTGATAAATTTTAAGAATTTTATTAATTTTTTAAAACATATAAATTATAATTATGAATTAAAATATTAATATATATTAATATATTTTTTTATATTGTTGTGTCTTGTAAGTGATTAATTAAATAGTTTGTAATTATTATTAAATCAGAAAACATGTGATAAATATTTATGAAACACAATGATATAACTACAAGAACAACTACTTTAGTGGGTAAAGTTTGTATTTTTGTTCATTTGGATATAGTTTGAGCTTTAAACTTGTTATTTTTTCTTACTTTTAAGATTTTTAAAAAAACTTCAACGGGATCACTGGAGCGTATAAGGCGTACGTCTCGAGTGTGGGTGTACGCTCCGGAGTAAAAGTCATACGCTCAACAAAAAAAACCTGATACTTTAAGCCCCAAAACGTTTTGCTTTAACTTCGCCTTTAGCAGAAAACGCTTTTGAAAACACGAGCTATAGTCAGAGTACAACTCAAATCACTTAAACAGTATAACAATACAAACGACACGTTTCGACTGTGATTTAACCACAACCTGAGTCTCAGTCACTGAACAATTGCTGTCAACACTTGATCTACCAATATGTGTTAGGAAAATGCAAATCTAAGCAAACTCTATCCACATGAATGAGCAACTATAAGAGTGATTGATCGACGATGACAATGAACTTGATGCCAAAATATAAACTTTTCGGCTTGATTCTAATGATATTAAGATTGCACTATTCTGACAAGGTTAATATTGCAAAACATCTCCCAAAGTTAAAAATTAAATTAATGGATTGAATTATTTAATTACTCTTTTGTTTGCTTGTTTATGAGAAATTTGCAGTCCTGCTGCTATGGTCATCTATTTGTGAACGACTACACCACAGACAATCTTAACGACTGAGGATTATGTCTGAGCCAACATTCTACAAATACATTAGGTTTAACTAGAGCTTAATGTGTTCGATCTCTTTAATTAGAATCAATTTACGTAAGTGTTAAAATCAAATCATAAAATAGACAACACTAAGCGTTTTGACAAAAAAAATTGAATTATGTGTAAGTTGTGGATATGCTCGATTAAGAGGTACATAAAGCAATTTATAGTTGTCAACATCGAAAGCTATGAGAGCATATGGCTTTTTCTTCAGATTAATTTTATATAAAAATTTTGTTTATGCCATTAAATTAAGTTTTAAATACATAACAAACCTCAAATCATTAAAAAAAAATTATTATCTATGTTGTGTTCACAGTGATATTGATTTTCTTATGATGGATTATCGTCGAAAGATACATGTCTTTAATAATAAAGCTAAATAATATCATTGACAGAATATTCTGTTGGAGATACTGTTTTCGATCGTTGTTGAATTTCAATAAAATTTGTTAAAATTAAAATTGATTTTATAATTATTTAATAAAGCAAAAAACTTATCACCAACGAAAATACTACCGTCAGTGATAATTTTACATATAAAAAAAATTATTACCGAGGGAAACATTATAAGGGATTTAATATCTATTAGGGACGAACATGTATCCATCACTGATAGTGATTAAATCCCTAGAAAACACACAAGGCCTTCTTTCTTTGTCTGAACCAAATTGTCAATGTCTCTCTCACCCTTTCTCTCTCATTCCCTCCAACTATTTCTCTCATTGCTCTTCTTTTTCTTTTTTCCTCCAACTATTTCTCTCATTTCTCTCCTTCTTCTTTCTCTCTCTCTCTTTTTTTCCTCTTTTTCCACTGTCGGCGGCCTCCGTTGCCGCCACCACTGATCCACCATCGACTCCACTCTATTGTTGATGCGTGTTTCAAGGGTAACACCCTCCTTGACCAACCTTTTCTTATTTATTTATTTTAGTTAATTTTTCAGTTTTTTAATTTTTTTTTTCAATTACTTGAATGCAATTTTATATTTGATGGGTTATGTGAAATCGTAAAATTTATTGGTTAATTTTAGGGCTTCTTAAATTTACTGGGTTTGGGTTTTATGGTTTTTTTAATTAATGAGCTATTTAATTTAGGGTTTATAAAATTTATAATAGCACGTATCATATGAGTTATGTAATTTTCTTGAATGCAATTTCATATTTGACGGGTTATGTTAAATTGTTGGGTTAATTTTAGGGTTTCTTTAATTTAATGGTTTGGTTTTAGGGTTTGTAAAATTTATGATAGCATGTGTATGATATGAATTATGTAATTTTAGGGTTCTTTAATTAAAAGGTAGTATGTATGATATGAATTTTATGATTGATTGGAAACTTGTAGTGATGAAAGGGTAAAACATGTATGTAAAAGTGTAGATTTTTTAGGGTACAAAGAGTTTTAAAATGAGGACTTAAGATTAATTAGGTAGATTAATCTAATTTAGTGTAAACCCATATCTACTTAATCAAAAATTCAGGGTAAACCCAATCCGAGCTCGGTCGAACCTGACTTTTGATAAGCTCTAATCTAAAACAAATAGAAATGGAAAACGAAAGAGAAGGAGTGAAACTTCTAAAGCATGTTATACTCCAACGAAGGCAATTCTGTGATTGCTGAATTTAATTGTATAAGCTATCCTATGCTTAATTTGTGAATTTCTTTAGTCGCCAAATGTTACCTCGTAGGGAAGGATTTTCCAATGCCAACCAAAAACAAAACGGAACTTTCAAATTGGAATCTTCTTCAGTCATATGTCCACTTTAGTGATGGATTCACGTGGCAGAGCTATATGTTGTACACCAATTTTTATCCAATGAAAAATCTTCCACAAATGCTAGCATTGGCTCATCATTTATTAACTAAATTAATCTTAAATAATCGATAGTAACTAAAGTTTGTTTGTGTTAAAACAATATTGTTGTTGTTGAGATTTTATCTCTAAAATTTACTTACTCAAAATTTAGATAAAAAACACAACCATAACAATTAAATAGGCAAAACAAATAAAAAGTAATAACAAAAATAATTAATGTGGTTCGACAACCTCTTTGCTTATATCCACCAACAACTCCACTATTTTATTAATTTTCAACTGCAATTTTAATAAGAGCAAAGTTGTCAAACTCTCACCCCAAAGTCACAATACAACAAAAGATCTTAACCAATCTCTAGTTGTAAGTGTCATCTCTACTTAACAACTTAAAACTCAGATACACCCAAAGCTCTCATCCTAGCTCTAGTAGTAAACCACTTTAGTTTACAATATACATGAAATTATGAGTGTACTTCAAATCTTCTCTAGGACCCATTTATATAGAGGACATTTTCCTAATACTATTAGGAAAAAAACCAACATCATAGTAAACTACTACTACTTGTACAATCAACAATCTAATAGCAAATTACTACTATTCCTACTAGAACAAGCAACTATAAAATAATAAACAACTTTTATCAAACCAATTATAATTATTCTTTGTAGAAATTGAGCCAAAATCCTAACAGTTGTAATTCCCCACATTGGACCAATCCATAAAAGAGGACAGAAGCTCACAAATAGTACTATTCCACCTGATTTCAATTGTCAGTCTTAATTTTACTTAGTTACTCTAATCTTTTTTCATTTTCGAGTAAAAAAAAATGTTATTGTTGAGGTAAAAAAAAAATAGACAAGAGACGTCCAGTTTTCAATGGCCTTAAACAGAGTACTCTTGAAGGTCGATCTAGGTGAGAGAGCTCTGGACTGGAGAACTTTTTTGTATCAAAAGTATGCGTGTTTTTGGGAAAGAAGTCTCTATGAGTTTTTGTACTCCGGAGAGGACCTTCCAATGGTTAAGTCAGCAAACACTCATTGAGGTGAATAAAGAAAGTATGTGGAGGTGAAAGGAGATTTAGGGAGGAGGAGAGAACTAGGTTAGTTCTCCTTATTCCTCGGATGTTTTCTCCTTGTACTTGGGATTCTCTATGGTTTATATCTCTTTTTGGGAATGTTCACATGTATGACTGTGTTTGAATCATGCCTTATTCTTTTGTCTTGTTTGGCCTAGTTTGGCTTCTCCTTTTTACTTCAAGGGTGGGAACCCCTATATATATGCACTGGTATGCTCATTGTCTGATTCTTTGAAGTGCAAGACTGTACAGACGAGACGTCTACACCTCAAGCCTCACAAAAGATGGTTCTTTGTATGTGAGGGATGACTTCCTCTTGAGTCGTCACATCATTGTGTTAAGAGGTATGGTCGTGCGTACGTCGTCATAGTCAGATCGGATCACTTCACCGTTTGAGGGTTATTAGTTGATCACACATCCAATTTCTACTTGATCATATTATTTTGGTTACATGCATCAGTTACAATCATGAGATACCATACTCGATCTACTGACGTTCAAATGTTTCCGATAAATCGCAAGAAGGATAACGGCTGAGTGATTTGGAATTATCATGAACTTATTATGTCTTGGCAATGAAAGCGTTTATCGTTGTTGGTGTTGTTAAATTAAAGACCAAAATATTGAAACCATATATGTTTTGATCGATTTTCACTTTAGATGGTTTTTGTTAGCTCCACCATTTATCCGTATTCACTTGAGCATGAGATTAACCTACTTTGATGTTCAATAAGTTCTATAAACTATTTGGAGATTATCCAACAATTTTTAAGAATTTTTCAACTGTGTGCTATTTTTTTTTTGTTTTTTCAATCTTTAGTAGTAAAAAAATAAGAAAAAATATTTGTAGTTGTCAAAAAATTCTTATATTTTTTGTCATAGATCACATTTATCTATGAATGTGTATAAAAAATCATGATCGAATTCCTTATGTTGTTAAGTTTTTAAGATAATTTTATTTATAAATGATGCTTAAAATGATTACATTGCAACTAAATGAAACCACAAGATTATTATATACTGAAAAAAGTTCAAAGGTTTGTTATGACAATTGATGAAATCACAAATTTGTATATGCATTTTAACCCTTTTTTGGGGTTAAACTTTCATATTTTTCATGTATGTTTTCAAAGCAGAAAAAGTTTTTAACCATCTGCAAATTAATTGAAAGCATACAAAACTTGTCTTTACATTTTTTTTATACATACATAATTATTAAAAAAAATAATTGAGTTATTAATTATTTTAAAAACTTAAGTTTATGAAAAAGAATTTAATCTGTTTTTTTTTTTTTACTTTTAACACGTTACTTCACGTTGATAGACCGATCAAAAGCTTTTACACATGAATCCCAATTATTATATAAAAAAAAAAAAAAAATTGATTAAAAATATAAGACAAATGGTTAAAAAAGAAGTGAGCATGTGCAAAGGCATGAACGCACACACGGACAAAGCATAAAAAGCTCTGCCAAATTTTTAGCTAAAGGAGGATGTTCGAACGAATACAGTGTATAGTTGTTTGATCAGGACATCTGGCTAAAGTCCTCATGGTTCATCTTCAACAGCAAATTCTTTACGACTTACATGGTGAGTGCGTTCTAGAACAGTACCATTCCCGAACCTATAATTTTTGGATAAAAATAAAGGATTTTGATCTTATAAATTTTTTTATTAATAATAATTAAATAAAAATATATTTAAATATCCAAATATTACTATATTTTTCATGATTATTAGTACAATTTTTTTTAGCTCCATGATAACTCTTAGAGAATCAAATTCATAAAAATAAATGCATGTCGAGAGTGACTATGTACATTAATATTTTTTCGAGCAATATTATTATTAATTTTAGGAGTTGAATAAATCATAAGTTTAATTAACTATAAATTATTTAGAACCTTATAGATATGTTAAGAATTATGTATTATTTATTGTGCACCATACACTTACTACAAAAATATATCTTTGTTTTATTTATTTTTGTTTGCAGGTTGTTATAAAATAATTTAAATTAATAATATTTATAAATATTCAGTTTGACTTCAAAAAAATGGTTATATAATTAGCAATAGATAACAATTTAGTAAAATTTTAGGTTGCTAAACATGTAGTAGAGTGTCATCTAGCTTCAGCACCAGGATGGCAGTTGAGTTTTCCAAATGGCATGATTTTGCTAAATTTTAGCAATTAAACAGAATTCTTGCTGTAAATTCGCGGATTATCCAAGTTGAATCCGCGAATTAGGTCTGCTCCCACGTCAAATCCGTGATTTCGCCCCAATCCATTTTAACTTTTTTTTCTTCCATTCTGTTTAACATTTTTAAGTAGTATTTTAGAAAATAAGAATTATTTGTTCAGCTTAGTATTAAAAAAATTAAGAAACAAAATAAAATGATTTTTCAAATTATTATGAAAAGATGAAAAACAAAAAAAAATATTATTTTTCAGATTATGTTAAGAATGTTTAAATAGTTGAGAAAACTGTTACAAAAAATAAAATTAAAAAATAAATTTTTTTTCACAATTAAACAAGTTTCTAAACAATGGTGATATAATTTATCAATAATTATACAACACGTAAACAAATGTATACCATTTGTACTGCATCGATAATGAATTGGATTTGAAAAGTTTCAAATTTTATATAAAATCATTTATAGAAATTTTTTTACGGATGGGAATTTTTTCACATTCACTGGAATACAATATATCTTTCAATCCGAATTCCAACAGAATGTAAAAGTAACAAAAGCTAGTCTAATAGGGTTCCCTGTTCTGAATGGGCAAAGCGTTTCCTTGGTTGTTCTTCAGTTCCCAACAGGAAGTATCAATCCATCTCACATCAACTCTGCTTCTATTGGTATTCTGTTTGTTCTTGAAGGAGGTCTAGAGGTTGGATTCATTGATACGACTAACAAACTCTTCACACAAAAGCTCCAATTAGGTGACATTTTTGTGTTTCCCAAAGGATTAGTTCATTATTACCAATATAATGCTGACTTGAAAAGGCCTGCTATATGTAATATTTGTATTCTTAAAATAATATATATATTAAAAAATTTATTATTAAATAAAATAAATCTTCTAAAAAAATAGAAAGATGTAGCTTTTAGGTAAAAAAAAACAGAAGGGGGAGACTTGGATGCAATGCATGACACGGGAGGAATTAAGCTGAAACGGTGGTAGACGATTTAATATATAAGAATTAGTTTTTATGTTTTGTTTTATTAATTCTTACCAAATTCTGTCTTATTTTCTTTTTCTTCAATTTAAATTACTTTATTTTTTTAAATACTTGGGAACTCAAAGAAATATTGAAAGATTGAAATGTTGAAGAGGTTTACGGAAGAATTTTAAAGAGATTCGAGGGAAGCTTTAAAAAAAACAAAAAGTAATAGTGTGAATTTTATTTTTGAAATTATATATAAATGAAATTACTCGGAATTTGGCGTGAAAATTTAAAGGGTATGAATTCTGGAAGAATTGAAGAATAAATTAGAAATTTTAATATAAATATTATGTCAGGTGTTGACGATCAACAATCTTGTGAAATTACTGAAAAGAGCAACAACAAAAAAAGGGAAGAGATCCACTGGTAGCTTTAAATGCTACGTTGTGAATTATATTTATTTTTATTAATCGAGATAAATATGAAATATAAAGTGATGATATTTGAATTAATTATTGAATTACAATGATTGGATGATATACAAAAGTTGATTGATTAATATTATATAAATAATTAATATGTTCAAAATTTATTATATTAGAAGTAATATTAATGACACAATAAGTTGATGAAATATATAATGAAATGATAAATGAAATTCTTGATAAGCTATGAATGATAATTTGATATGATATATGAGAAGATAATTTAATGAATATGATAAAAAATAATAATTTTGAGAAAGAGCTGGATAGCTAAATTGAATGCTTGAATGTATGCTTGTTTTATTTATTGCTCATATGCATATTTCATATTATTGTTCATATGCATGAAATAAAAGAATCGGGAAGGCAGCTGGTCTAAATGAAAATAAAAAAACCGTGGTAGCCAATATAGTTGAAAATAAAAGAACCGAAAAGCAACCGGTCTAAATGAAAATAAAAGAACCGTGGCAGCCAGTATAGCTGAAAATAAAAGAACCGAGAAGGCAACCGGTTTAAATGAAAATAAAAGAACCGTGGCAACTAGTATAGCTGTAAATAAAAGAATCGAGAAGGCAGTCGGTCTAAGCTAAAACATGTCGACATGTGGGAAGACATTTCCATATGATAATATGAAATGATCTGATAATTTAAATTCATGCATTACATTTGTTTTAAATATTGATTATTATTACTTGAGATGCTAAAGTGTCATTTTTTATTGTGAATTTATTGATAGATAAATAAGTCTCATATAGAGATAGATAT